>CM067298.1:20425958-20641118 GCA_034231615.1 Meghimatium bilineatum | reverse complement strand
GGAAATTATCTGGTGTTATGGTGCGTGGCAGGTTGCGTATGAGACCATGCCTGGTGTTAAATTTATTGAAGGACTACCAGACGTGGAGCAATGGACTGGTGATAAACCAAGACTGTTGGTTATTGATGATTTGATGACTGAAACAGATGATCGCGTTACTAAATTATTCACTAAAGGGAGTCATCATCGGAGTCTGAGCGTGTTGTATATTGTGCAGAATTTGTTTGGTAAAAACAAAGAACACAGAACCATTAGTCTGAACACACACTACATTGTGCTTTTCAAGAACCCACGTGACGGCTCGCAGATTATACATTTGGCCAAGCAAATGTACCCCGGTCAAAATAGTTATGTGCAAGATAGTTTTAAAGACGCGACAGCGGCCCCACATGGTTATTTGTTGATAGATCTCAGACAGGCAACACCGGATCATTTGAGATTGCGGAGTCATATATTTCCTGGAGAAAACCAAGTCGTATACGTTCCAAAATAAAAATGACTGATGCTTTGAGACGTCACGGCCCAATGTTAAAAACCCTGGGCCGTGCAAAACCAGCAGTCGTGAAGAATATAATAAAAACGGCGTCACCGGAACTCATACGCACCCTGTGTGAATGTTCCCACAATATCTTAAAAGGGCATGTTCGACTTACCAAGCATCAGAAGACCCGACTGCAACGACACAAGACTAATCTCAGACTGCTCACTCGCAAAAAGACTACCGTGAAAAGAAGGAAACATATTCTTCAACAAGGGGGTTTCATAGGCGCGTTACTGAAACCTGTCCTGAGTGTGTTGGGTAGTCTCTTGGGTGTATAATGGCCAAGAAAATGTTGCTGATCGATCCACGGGTACTAGAAACTTTACAACAAAAATCTACGTACACACCACCTGATAGTTTAACGGATAACATGCGTGATCTGGATCAACAGATGCGTGATGTTTTAGATCGTTCTGATTTATCTAACGCTGATAAAGCTAGACTTTACCAGCAAACATTACAACAGTATTTGATTCGCCTTGACCAGTACAAAAACAGACCGTTGGGTTTATTAGACTTCAAACCACCTTCGTTGGTGCCTGTAGAACCAGCGCATAACAAACCAACTCTGTCGGTCCCTATCGAACCACCACATAAAACCGAAGAAGCAGCTGAGAAAATTCCAGACAAGGTTGAAGTGACGCCCGACCCACCTAAACGTACGCTCAGGAAGAAAAGGAAAAGTAAAATTCCTACGCCTACCAAAACACCCATTTGGGAATCATGGTAGACAAAATGTTGTCGCGCCATTACTACAATCCTAAGAAAGCTGGAGCGTTTGGTGGTGTTAGTGGTTTACAACGGACCACCAAACTTGAAACAAAACAAATCAAAGACTGGTTAAGGCATCAGGATACTTACACTTTACATAAACCTATTCGGCGTCGCTTTAAAAGACGTGTAACCATAACAGGTGGTATAGACCAACAGTTTCAAGCTGATTTAATTGATCTTACAAAGTTAAGAAAATACAACGATGGGTATTCATATTTGGTGACGTGTATAGATGTGTTTAGTAAATTCGCTTGGGCTGTTCCGATCAAGAACAAAACTGGAAAAGCTTTAGTCGAAGCTGTGCGTCGTATTTTAGAACAAAGAAAACCAATAAATTTTCAAACCGACAAGGGTTCGGAATTTACCAATAAAACATTTCTCAAGTTTCTTAAAGACAACGGTGTTCATTTCTTCACAACTGAAAATAAAGATGTCAAAGCAGCTGTTGTCGAACGTTTCAATCGCACATTGAAGGAGAAAATGTGGCGATATTTCACTAAAATCAATAAACCTCGTTATGTAGATGTGATAAACGCCTTGCTTCGAAATTATAATTATTCATTTCATACAAGTATTCGGATGGCACCTGTAGAAGTTAATACGGGTAATCAATCCCAAGTGTGGAATACGTTATATGGAGAGCGACCAACAGACAGAAAAGTATATTTCAATGTTGGTGATAGGGTGAGAATCGGGCTAGGCAGACACAATTTTAAAAAAGGATATACACCTTCGTGGACAGAAGAATTGTTTACCGTCAGTCATATACAACCGACAACACCTATAACTTATACGATCAAAGATGATGCGGGTGAAGAAGTGCAAGGTTCCTTTTACAAAGAAGAACTTCAAAAAGTTGGTGACAAAACAACGTTTCGTATCGAAACAGTCCTAGGAGAACGGGGGGCTGGACATCGGAAACAGTATTTAGTCAAGTGGTTCGGCTATAATTCTTCATTCAATTCCTGGGTGTCGGCCACAGACATTACAAGATACTAATGGAAATTGATCAAGTTGAAACAGTATTACGGCCAGAAGAAGAAAGAGCAGGGGTACGAACATCACTCTGGGTCTTATTCGGTAAACTGGTCCCCCGTTTAGAAATTGTTTTCCTTTGTCAAATGCTTATTATATATGTGGTGATTGGTGTTTCATTATTTAATCTGTCTCGAGTCGACCTCGATGCACCTGGCTCCAAGATCTGGATCGCCTTACTGAGTAGCTGTTTGGGATACATGTTACCAAACCCAAAGCTAGGATGAGTTTCTACGTTACCTTACCGAGCAATTCTTCAATGAACATTTATCCGGACAATAACCCCAGCCATTATTTTGTCAAACTTCCACAAACTATAGAGATGAATTCCCAATATGAGGTTGGTCTAGCTGAAATTCAATTTCCAAACACATATTTCAACGTTCTTGATGGTGAGGTGTGGTTGACATATGTTCACCCACCATCTAATAACCTGAACGGTGTAATAACTATGCCGGCCGGTCTATACGACTCACCAGAGGGTTTTATCTACGAACTTAATTCTAAGCTGACCAATGCTGGTCGTATTGCGAAAATTTATTACAATAAAGCTTCAAAGAGAGCCACAATTAAGATTCTCGATGAAGGTACTGAACTTGCACTGAGTGAGACGCTGAAAAATATTTTAGCACTACCAAAAACACGTCTGACCTATGACGACCCAGATCGAACCAGTCAAGATATGGTCGATATGGATCGCGATATGAAAAATGTCTACGTGTATTCAGACATTGTATCTGCGCGTTCAGTGGGTGATGCGATGGTCCCACTATTACGCTCTGTACCCATATTGGACAAGACAGCTACCTCAGTGTTTCGAATCTATGATAAACCCCATTATGCACCTCTGAGTCGCTTCTCGTTTGATGCCGTTGAAATCCTTTTAACCACAGACCAAGGCAAGAAGATCGCATTTACAGCTGGGACGTCAACGGTGACACTTCATTTTCGTTCTCGCAAACGGTTTGACTTGGAGTAAACAATGGTTAGACACGCAACAATCCACAGAAATCCTAAGCTATATGAGGAATTTTTCTGTAACCAAGCTGGGAATGGGCTACCCGTATTTGTCGGTGGTAGACATCAAAAAGGACACGGACTAGGTAGTTTCTTTAGCGGTCTGGGTAGAATGGTACTACCCTGGTTAAAAACAGGTGGTAAAGCTCTACTTAGAGAAGGTGTCACTTCTGGTTTACAAGTGGCCCAGGATGCTTTAAGTGGTGGGAATATTCGCGATTCTATGCGAGATAGAGCCAAAGAAGCTGGCCAGCGCCTATTGGCTGGTGCTGTCGACCACGTTACCCAATCAGGTCGTGGTATTAGACATCGAAAACGACCAACACCACCTGGTGCACCCTGCCGGAAAAGAATAAAACCAGCCGCTAAACGACACAGAGCTCATTCCAAGCAGAACAAGACCCGAGACATATTCGCATAATGGCTCTCATTCATCCCAACTCGTGTGAATGTCTTCATTCTGGACTTGATTTGTTTAGTGTACCACCAACCCAAACGGCTGTTGACGAGGGTCAATACGTGGAAATTCATCCCCTGGCTGCCTTAGCGCCAGGGGCACCCATCGAGTTTGTTATTTTGGGTAATAGTGAAGATTACCTGGATCTTTTCAACACCTTTTTACACGTAAGAACCAAAGTGACACTACCCAACGGTGATAGTCTACCACCCAATACTGAAGTTGGTCCTGTGAATTATTACATGCACAGTTTATTTTCTCAAGTCGACGTTTCATTGAACGACACTCTTATCACAGCTAGCGAAAACACGTACCCTTACCGAGCTTATATTGAAGCTACTTTGAATTATGGTGATGATGCTAAAAAGGGTCATTTGTGTGCCGCCCTCTACTACAGAGATACACCAAAAGCCCATGAAGATACGCAGGGGGATACGAATAACGGCTTTAAAATTCGCCGCCAACTGGCAACGGCGAGTGAAGAAATGGATATGATGGGTAAATTACACGCTGATATTTTCGCCCAAGACAGATATATGTTGAATGGTGTGGATGTAAAGATCAAGCTAACACCATCTAAAGATGTCTTCAACCTGATGGCTACAGATGGGACCGTTGGTTACAAAAGTGTTATCACCCATGCAGCGCTAGTACTTAGAAAAGTCAAACTTAATCCAGCCATCTCACTAGCCCACGAGAAAGCCTTAATGCGAGGTAATGCCAAGTACCCGATAAAACGGGTTGGTTTGAAAACATTTTCCATCCCTAATGGGATGCTATCACACGTTCAAGACAATTTATTTTTATCACAGACACCCACAAGAGTCGTTATTGGTTTGGTTGATGCTGGTGCCTTTAACGGTCATCTGAAGAAAAATCCATTCAATTTTCATCATTTTGATCTGACGTATTTAAACCTGTTGGTAGATGGTAGAAATGTGAGTGGTAAACCACTGACTATTAATTACGCCAATGATCAGTACATCAGGGCGTTCTTTGGTAGTCTAACAGCCCTAGGTTTTGTCGGTAAAGATGCTGGAAATGGTATTGACGTTAGAGGTTTTAAACATGGTTATAATCTCTACGCTTTTGATCTGACCCCTAGCTTGCTTGATGGTGATCAATTTGAGATGGCCAAGACTGGGCCACTGGCCATTGAACTGAAATTCGCCACCGTGACCGCATCGGCTATTCAAGTTTTAATTTACTTTGAAGTTGACAGTGTTTTGGAGGTATCCAAGACCAGATCAATTCTTACAGACATTTTAGCTTGAGAGAATGAACACTAACCAAATCTACGAGCTATTAATACAGGATATCTGGATTCGTCGCCTCGGTTTAGTACGAGTCGTACCAGTGGATAAGTTACCGAGATACATTGACCCAACTCTGACAGCTGCTTTTGTTGTCAATACAGACCCCAGTTATAGACCGGGATCCCATTGGGTGGCAATTTATTACGATGGTGTTGGAACATTTACATATTTTGATTCGTTTGGTCTGCCACCCAGACATTCAGAGATTATCAAATTTCTAGAAAGAAATTCAAATAGACCTTATGTTTACAACCCGAGAGTACTACAAGATTTGTTGAGTTCTACTTGCGGCTTATACGTTGTGTATTTCTTAATGTTAAAAGCACGCGGTGCGTCCACGGCATGTGTGTTGCGACCTTTCACGGTCAAACAGTGGAAAAATGATTAGCTTGTATACGCCCTAGTCTGGAACCAGGTCAAACAAAAGTCACGAGTACAACATCTGTGACCTAGATACCACAGTGTACCCACGCCATGAGTCATTAATCAAAGCTGGCAGCTCCTGTGACCCCATACTGGCGTGGGGTCATCCATGAGGCATGCCACAGACACGACCAATCGGGAGCCCGGCCGCCGCGCGCGCGTGGGGTGCTCCGGCCGCCGCTGTGTGTATAAATAAGAAGTTCACTTGATATAAACCTCACATCGCACTACCAGTCTAGAAGTGATATTTCCAACTCCAGTTGTATCAAGAAGATGGCATCACCAATTACATACTTTTCCAGAACAAACGATATGATTAAACCATTAGGTAATGGTGTTAATGCAGTGGCTGTATCATCCTTCAAGAAACCTCTTATTCAGATTCGCAGATACTATGGCGATACACACATAAAGTTTCCTACCAAAACAGGCATCACGATGAGTCGACAAGATTTCGTCGATCTAGTAGAACTACGTGATGTTATTCTGAATGAATTTGATAGAATTTCCAGTGTTTTTCCTACAAAGCAAACTTCAAATGATCCAGTTACAAATACATATGACGATTCAACAGTTGCGGTTTCAAACACTTACAGTGATTCATCGGCTCCAGTTTCAAACACCTATGACGATTCATTCCCATATGGTTGTGGTAACCTAGAGATGTATCTCACACCTGACTACGAACCTGTCTATGTACCTGAACCATCGGTATCAGCCCCAGAAAAGAAAAATACCAACAAACCAAAACCAACCAAGAGACAAAGAACACAACCTGTTTTGGTACCGCTTTATCAACAGTGAATTATGCAGTGAACATTCTTTTTTCTTATTTATTTTGAAAAATGTACACGATTCATAAATAAATATTTTTTTATATCTCTAAAACAATTTGTTGTCAAATATTTTCAAGTTCTCGTTTTACTTGTTGTGTGTAGTGTGTGTTTCGTTAACTTGTTACAAAGAAGCATCTCTCAAACAAGAGGGCCGAGGTTATCACCAGGTCAAGAACTCAGACGTTATCCACAGGTCAAGAAATTCAGATAAAATCAGATCCACTTGAACAGCGGTGGGTTACACCCGGGGTCAGATACAGGGCAGGATGGGGAGCATGGTTTATGGGTCAGAAAACAGACAAGAATCCATTAAGTGTTGGGTGTTAGACTCGGGGGACATATACATTTAAAACACACAAATATAAAACAAACAAAAAAGGGGTAAACATATGAAATACTTTTATTTACGTACTTTTTATATTTTGGTACGTACCAAGTTATACAATTATGAAAAATGGATATGTATTTTTATAAAACATTTCGAGTGTGTATCATTTATACAGCATAAATTTATCAAATAGAAAATGTACAATTGCATAAAGACCATAAATACATAAACATTTCTAAAGATCACAAAATTATGAAAAGAGCGTACATATTTTTACAGATATAACCAATACATTATGATATTATACACACAAAAACCCGACACCAAGTACGAGTAAAAGGGTAGTTATATAGAGAGGGGTGTAGTTGAGACATTATCTGCTTGCACCTGTCGTTTTATGTAAAAGTATGAAAGTGATGCCCTGTGTTGTTCGTATGTGTACACAGCTGTCCCTGTCGTCTTAAAACCCAGATTTTTACCCCCACTACTTTGTGTGGTTGTCAGGACGTCGGAAAATGTCTTTGCGTCAAATTTGTTTTGGGTCTTACTTAGCCCCTTTGTCGATGTCTTGTCGTAGGGCCCAAAGCAGTGATATGTCTTGCTGCATAGTGAGATCATCCCTATACCAGCATATTCGAGCTTGAATAGACCTGGCTTTCGCTTATCGAATAGCCTAGCCTCGCTGCATTGGGGACAGTCTTTAGGTGGGTCGAGTAAGAGTTCTATATGAGGCTGACAGGTTTCCCTAGGGAACCACTGGTCGTAGACTCGTCGATATTCGGCCCTCTTGCTAGGCTTAATGACGACATGTAGACTGTCCGCGGATAGGGCTAAATAGAGAGAATCCGTATCCATCTCTGTCACCTCAAAATCACTCCTGTCCACGAATCTATCGAGGAAGTCATAGTAAAACTCAAGCATCCTAAGCTTGGCGTATTGGTACACGAAAAAACCAATCTGGATAGGCAAGTCCCACTTCGTGTGCTGATACCGTGACTCAACCTCGTATAGATCAGGCCCAACCTCGACCATCTTCCTAAAGTAAGGGCTATTGACCAACTTGTCGGTCCCTGTAGGGTCCACATACACCACTTTAGCATGTTTAGCTTTATTGGTGAGTGTTTTTCCATAAGCCGAATTCCCATGTAATTTCATAGTATCACTTGTAATAGAAGCGGCTGGGGAGAGATCACCCTTACGACGAGCTCTAGTAACAGTATCACCAAACTGGCTGAAACAGGCTACCGGTTCATACTCTATAACCTGATAGATGTATGTAACTACTAGACCATGAGCCAGATACCACTTTAGCAAGGGTGTGGCCAACACGATTTTGTTACCAATATAGCTCCCGATAAGTGTTCGACGAGGTGTGGTCAATAGCTTGTTATCATTTGCGTATTTCTCCATCAGTGGGCCAATATCTGCCCGACTGACCTCAATATTTTTAAAGATGGGTGTCATCTCCGAAAAAATACGCTTTCAAAGCCTCTGGGACATGAATATCACATTCAACAAGCCCAAAACACGAACCATCAACAACAGCTGCAATAATTTGGGTTTGTGTGGGTCTCGTGTATTTAGCGTAGGATGGTTTTTGCCTCGTAAATGCTGTTGCTAGAAAGTCTCTGACACGTTTCTCCGTCTTTTTTAATGCCTGCCACTCACATTCCCAACACTCGACAATACCACCACCACACGCGTTAGCTATCGTTTGACTGGTTCTACATGTAGCCAAATACAAATCAGCAAGCGGTTTTTTGTTGACCGGATTGATGACATGGTCTTTGGTGATTGGACAGTTGGGATGCCCGTGGAACATGCAACCATGAAATTGAAAGGCCGTGCGTGTCATAGTACAATAACCGTCCACTGGAATATGAGCATCACCAACACGGTGTTCCTTACCGTTGAATTGGGTGATAAGTTCTGTGTTTCTCGTGTGAGCCATCCAAGCTAGCCACTCCCTACATTGAATGGTGTACAGATTTCGCCTGTGCTGTTTAAAACCATCATCGTGTGTTCGGGTGATTGTAAAATCTGTGGGCATCTTCTGCATTAATGCCCACAAATAAAGAGCATTGGCGTCATACCCCTTAATGCTCTTAACCACCTTACCACCGCGGATGTTGGTTTTATCCACCTCATGGTGTCGATGAAAAATAATAGACGGGCCACCGGTGATGTTGTGACGTATGATGTTGTGTAGCTCTTTTTCATACTTGGCGCATAACGTAAAGACTATACCAAGTGGTAGGGTTTTGAAAAGGTACCTGAGGGTGATACCCGGAACAGAGATTGCGTCCTTAAACATATCAATCCCAATCGCAGCATAGAATTTAACCTGGCTGGATAGGGCCTTCAGCATAGGAGCGACATCTTTGTTGTTGTACCACTCGAGAAAATCCTGCAATTTCGTCATTTTATGTTCCCGCCAGATTTTTTGGCAGTACGCATATTCTTCAACAGAAATTGTGGAATTTTTAAGTTTTGAGTAGAAGGCCGCGTGTGGAGGTAAACAGGGTTCCTTCAACTGCGCCAGGTCTGTTACATACTCGTAACAGAAAAAACCTTTCTGTTCGACTACCTTGTAAGCTGCTAAATACTTACTGTAACTAAAACCTGGTGCAAGGTAATTGACAATATCCAAAAACTTTAATTTTTCCGTGGATATGCACATAAAATTATTATTTCGCTTGACAGCGAAGTCGAAGGCCCCATCTTCACCGGGGTTTTTTAAAAAATACCGGGCGAAATATGGTTTAATCAAATTAACATCATATTTCCCCGAATTAAACCCAATCACAGGCAGTTGCGCGAGATACCCCTCGAGTCTACACAACTCTAAAAAATGCTCACCATCACGCAAGACCTTGAGATGATCGGCAAAACGTTCTTTTAAGCGTTTTCCAGCGGCATCAGCGATTTCCACTAAATACTTCAGCACACTATTGATCAGTTTCTGAGGATCTCCTGTGCTGACGAAACAGACTGGGTCTTTCTTATCAGGGACATTGGACGCTACAGAACACGACATGGGGATGTGTTTTGCTATGTAGGTCGTGTTACTCGTTGACTTTGCAGCACAATCAGACGAGTCAAAATAGCATTCGAAGTCAAATGTAGCCCTGTAAGGATAGATATAACCCGTATCTACCAACTCGAGTGGTAGAATTTTTGCCAGCTCTTCAAAGACAGTGTCGTATGGGATGTAGACTCCACCTGGGTAGACCCCCGTGCTGATACCACCTTTACAGGTTTTCTCGTGACGGGTGAGCATAAAGTTGTCTTTCCAGACTTTCCCACATTTGGGGCATCCGAAGGAGTGGCTAGCTTCGTCAATATTACTGATGTGCATAAAGTGCTCTTTATGTTGTAGGAGGTACATAATATTAGGAAATGTGCTACCGCTGCGTACTATGGGCACCAGGACATTCATCTCGTCAAATTCGTATACGTCAATATTGAGCTGGTAACAGTCTTCTAAGCTTGGAAGGATGTCAAGTGTTACACCAGAAAAAACGGTCTGTGGTTCTATGTCTTGGTATGTGTACCAGTCACTTAATAAACTCTGTGTTGGAATGTTGAGTGCTCTAATGTTGTGTTTGTGATGGAGAGCTAAACAACGAAAAAAACAGAGATTGTCGTGATAAGGTGTGCCTGATGGTATGTTGTTTTGTAATATATTAATAGCCCTATTATTTTTTATATGTGGGGGTAGTGTATCTAAAGAACAACCTAACGTATGTTTAGATAGAAAATAAAGATAAAATTCGGTGGCACAGATATTCTCTAATTCATACTTGGTGTCGGGTCGCACACTAAGACCGACTTTAGTAGAGTCGAGTTCATTTACAGTGCTAATAAATCTATCCATGTCCGATCGGTTGTTTATAATCACAGGACTCTCCAGCACCGAGGCGTTATTGGTGGAACCATGAAAAAAGCGAGGTTCTAGGGTCTCCTTGTGGCGGAGAATGATATGTTTTGTTAAACTAATCTTGTAGCGTGTAGTTTGAGCGTTGTGTATTGTTATTAGTGTGTCGTGCCAGTTGTTTATGTGTGGTTCTGTGGGTGAATGAAAAATTGTATAATGTGCCATCTTTGTAAGTATGCGCGAATGCGTTTTTATGGTATCCCAATTGTCTCTGTAAAGTTGTTGTATATCAGTCGGTAGCATGACGAGATCATCCAATTTATGTTTTTTAGCCGGCCCACCCTCTGTTTCTACATGTCGTTTTTTGGAAATCACAGCAGGTGTTGTCTCTGTGGTTTGCGACAGTCCCGTTGTTGGTATAGTCTTCACCGTATCAATCATTGCTGTTGTTATTGTATCGGTGGCCTGTAGATCAGACATCAGCCCCGAGTGTTCACAAAGCATTTGTGTTGCCACAGGCGTGGCAATAACTTCACTGATGTGAGCATGTTTAATATGGCGCGTTACAGCTGCCGGGTACGCGTACATTTGTGTACACCTTGGGCATGGGTAGCGTTTTCCATTGTGTGAACTAGCCACATGTCGTTTAAGATTGGTGTTTCGTGAGAAAACTTTATTGCAAACAGTACAAACAAATCTAGCTGGAATGATAGTGGCCTGTGGAAGACCAGAATACAGATTGTCAGACATCCATAACGACTTTACACCATAGATAAATAAAACTCATAGATTATAGATTGTATAACATTGGGATTGGGATTTACATAATATTAAAAATATATAATTATAGTGTATATGTATTATATACATACATATATAATAATAACTATGTGTTTAATAATTTAATGAACACTAATTAATATTTTTTTTTTATATATTATATTATTTATATAAGATATTGTATCATTTATATATTATATAACAAATAAATTAATAGATACATAATTAATGAATGCCTATTATTAATTTTTATAGTAGTTAATTATAACACCTATGATATGTATACACTAGGCATACCAGACGTATATAATAGTACACATTGAGACATGCCATAGACCTAAACCAGACGTGTAGGCATATATTACACACACACACACACACACACACACACACAGTATATGTATATATACATGGGCAACATATAGCATATACAATATAAAAGACGCTAGCATAAAGATCAAAATGTGCTTAAACTAATACATACTAAAACATATAACTCACCCACACACACACACACACACACACACACACACACACACACACACACACACACACACACACACACACACACAGTATATGTAACCCTGTATATATATATATATATATATATATATATATATATATATATATATATATATACATGGGTAACATATAGCATATACAATATAAAAGACGATAACATAAAGATCAAAATGTACTCAAACTAATACATACTAAAACATATAACTCACCATTTTCTTGGAATATAAACACTGTTTATCTGAGGTTCAAAAGTCTGACACACTGCGCTGTTATCAGTCGGAATGTGGTTTTTAGAGTGCGGATAATTTCAGAATCACTGGTATTTATAGTGCGCCGAATGCTGAATCAGCAAAAAAAAATTTTGTTACAGGCTTGTCTATTTCGGAAATAACTAGATAAAACCAGTCTTAACTAGGTACAACTAGCTGTTGTGCTAGGTTAGCTTGTGCACACCATAACCAGGTCGGGGTAACAGTTTATGGTGATTATGGGTGCACGTGCGTTACTGACGCTTCTGCTGCGTTCATGACACGGTCAAGCTAGGGCTGATGATTCACCGACGCGGTTCATGATACAGGCAAGATAACAAATACTGCTGATTTAGCTGTTTTTTCAAGTGTCATGAACCGGCGTTTAAGCACTTCGGATGCTTCAGCGCATTTACAGATCAGTTGGTACACTCTTCTTAGCCATGTCTCATATTATGCGTATTATCAATTGTCATTGTTAAACAAATAACTCAACATAATAGATATAAAACATTAAAAGCCCCCTTCATGTTTTACAATGTGAGACCCCGCTTGAATATAACAACACAAGGGAAGAAGAGTATTTTCTTTCCTAGGTTCAAATATCTCAAATGCGTATTATCAATTGTCATTGTTAAACAAATAACTCAACATAATAGATATAAAACATTAAAAGCCCCCTTCATGTTTTACAATGTGAGACCCCGCTTGAATATAACAACACAAGGGAAGAACCTTTGATTACACCAGCAGAAGAAGAGTATTTTCTTTCCTAGGTTCAAATATCTCAAATGCGTATTATCAATTGTCATTGTTAAACAAATAACTCAACATAATAGATATAAAACATTAAAAGCCCCCTTCATGTTTTACAATGTGAGACCCCGCTTGAATATAACAACACAAGGGAAGAACCTTTGATTACACCAGCAGAAGAAGAGTATTTTCTTTCCTAGGTTCAAATATCTCAAATGCGTATTATCAATTGTCATTGTTAAACAAATAACTCAACATAATAGATATAAAACATTAAAAGCCCCCTTCATGTTTTACAATGTGAGACCCCGCTTGAATATAATCACACAAGGGAAGAACCTTTGATTACACCAGCAGAAGAAGAATATTTTCTTTCCTAGGTTCAAATATCTCAAAATACACGTGATTATACGAATAATTATTTGTATATAATAATAATTTATAATATTACTAATAATATGCTTTTTAACAAAAATATGTTTCTAAATACAAAAACGCTGTATAAGTAACAGAAAACGTTCTCTGCTTATAAAGTGCCACATATGTAAAGAGAGAGAGAGAGAAAGAGAGAGAGAGAGAGGGAGAGCGAGAGAGAGAAAATAGTCTTAACGTTCGTTTTAAAGAAACGCGCGCCCACTTTCAGTGTGAGCGTGCTTATCTGGTTAATTGGCACCCGCTGGGCTCCCGTGTACTGACCACGGACTAAATTGCGATACAGAGGGTTTTAATGGTTTGCAGATGTTTGGCTTACCTGGCCTAGTCCAGCGTTATGCTACCAGCTAAAGTTAAATAGATGTTAGTTTTATTTTCACTGTGTATTTATATAAAGCTTGCTACATAGGCATATATTTAAACGGGTTCTTCATATATTTCGTTGAACGTGTTGAATTGTTTGTTTCTTGGTTTAATTTATATGGAAATACCATTTCACGGCCATTCATTAGACACCACACACGCCTGTTTTATAAATAAACCAATACAACGCATGGTTTAAATGTGGGTGCGATAGTCCACTAATCTGAACGAGACAAAATTGCTGGTGTGGAAAAGTTTCATAATTAGAATGTTGAGGTCGACACAAGGTCAGCTGATGTATGTGTCATTTTCTTTATCTTGCATTATCAGTCTAAAGGTGCAGCACAGGTTAAAAAAATTGTTACAAACTTCACTGATATTGCCCTTGTTGTATCACCTTGTACCTAAAAACACTGGAAAAGAAAAGTTTCTATGGAAATACCATTTCACGCCCATTCATTAGACACCACACACGCATGTTTTATAAATAAACCAATACAACGCCTGGTTTAAATGTGGGTGCGATAGTCCACTAATCTGAACGAGACAAAATTTCTGGTGTGGAAAAGTTTCTTAATTAGAATGTTGAGGTCGACACAAGTTCAGCTGGTGTATGTGTCATTTTCTTTATCTTGGCTTATCAGTCTAAAGGTGAATCACAGGTTAAAATCTTCACTGATATTGACCTTGATGTATCACCTTGTACCTAAAAACACTGGAAAATTTTCAGCGGAAGAACCGGGATCCGCGCGCCCCCCCCACCAACGGTGGGGGTACCGATCGGGCCGGGGTGGGGTATCTCGCGCCGCCCCATCCTACTGGCTGACAATCTGGTGTGTTGGCGTGTTGCTAACAATACTTTCTTCTTTGAACCATCTAAATGGTGAGCAATGGTGAGCAATGGTGAGCAATGGTGAGCAGCTCACCAATACTTTCTTCTTTGAGCCATCTAAATGGTGAGCATTGGTGAGCAATATGCATCAAGTCATGCATATATAACTACTATCGTGGAAGAAGGAAATACATTTTAGATATAATTTTTTTTTAAACGCGCATATTTCTCGAAAAAAACCCCACATTTTGATGATAAAATCATGAGTTATATAACGTGAAGAGCAAATAGAGAATAGGAAAAATGAGGGGTTGATGAATTTAACAAGTTAGTTAGTATTACAAGTCATAGATTCTGAGGTCATCATTATTACAAGTCATAGATTCTGAGATCATCATTATTACAAGTCATAGATTCTGAGATCATCATTATTACAAGTCATAGATTCTGAGATCATCATTATTACAAGTCATAGATTCTGAGATCATCATTATTACAAGTCATAGATTCTGATATCATCATTATTACAATTAGTAGATTCTGAGGTCATCATTATTACATATATGACACGCCTGAATGTGTCGGCTTTCACATTGAGAATACTCATATTTACGCGAGAACTGACAGTTATCTCCGAAATATGGGATGGACAGAATACGACCAGCGGGTCAAAAATGGATCGCAATCCAACATTATTGGCACGATTGCATGGTTTAAACATAGATATACACCTTGTCATAAAACAATACTTGGTGATCAAAGGTGTCATTGCTACACGGGTATCAGTGCTCCAAGAGTATCAGTGCTCAAAAGGTATCAGTGCTCCAAAGGTATCAGTGCGCCAAGAGTGTCAGTTCTTAAAAGGTGACACTGTCCCTAGTGAGTCATTGCTCCAAGGGTGTCTGTGCTCAAAGGGTGTCAGTGCTCCAAGGATGTCAAAATAAAGTGTTTTTGGGTGCTTTACTACATAAGTAAGGAGCAAAATCCGGCCCCCGACTAAAAAATGTTGAACCACATCTGTACTAAACTCATAATGATACTAGCTTTTGAACAATATGTAAAACCCAGGGTCTTCATTCTGGACATTCAGAAGGACTCATCACCTTCATTACTTTAGCTGCGACTGACCACATCCGTAGAAACAAGATGAGAGAAATTAGAGATAAAAGATAAGAGATACAAAGGTAACAGATGAGATATCATAGAGAAAAGACGAGAGCGATAAAATATGAGAGAATTCAGAGATCTTTCTTCTTCTTCTTCTCGAACCGGAGGAATTGCGAGCCCTTACTTCCAGTGTGCAGTGGGGAGGTGTCTCCGAACTTTCTTTCATACCCAGGAGGATTCAGCTTTCAGCTTAGTACTTCTTCTTCTTCAGCGTTCATTCTCAAACTCCCACTGGATTTCTCTTGTAACAGGACAATGATCCTACAAGATTTCCAGTTTAATGTAGTCCAGAGAATGGAAATTCGTTGTGTTGCCGTTTTATTTGCGCCAATGGCCCCAACACATCCGTCTTCGGCGATTTAGCTTAGTACAATACCTACTGAATGAGTCATCTACTCAGAGGGGTATATGTCACGAGACGAGCTGATAGTTTGCATGGGTCACTCATTGTTTGTCTTTCCACCGACGAGGCTCTTCGCAGCCAGCGAGCTGTTCCTTGTGAATGAAGACCATTCCATTATCACCTTTTGTGTCCCTAGGTCCCAGACCTAATTTCTTCCGTATGAGCCGTATTGGGTAACGGAACGGTCGAATTAAACTCAGATTTTATACACCTTCCTAGACAAGGTACTGCTTTGCCAAACACGTCGGGGGTCTGGGATTTGACAAGTGAATTTCTCACGCACTCGCCTCGTCAGCTTGAGATGACGTTCCAATCCATTGCCAGGCGCAATGTGTTTTCACGCTTCGCCAAGTTTATTATCCAAAAGATGTAAGTAAATTACGAATCTCGGATGAGGAGCTTCGAAGTAGGCCTCTCTATATGAGCCGTATTAGGCAACGGCAAACAGTCGAGTTGGGCTAAGTTTGTAGTGTTGTTAGAGACTTGCGCCCTCTTCTACGTTGTCCGCATTGTCCAGAATCCAGAGTTCGTGTCTCAACACTGCTTCAGTCAGCGACATTTGTTCAATGCTTGTCCTGTATGCAATGGTGAGCTGTATTCAAAGCTTTTCTTCTATAACCAGAAGTGGATGTTCACGTTGGCGTATCCAATACTCGAGCTCGAGTCATGACTCCTACTTTGAATGGGGTCAAGGGTGATGGGATATGTGGATTTCTGTGTGTTCTTGAACATGAACAGCACTTCGGCATGTCTGTTTCATGCAGGGCAAGTGCAGCTTCGTTGCCACTGAATTTATTTACACACTACTCTGCCCTCTAGCGTGTTACCACTCAGATTCGGTGTGTACTCATAAAATAACCGTATGTTAGGGATATTGACATTGGTCGCATTTCTAATGTTTCTGCTTTTTAAGTTGGTCGAGTGCCTTGCATGACTGTGAGACGATAGTGATGTTGAATGTAATTCGTAGAGGTTTCGGATATATTTCCTGTCTCTCTGCAAGAAATTCTCATTCCATCTACAGCATCCACATCCACGAACATGAGCCTAAAAATGTTAGCCAGGGATACAGCAAGAGCATCTATATTTCTGTTTCCAGGTTGCACCACGAGGAGGTACTTTTAGGATCTTGGCTATCTGCTAACCCTGGGTCCGCACGAGAGTAATGCGAGACTTAGACTTCGAAACCATTTAGATGGCTGACGGAACGGCAAGCAGCGCATATATGGGAATGCCACCCGGTGCTGTGACGCTTGCTCCTAATCAAGAATCAAGAATCAAGAATGCGAGACCCTTTGCAGAGGTAAAAGATAAGAGACGACAGAGATAAAAGATCAGAGACTACACATATATAAAAGGTAAAAAGATCAGAATGAGAGAGCAAGCGTTTATTCTATAGACGACACATGTTATTGTCAAGGGACATAATTCATATTGAAGTCTGGATAGAATTACATGTTGATGGTAAGATTACACCAGTAATGTTCTGTAGACGAACATGTCATGTCGCCAAACATACATGTCACATTGTCACCCTGATGACAGTTTAAGCAGTTAACGTCTAGTAATACCGTCAATCTCAACCAGCATCACTTTTTACTACCTGTATACCCCTTCACAATAACGTTAAAAGAAAATTATATATCATTATAGTACTCGGTTCCAAACAAATTTTTCCAAATGTTCTACATTTCAAAGGTCGGGGTTCAACCGTGACCTCCATTACTGTTGCTGGTCACATGACTGATATAATCAATTGAGGTAGCGTCCATGGTTGGCAATAGCGTTTTCACTATAAGCACTACTTGATTTCTTATTAGGCTGTGGTTTATTAATTAGGCTGTGGTTTATTAATTAGGCTGTGGTTCATTAATTAGGCTGTGGTTTTATTAATTAGGCTGTGGTTTATTAATTAGGCTGTGGTTTATTAATTAGGCTGTGGTTTATTAATTAGGCTGTGGTTTATTAATTAGGCTGTGGTTTTATTAATTAGGCTGTGGTTTATTAATTAGGCTGTGGTTTATTAATTAGGCTGTCTGTGGTTGGCAATAGTGTTCTCAACATCAGAGATACTTGGTTTTGTTTTCGCAATCACCTTCATCGAATCGCTACATTATTGTATATCAGCACAGTCGCTCATGTATAGCTAGGGACCACGTTCTAGCAAAGAATAGCGAAATTGATTACCTACCATGCATGTTATAAGATGCAACTGAGGAGGTTTTGGGGGCGGGGGGTTGACTACCATATTTGATATAGGTTCAATGTGACCCAGACGCTACGCTAAAGTTGATGGTGACATGCGGAACGGCGCTGATATCGCAGCTAAAATGTAAAACTTGACGCAACGCATTTAATTCTCTATACTACATGCTGCTAATCTGCAGGAGTTTGATAAGAATGAACGCAGAAGAAGAAGGCAGCATAACAACTCTCTATACATTTTACAAACGCGTTTTAATTTAAGTTATCAATCTATCTATCTATATGCTGTGGTCCTTGTTTGCCTTGCAGCGTCAGGGTTGGAAGAGTTATCTGGAGATGGTCTTCTTTTGTGCTTTTTGTAAGCTTGCTCCTGTTGCTTCTTTGATTTTTGTGATCCATCTTTTTCATGGTCTCCATCTGGCTTATAGCCGTGATGTTTATGTGTCATGGCAATTTGTGGCATGCTATCTGTTGGTAGTCTGGAATCGTGTAAAAACCACTTAATGTTGTCTTTTGATGTGTTCCAATACTGGTATTGTTTTGGTTATCTGTCTGATGTTATCGTTTCTAATTATATCTCTTAATGACACTTCGAGTATTCTTTGCAGACGTGCCATTTCTGCTGTCACTATTTTTTCTTTTGTCTTGTGCTGTCACTGTCCAGGTTTGGCACTGGTAGCACAGTGATGGGATATGTGCCATATTCTGAGACGTAGAAAGACTACTTATTTTGGTGTGTTCATTATTTGGTAACCATTAAGACCAAATTATTAAACTGTCATTAGCACTTTTCCAACGTGTTAAGGGCTCAAGTCATCATTGATTGAAATCTCATTTGTTATAAGGTCAACTGACACATAAGACCTGTGGACACACCCGTAGATAAAGCCACTAGGAGAGGTTACTCCATGCATTGTCACGCTTTTTATTGCTAATTTGTTTATACTTTATTTCTCCAACCACCGAAAATCAAAGAAATAGTTGGATTGGCCTGATGCAGTGACGTAAAATGGGTTAATGTACTGTTCTAACGAAGTCAGTTCTCAATTCCTTCAGATTCATCAAAGATGTTACTTAATTGAAGGTCTTGCTGAAGACCTAGAATTAACTGAAACGAAAGAAGTCACAGGCGGGATTGTAGCAAAACTGTTTATGAAGAGATATGAACAAAGAACAAGAGTTAATAAAGAGGAAGAGTTAATAGGGGAAAACTATGTGACTCAAACTGGTATTCAAGATCTCAGCAAAAATACATTAAACACTTGAGTCAATGTTTCCAATAAGCAATCAGTTTTCATGAGAAGCCCGATGCACCACCAGGAGCCACGTGATCAAGAAGAAGCAGAGCATCACAAAGCCGGCTAAATAGCTCTACTCGAGTGTCACTCGAGGGAAACTGAGCACTCGGCGTCATTTCTTCTGTACATAATGAGTCACCATGTACACGGAAGTCCCGCGTGGTTGATAAGATCTGGTGTCTATAGAAACACCCACAGGAATCGATTTAAGAGACATATTGAACTATGTCTACTTTGCTTCCACCATCCGTCGCCAGAAATTACAAAAATAAATTACTGATAGTTCTACAAAACCGCGAAGAATGGAACCCCAGCTATTTGCGAAATGTCGCTAAAAATATGCCATGAAAGAACAGTAATCTTCTCAAGATGATGCACATGGTCTTCGAAATAGAATTTGATAATTGGAACGATAATTGGATTGTAGAATATAAGACATCTGATTTAGAGATTTATTTGTCGGTATATGTTTACTAAAGAATTGCCTCAAATATGTTGTGTTAATGGCATGTTTCATTTTTATTGTTACTAACATTATATGTTTCAGGAAAGATTGCATAGCTGTAATCTAGATATGTCACAATTATAGCTGTGACCTTCTATATGGTAAGACCTACTGGATAATGAGAAATCAAGAATTCCTAATGACTCATTTGACTATTGCCATGAGATTAATTAATCTGTCTTGTCTTGTCTCAGTCACGTGTGTCGTGAAGAGTTATGTGGAGCCGAAGTCTATGCTCTATTGCTAACTGTATTGCTGTTGTAATCCATGGGGTTGTAGAATGTTACATGGAATGTGAAGATGTGTGTGTTCGAATTTCCAATTCAGTTTTGGAGTTAAATGAAAGACTGACACGAAAATATCTTATCTTAGAATAAGTGATACTGTGTGGGTGGGCATGTAAATGTGCGAGCACGCCTCGTCCTGGTTTTATTGGCGTTCAAATGAACAGGTGACAATAATTTCTCATATTCTTCTACTTCTTCTGCCATCAATTTCATTCGACGCCCTGATATAATCAATTTCATTCGACGCCCTGATATAATCAATTTCATTCGACGCCCTGATATAATCAATTTCATTCGACGCCCTGATATAATCAATATGAAACCAATCCTAGGTTAAATAGGCTGTGCCTCGACAAAATGAGGCAAAACTATCATTAACAAAATAGTTTCCTATGCTCGTAAGTCTATACAGGAAGGTGGGCCGCCCCAAGAATTCAGTCGTCAGCAGGTCTCACAGTTGCCCCCACAGCTTTACCTTCCAATATTTCTCTTTTATTTTATACTTTAGTACCCACGTCTTCGAAGAGTGACATATTTTTATCTTTGCTGTTTCTCTCAACAACTATGCGAATGTGTTCTCAAGTCTGGGGATCCTTTTGAAATGGGCAGTGGTCAGTTTAGACAGCCTTCATTTTGTGAAGATGTGCTTGTAGTCTGTAGTGTCCTGCGCGAAGTCTAAAAATTGTGGTGTGCTGTGATCTTCTTAGATGTAGAATGGAGTGCTGTGGAAAGTTTCTGCTAACAATTGTTTTGCTGGACCTGTTTAGCTTTAGAATGGAGTCCTGTGGAAAGTAGCTGCTTGTTCTCTGACTCCATGTAAGTTTGTATCTGCATTTAATTTTACGTGATTTTCATTTGTCACTTTGTATCAACAGCCAATGAAAATCATAGAAAAAAGGAAAAACGCGTCACCCAAGTAGAACGATCAACTATAAGCTCACCAGATTGTATATATGGCAAGGGACTCGAATGTTCGGGTTTTCGCGCCACTTGATGAGACATTCAGTGAAATTTGATCAGATTATTTGATGTCATTGTTATCTAATAGTACACAACGATTGAGAGGATTAATATAATAATTCTTTCAGTTTTAACAACTCGAAACAGAATGTTCATGTACGATGATTAAAAATTGTTAGGAAATTTATAATTGTAATGGGAATTTGATGTTGGATTTTTCAAGAATGCTTGAGTTCGTAGATGGCTAATTAGCCTTATTCTAATGGCAAATGTCCTCGGACAGTTCGAACATGGGATGACCACTACAGATGGTTTCTGGTCTACCCGTGACTTTCTAGTTAACTCTCCGCTGTTGAGTTGCTGTACTGTTTAACTCACAACGAAATGAAGTTGTAGAGATTGAGTGATCGTTTGTGATAAATGTAATAAAATATATCTCCTTTTAAACACTGTCCCATTCTTATCGCATACGTATGCACCGTTCTGGGTGGGGGGGGGGGAGGGATCATTGATATATAAAGTCTATACGAAAGTGATCAGTTGCATGAAATAGTTTGAAAAATATAGGTCTAGACTCTAGATTTTAGAGTCGCTTTGAGAAACATTGATGTATACCAAATAGGCATCTAAACAAGTATGTTTAATCAATTCATTTGCCTATTTTGTCATTTTTATTGTTAATTTCAACCAATCTGTTAGTTTTTTATCATGTCATCTGGACTGTCTGAACAATTCATTAATATATTTTCCTATGAAATCGTCATCTACGCCTTCATTTATAAGCATTCAATCATAATCTACATAGGGGAGACTGGCAAGGGGCTTTGTGATGGATTATGCCAACATCTATACGATATTAGCTGCATTTCCCCTATTCCTAATGCTGCACACTTAAATTTCACAATTTAATTAGTATGTCAGATATATTCAAGAGCCTGCTAATAAATCGTTCTCCTGAGATGATACTACTCAGTATGAAATTGAGAACCCGTGTGTATCCGTCAGTATGGTATCACATGGTCTCTCATTATCAACACTTTTCATTTCTACATATAATATATTGGAATGTCGGCTTGGATGCTGATAGTGAGATAAGGACTCTAGTGAGATAGTGAGACCTCAGAACTCACTTTCCAGTTACGTGCACTTGTTGGATTTGAGATAGTGAGATAGTCTCTCACATCAGAACTCACTTTCCATACGTGCACTTGTTGGATTTGAGATAGTGAGATAACGTCTCTCACCTCAGAACTCACTTTCCATACGTGCACGTTGGATTAGATGCAGATAGTGAGATAACGTCTTTGACCTCAGAACTCACTATTCAGATACGTGTACTTGTTGGATTTGAGATAGTGAGATAACGTCTCTCACCTCAGAACTCACTTTCCGTACGTGCACGTTGGATTTGAGATAGTGAGATAACGTCTTTCACCTCAGAAATCACTTTCCAGATACGTGAACGTGTTGGATTAGATGCAGATAGTGAGATAACGTCTCTCACATCAGAACTCACTTTTCATACGTGCACTTGTTGGATTGGATCTCACCTCAGAATTCACTTTCCAGATACGTATACATGTCGGCCTCGATGTATATAGTGAGATTACGTCTATCACCTCAGAACTCACACTTTCTATACGTGCACTTCTCGGCGTGGATGTAGATAGTGAGATAACGTCTGTCACCTCAGAACTTATAGTTTCCAGATACGTGCACGTGTCGGCGTGAATGTTGATAGTGGGATAACGCCTCTCATAACATAGCACACTTTTGAGATATAAACAACTGTTTACACCGATATTTTTATCTTTGCTGTTTTTCTCAACAAATGTATGCGACGAATCCATCATGCTGTGATGTTGTTTTCCTAAAAAATATATGTTATTAATCCACCATTTTATAAAGTTTTAAAACAAAATATGTATTTTTCTTAAACGTATACATGTAATTTGTTCTGCATAGTGAAAATGTGGAATAGATTATAATCAGAATCCGTTAAAATCACAGCGTAGAGATATACATTTTTATATTGACACGATGAAGCAGCGCCATCTTTAATTACAGTTGCAAGGTTTATGTACAGAAGAATATCAAAGAGTTGTGGAGATTGTAGACAAAGAAACAAGCTGGCATCCCGTTTAGCTAGCTGGCCTGTAATTGAAAATCAATGACAAATTCAAAAAAATATGACATGACATTTTCCTGGATAATTGTCAAACAAATTTGTGTTAACGGATACGAAAAAAAATAGTTCCAGGTGTAGGTTTTTGACGAATGTTCAGTCGGTACTGTCGTTGTTTCTGACTAAGTAGAAAAAATAGTTAAATTTTCAAAATATTTATACATTGTTTAGTTTTATAATAGACAATGTCTGTATATGAAGACGTAGGTCTGATTAGTGTCCTTAAGAGAGGCCAATATCAATGTGACATTTAAAGTGTATTGTGTGAAGACGTGTCTATTCAGAAAATGGTCGAGTTGCTATTGTTTATTATCGGGAGATGTGACCGCTATTGTATGTAAACTGCTGCGGAGAGCCACATGTCGGAGCAGAGTCTCATGACGGGATCTTGGATGAGGGATGTACTCCAAATGAGTATGATAGTTTAATTATAGGAGATACTACCAGTCTTTGACACCGCATATCATTCAGCAGTCATAGTAGGACAGCCGCCATCATCATTTTTATTTCAGTCGAGCTCAAATGATCTTTGGCAACTTCGACGGTCGAACAACATTATCTAGAGCTACTTAGTTCAAAATACTTTAGCTTCTCATACCAAATTAAAAAACCAGGAAATGTTGTGTAACTACTCTGCAATGCAGTAAATAGTCACTGAATTTTGGAGGGTCTGGTTATATCTGAGGAGACTTTTCTCCATTGCAGCAGTATACTTTGTACTCTTTCATCTGCTTTTGCTTAATGATGTTAGTTTTGTTCTTGTATGGAATTTAACATGCTTAGATATTTGTTGAACTTGGTGTGTTCTGTTTTCAGAGGAAGTTTGTGCTTTGTTCACTACATTGTAGTTCGTTGATGTTGTCGTTGTTGTCTGAATGAACTGTTCCACCCACGGTTCCTAAACTAAGAAGCGTCTTCTTTTCAGGAAGATGACAGATATGGTTGATGTGTTACCCATTTGCTTTTTTCCACCCCAGTCGATTGTGTTTTTCGATACCAGTCGATTATGTGTTTCGATATCAGTCGTGTGTGTGTCTTGATACCAATCGATTATGTGTTTCGATACCAGTCGGTTATGTATTTTGATAATAGTCAATTATGTGTTTCGATACTAGTCGTGTGTGTGTTTTGATACAAGTAGATTGTGTTTTTTTTTATACCAGTCGATTCTGTGTTTCGAAAACAGTAGATTATGTGTATTGATACCAGTCGTTTGTGTGTTTCGATACCAGTCAATTGTGTGCTTCGATATCAGAAATTACGAGCAATGAAGACACCTGTTTTTAAAATCTTATTCTGCGTTCGTTCTCAAACTCCTGAAGATTAGCAGGATGTAGTCTGGAGAACGGAATGCGTTGTGTCACGATTTACATCATTGCTGCGATATCTGCGCCTTTCGGCCTGACACAACCAACTTCAGCATGACTTTGAGTCACTGACCCTATATGGGATGGGACAGCCAACTCCATCCCATAACCTCCTTAGTCGCCTTTTACGACATGCGTGGAAGGTAAACAGTGTTGCTATTCTGTGCTCCCCTTTCGGACGCCGGCAACCACGGGCGTTTTAAAAAATCTGAAACTGGGGGTTTCTCCGTAGTTTTCTTTCATGAATGGAAGAATAAAAATATATGTCAGAAATATGTACACCTTTGCCCAGATGTCTCATTAACAGACTGGGACGTGAATACAATTTCAGCCATTGTGAATGCTAGAATCAAATTACATGGACTATTTCTCATTGTGTTACCGTGCTCCGAGAGTGGAGGAATTAATGGCGACACTGTTACCTGTCATACCTGTTGTAGGAGACAACTAAGGAGGTCATATGGCAATCTTACCTGTCCCATCTAATAGTGGGTCAAAGAGTTGCAGAAGTCATGCTGAAGTCGGATGTGCTAGGCCGAAAGGCGCAGATAATCTTCTAGTTCTACAGGGTTAACAGAATTGCCCTCCCCCAATTGTGTTTTGATAGTTAAAAACTCTGGTATAGTCTATTTGGACTAGCACCCATGGTTGCATGTGGTTCACCTCACCAAAAGCGTTACTTATTATTTAATAAGGCACAGACAAGCTGTAAACCATAACACAATAAATTCCGTTCTCTGGAACAGATCGTGCTAATGAGCAGGAGATTGAGAATTCCCACAGAAGAAGAAAAGGAAGAAGATATCCAATATATTTTATGAAGATTTGTCCCAGTAGAAGTGGGTCTCAATGAGAGTAAAATATATTGGTATACGATGGCACATTTCAAATATAAAGATTGAAGCATTGTACGAAGAAGATATGACTTGAAGAAAATACGTTCAGAGTAATAAGAATCAGAATAACATTTGTAAAATAGAGAGTGAGAAAGGGAGAGAGATAAAATAAAGAGTGAGAAAAAGAGGGATAAAATAGAGAGTGATAAGGGAGAGGGATAAAATAGAGAGTGAGAAAAAGAGGGATAAAATAGAGAGTGATAAGGGAGAGGGATAAAATAGAGAGTGATACGGGAGAGGGATAAAATAGAGAGTGAGAAAAAGAGGGATAAAATAGAGAGTGATAAGGGTTAGGGTTAGGGTTAGAAAGAGTGAGATATAAACTAGAGTTAAGGAGAGATAAAATAAAGAGTGAGAAAGAGAGGGATAAAATAGATAGTGAGAAAGAGGGAGAGAGAGATGAAATATAGAGTGATAAGAGAGAGATAAAATAAAGAGTCAGAAAAATGAGATATAAACTAGAGTGAGAAATAGTGAGTGATAAATTAGAAAGTGATAAAGGGTGAGATATAAAATAGAGAGTAATAAAGGGTGAGACATAAAATAAAGAGTGATAAGGGAGAAAGATAAAATATAGAGTGATAAGGGAGAAAGATAAAATAAATAGTGATAAGGGAGAAAGATAAAATAGAGAGTAAGAAAGGGAGAGAGATAAAATAGAGAGTGATAAGAGAGAGAGAAAAATATAAAGAGTGAGAAAGGGTGAGATATAAACTAGAGTGAGAAAGAGAGAGAGAGATAAAAAGAGAGAATGGAAAAAATAATCAAAGACAAGACGAATAAAATTGTTACTTTCAAAGAGAAATAGAAATGTGAAAAAAGTCTTTCAGAATGAGTTAGATACAGGAGAAAAGTTATTTGAAATAGATATTTTAGGGAGAACAGCACTTTAAAAGAGAGAAAAACCGACATATGAATAAAAGAAGGAGTATTAGAAAGATATATATATATATATATATATATATATATATATATATATATATATATATAGTGCTATAGATAGATAGATAGATAGATAGATAGATAGATAGATAGATAGATAGATAGATAGATAGATAGATAGATAGATAGATAGATAGATAGATAGATAGATAGATAGATAGATAGATAGATGGACGGACGGAGGGTCGGACGGACGGACGGACGGACGGACAGACAGACAGACAGACAGACAGACAGACAGACAGACAGACAGACCGACAGACCGACAGACCGACAGACCGACAGACCGACAGACCGACAGACCGACAGACCGACAGACAGACAGACAGACAGACAGACAGACAGACAGACAGACAGACAGACAGACAGACAGACAGACAGACAGACAGACAGACAGACAGACAGACAGACAGACAGACAGACAGACAGACAGACAGACAGACAGACAGACAGACAGACAGACAGATAGACAGATAGACAGATAGACAGATAGATAGATAGATAGATAGATAGATAGATAGATAGATAGATTGATAGAGATAGTACTGCGTTTTAATATGGAACACAATTGTTTGGCCACAGAGAGAATGTTGCCAAAAGTTGTATTCTGTGAGACTGGCCGTAATGTTAACAAGTGACGCTGTTGCAGTAGTATCACGAACTATTCTGCTGGTGGTTTGTGCACTGCTCTAGACTAGATTACCACAGTTCACCCTTTCTCGGGAGTCACTATTAATCTCAGTTTGAACAGCTTCAGGCCACAACATCAGCAGTTTTAAATTACGGAGATTGCAGAATTACGCCTATGTCATTGAATAGACAGCCAATCTCCTCAAAGCAGTAAAAATACTCTTTAACGTAGCTTTACTCAACTTTGATCGAAGATTGAAAAACAAATGGCAAGTTGTGGATAGTACCAAAAAAAGTGAGATGAAGAAGGAAGCATCTAACGCAGTGGTTCCAACATTATTTTACCCTAGGAACTCCATCTAAGACATTTTTTTCCTTTTCCTCCCCACTCCAGAAACATAAAAATCGTTGTAATTTCTTCAATGAATATTATTAGATATCTCAATAACTAGAGAATTTTGTTCAGAAAGCTGCATTTATGTGTCCCCTACCACCAACATGTCTTTGACCACTCCCAGTTTTAATTGTCGTTTCTGTGTCCCCCACAACCTACAGGTCTTTGGTGACTCCCAGTTTTAATTGCCGTTTCTGTGTCCCCCATTATTCTGAAGTATTCTGCATCAGGGCCAGATGAAAGAAAGGTCATCTAATCTAAAGAGATAAAAACAACAAGGAAAATAAAGGAATGAAAGAAATAAGAAAGAATTAAGAAATAAGAAATTTTGAAAGAAATTATAATTTACAAAATAAGAAAGAATGGAATAAATAAGAATTGAAAACAAATAAGAAAAATTATGAGGTAATAAGACAAGGCATAGATTGAGAAATAAGCTGCATCAGAGCCAGACAAAAGAAAGAGCATCAGAAGAAAGAAATAAGCACGAATACAAGAAATATGAAAGAATTGAACAAAATATAATGAATTGAAGACAAAAGAATTTAAGAAATAAAAAAAAGAAGAATGAAGAAATACACATTTTCGAAATAAGAAAGAATGGAAAAATTAGAAAGAATAGAAGAAACGAGAATTGAAGAAATAAAAATGAGTTGAAGAAACAATAATTCAGGGAATACAAAGAGTAGAAGAAATAAGAGTGAATAGAAGAATTAAGAAATAATGGAAGAAACAAGAACGAATAGAAGAAATAACATATGGAATAGATTTAAGAGTATGCTGCTTCAGGACCTGAGTATAGAAAAAAGAACATTAATACTTCTATATATGTCAGACATGTCAGAAGAGGCAATTAAGCAATCTGGGGCGAGTAGTATGAAATTATATCACGTAATAAGTCCGTATGACCTCAGAATGCCGTGGTAGTGGAATTTGTCGGAGTGCGTAATATTACAATTATGAAGGAATTTATAATGCAATTCACCGAGCTCTGCTAACAATAACCTACGATGCAGTTCATCATGTTCTGATAACAATAACCTACGATGCAGTCCATCATGTTCTGATAACAATAACCTACGATGCAGTCCATCATGTTCTGATAACAATAACCTACGATGCAGTCCATCATGTTCTGATAACAATAACCTACGATGCAGTCCATCATGTTCTGATAACAATAACCTACGATGCAGTCCATCATGTTCTGATAACAATAACCTACGATGCAGTCCATCATGTTCTGATAACAATAACCTACGATGCAGTCCATCATGTTCTGATAACAATAACCTACGATGCAGTCCATCATGTTCTGATAACAATAACCTACGATGCAGTCCATCATGTTCTGATAACAATAACATGCATGCAGTCATATTGCTACAGTTACTAATTAGATATTTGTAGATATTTGTCTCTCATCCCATGCAGGAATATTGATACAGTTTCTAATTAGTTATTTGTAGACATTTGTCTCTCATCCCGTGCAGGAATATTGATACAGTTTCTAATTAGTTATTTGTAGACATTTGTCTCTCATCCCGTGCAGGAATATTGATACAGTTTCTAATTAGTTATTTGTAGACATTTGTCTCTCATCCCGTGCAGGAATATTGATACAGTTTCTAATTAGTTATTTGTAGACATTTGTCTCTCATCCCGTGCAGGAATATTGATACAGTTTCTAATTAGTTATTTGTAGACATTTGTCTCTCATCCCGTGCAGGAATATTGATACAGTTTCTAATTAGTTATTTGTAGACATTTGTCTCTCATCCCGTGCAGGAATATTGATACAGTTTCTAATTAGTTATTTGTAGACATTTGTCTCTCATCCCGTGCAGGAATACTCATATAGTCTCTCATCCTATAGAAATTAGAGCTTGACATCTAGTATCTAGTATTAGGAAGCAAGCAAACAAACAAGCACAAACAGCTGCTTCACTCCCCGCCCATGTTGTCTTAGGAAGCAAGCAAACAAACAAGCACAAACAGCTGCCTCACTCCCCGCCCATGTTGTCTTAGGAAGCAAGCAAACAAACAAGCACAAACAGCTGCCTCACTCCCCGCCCATGTTGTCTTAGGAAGCAAGCAAACAAACAAGCACAAACAGCTGCCTCACTCCCCGCCCATGTTGTCTTAGGAAGCAAGCAAACGAACAAGAACAAACAGCTCCCTCACTCCCCAGTCATGTAGTATTAGTAAGTAAACAAACACAGGACCACCCCCCCCCTTTCATGTAATATTAGGTAGCAATCTAACGGTCGAGCAAACACAACACTCCTCCTCTCCTGTAGTATTAGGTAGCAAGCAAGCAAACAGCCGGGCAAACACAACACACTCCCCCCCCCCGCTCATGTAGTATTAGCAAGCAAGCATTCAAACGTGAAATACACCATACCCCCGCTTATGTAACATTACGAAACGAGCAAACAAACGTGGCAAACACAACACCCTTCATATCATGGCATTCGCTAAATATCTAACAAACTATGTACTTGCTATAAGTAACCACATTACTTTTATTTTTTAAACTGACGGTGTATTTAGGGCCCTGTTTTTACATTGTATGAACACTCCTCACCCCACTCTTAGTAAATGGTTAGTCATTACACGGTTTTACCCACTTTCTTTTTTCCACACCATCTTCTAGTTTCGACTTTCTAGAAGTTGGTTAACAATACTACTCTATAATTTTAGCTCAAAACGTTCGCAATTACACGGGATTGAACCTTTGGCCTTTGTAACACGCCTAATCGACTGATGGATCGATGGCGCACTGATAGCGCACGACGGTTGTTATTATTGCATACAGTAACCATTTGGTGTGCTTATGACATAACGCCTGTTCGACTAACGACAGAAGTCGGCCTCTGTCACTTGTGCTGTTCAAATGCACATCAAAAGTGTTTTCAATTCAACCCTCCCGGCAGGGTAATGTATTCACATTTTCTGATAAATATATGGATCGGAAGACAGCAAAGACAAATCTACTCCACTTATTTTGGCTTTCAGTGCATTCAACCACCTAACAAAGACATTTCTATTCTACTTATTTTGACTTTCAGTGCATTCAGTCACTTAACAAAGACATTTCTACTCTACTTATTTTGACTTTTAGTGCATTTAGCCATCTAACAAAGCCATGAAAAGAAAGAAACAAATTAAGTAAATATGCCAATTTATAGTATTGGAAACTCGAATTGAATATTTTTTTCCGAACATGTAGTTCTGAAAGCTGGAAAATAATAAAGACATTTACGAAGAAATATAATGTATTTGAAAATAAATATAGAAATCTCTAGAATATTTACTGGGAAGATTCACTACAAGGAAACAGTTAATATTTGTACGCAAACAGCATTCTATGTCTACAACAGTATGAAACCATTCAGTATAGATTTGCACAGAAATATTGTGACCAATCACCAGTAAAGACTTACAAACACAATTCCAAAAAAATAAATTTTTCGTCCATGTTTTCGACTATTATAGTAAATTTTAGATTTCTATTCACTATTTATATACTCGTGTGTTTTCCGCTAACTCCAACTAACAAAATTCACGGCATAATCGAAAACATGAACCTTCAGTCCCAATAACACTGGTAGGCTTCTATAGGCGAAAGTCAGATATACATCTAAGTGAGGTATATTTTGTATAGGAATATTTTTTTTTCAATTCTAGGGACATAATTTTGTTGCGGTAGCAGAATTGATATTAGGCACCACTAATAGATACAATGTCGGTGAGGTCATCATTATGGGACATATTCATTCCGTGGTCTTCCTTATGGATTATCTGAACACCCCGCGATTGATGAGCAAGTTGATCTGCCACAGCTAGAGACATGTTTAAACAATCTGATATATCACTGCACAATCGTCGTCTTGGGCGCCTGTTTTCCCTATTGCCGTTAAATCTGCCTTCAGCTATAAATCTTTCCATGCTGTTATGTCTCTTTATTTGATTTCTCCCCCCCCCCTAAAAAATGGAGCTTTCTTGTTAATAAGTTGTTAAGGAGCCAGCCCTCTTCGACGTTTATTGATCTTAACATTTCTTCATCTGTCTTTGTAGCTGTCCATGGTACACGCACAATACTTCTGTAGCATCTCATTTCGAAAGCAGCGATTATCTTTGCTACTGTTATTGTGTACTGTCGGTAAGGTAGCAGAGTTTATATTCAATCAATCAAGTGCCATCGAATCACGTAGGCGACCATGCTTCACCACAACTCTCTGTCTCTTGTGTTGTTAATAAGTTCAGTTGGTGACTTCTACTTTTTGTGCCACAGTGACAACCCATCCAGAACTTCCTCTGTGTGTCTTCCTTTGTCTATTCTATCCTCAATCTTTCTGGTGGTTACTAAATGTTCAAACTTTACTTTTCTCATCACATTCCCTAAACATCTTCATTATTTGTTTCTAATGTTCGCTATCATTTGTCGTTTTACTCCAGCATCTCTGAGAACTTCTACATTAGTTTTCTTGGCTGTCCACGGAATTTTAATCATTATTTAAAAAAATCACACATCAGTCGTACACTTTTTGTTTACTGTACATGCTTCTCTTCCATAAATAACGATTGGCTCAATATAACATCATAGCACTCGATTTCGTGTGTGCTTTGACATTACTCCATTGTATAGAACTTTTCTAATTTTTTGAAATGTTGATTTGGTCTGTGCTATCCTGTTCTTGATCTCATTTGAGCACATGTGAGCCGATCTTAAAATGGTGCCAAAATACTTGACATTATTCGCGTGATTTAATTTTGCATCATTGATAGTAATACTGCATTTTGCCTGTGTGTATTTCTTTGAAACAACCGTTACCTCCGTTCCCCCCCCCTTGCTTAGACAGACTTTTGTTTTCACTTACTTATACTACCGTGTCTAACTGCTTGAAGTTCTTATTCCTCCCTGCTATCAGAACTGTATCGTCAGCAAATTTTAGATTAAATCTCCAACTGTTTTTCCTGGCATGCTTTCTTTGTGTCGCATAATATCCTCTGTATACACGGAAAATAATTTGGTGACATTATACATCCTTGTCCGACGCCCATTTCTATGTTTTGGATATTTCCTACATTACTGTAAACCCTCATCGTAGATGTTTATTTCCAATAAATATTTCTTACTATCTTTAGATCTTCCCATCAACATTAAGTTTTTCTAAAATATTTATCATTTCTGAATGCTTCACCTTGTCAAATGCTTTACTGTAATCTATGAAGCACAAGTATAGGCCATTTTGTATTTTATTCCCCTCTTCATCAATGTTCGTATGATATATAGGGCATTTCTTGTGCCTTATCCTTCCACAAATCTACATAAGTAACCCATAGAATTTAGTAATGCCGCAGGGGTGTGAGATGTTAGTAATCTCACATGTCGAGGCTCTGCAAATGAGGGCGGTAGCCATCTACTCTCCCTTGCAGTTTTTACTTTCCGGATTAATCCGGTACCAATTTAAGGATGGGTCGACCTGGGGGGCCGTTGCGATCCGAAAAACATTTCCGCCTCAACCAGGGAATGAACCCAGGATCACTCATAGCGAAGCCAGAGCGCAAGAGACAGGGGATGTTGGATATCTTTTGCAGCTAATCTTCGTTGCGGAGACGGAACTTGATGATGATGATAGTTTGGAGAATGAATATGGATTTTGGGGTAGAGAATCCTTAATTTGATTGTGGAAACAGTAACTTGATTTGAATGTGGAAACGGTAACATGATTTGAATGTGAAAATGGTAACTTGATTTGAATGTGGAAACGGTAACTTGATTTGAATGTGAAAACAGTAACATGATTTGAATGTGGAAACAGTAACATAATTTGAATGTGGAAACGGTATCATGATTTGAATGTGAAAATGGTAACTTGATTTGAATGTGGAAACGGTAACTTGATTTGAATGTGAAAACGGTAACATGATTTGAATGTGGAAACAGTAACATAATTTTAATGTGGAAACAATAACTTGATTTGAATGTGAAAACGGTAACTCGATTTGAATGTGGAAACGGTAACTTGATAAAATAATATAGCTGCTAGATGGTTGTATAGTAGCACGAGACATTTGAAGGGAGTACAAGCAGCAATTACAATTTAAAAAAAAATTCTTTGAGAACAGCAGGACACAACAAATAATGAGGGTACTTCAATTTCATTTGTTGCTGGGAGGGCTGCATGTACATACGTTAACACATAATGAAAGACATTGGACAATGACTATCTGTCTTTTGTCATTTCTACTTGTGCTGTTGTATCGTTGAAGTTGTCTGTCTTTGGTCATTTGGGTCGCATTGGAATTGGTCAGTCGGTTTCTCTTTAAGGTTTCTTTGATTGTCTCCATCCATTTAGTTCTTGGTCTGATCGTGCCTTGTAACCCGCCGATCTTCTATTATTGCATGCATTAAAGGCTGATTGCGTTAGTTCCATTCTCATGACGTGAACAAACCACCTGGTTTGCGGTCTTTCGTTGTAATCTTGACTTGAGATAATCTTATATTCATTTCCTGATCTCTTCAATTCTCCGTCCATCTCTTCTGGTGACATTTATAGCTATCCTCAAGCATCTCATTTCACAAATTCTGGTCTTTTTCGCTTTCTTTGTCAAGGGCCATGTCTATAAATAGTAACACAGAATTAGCATAAAAATAATGTTTATCAATTGTTTTCTTTTTTGGTAGTTATGCAGATTGATGGGTGTATGAGTATTGCTGACAACTGGAAAGTCACAGCATTGTATTTCTGACATCTTTTTTCGATTTCTCTATGGAGTTTGCCATCCTCTGTAAAGACACTTCCTAAATATTTGAACTCTAAGACCTGTTTCAGTATTGTACCATTGGCATATACATTCATGCCGACATCGGCTGTGCTGGGCCTACAAGGTGCATAACAGTGGCACAACGTAACTACACCCCCGGCGGAAATCACATGAATATCCATGCTGATTACAATGAAGCTAACGCAAAACAAACAAACAAAATATACATTAAATTGGCCTTATGTTTTGCTTATCTTCATAGCCTCTGTTTTAGATGTTTCGTGTCCTAATGTTCGCAGGCTGTGTGGAGCAGGTGTGTGTGTATGCCGCTGTAATAATTAATCTTCAGATTCATATATTGAACGTTCCTCATCTGCAAATAGCAGTTCGTTTAGTGAGATGTATTCTTCATTAGATGCTTCTGCGGGGGTGTATTTGTTTCTTATGTCTGCTTCTTTAGTTATCGTGCCCATGTATGTTACGAACAGAAGTGGTGATAGTACGTAGTCTTTTCTGGCGCTTGTTTTTTTATTTCAAATAAATCTGTTGTGTCTTCAGTAGTTCTAGTTTTGCTTTAACAGTTTTTGTATACAGCTCTTACGTTATCTAATAATTGTCTATGTATTCTGTAATCCTCCAATATTAGCCACAATTTTTCTCTGCGTTTCCTGGTCAATGAAAACGCCTTTTAGTTATTGGTGGTGTCTTTTCGCTTAGGTCGTATAGAACATAACTTTCTGTGCATCCCATAACTTTCCTGATACCACATTTCGTCTTTTTTAGCTTTATATTATCGGTCTTACTCTTTACTCTATGATTTTTTTCATATATCATGTATATATGGCTGAGTAGAAATATACCTCTATACGTCTCACACTCCCTATTGTTGCCCTTATTTTCCATCAATTACTGTTCTGCTATAAATGATGTGAGAGGTTGGTTACTTAATTTCTATCTCATGTGGTTAGATACGCTCTTTTCAATCACGTACATGAGACGAGTTTGATTATATTGAAATCTTAAGCTAGCTGGTCTGAGTTGTTGCTTAGGTTGAAATTCTGATCTGTCAAGTCTGATAAACGATATGGAATTTTTCCAAGACAACCTCTAACATTTAGCAGTAAGAACTAGACCTTGGTTTATTTTCTATCATTTTTTTTCAATCAATTATCCTATAACCCCCCCCCCCCCCCCAATCCTCTCTAAAATTGTATTACATTGGCCACACGAAGGTTCGCGAGACTTGCAGCCAATCATTTCCTCCGTCTCAAACTGTCAAGGTAACGCAGCAGATATCTGAACATCAGAACACCATTGACGGATTTCTCTGGGGCATCTCGAATCCTTTTTCCCAGCTAGAAATTGATTGCAACTAAACCTTCAAGATTGTAGCACTGAACAAGTACTCTCCGATCTCCACAGAACCATTACGTGAATGATTATCTCTGTTGCTCTTGTGAATCCTGTGTGGCTGGCTACTCGTCTAAATTGTATTAATATCAAATAGTAATACTGGTGATAACGGAAATCAAAGAAGAAATAGAATTTGTGCAATTATAAAATAAACTGTTAATATCAATTAAATGTATAAGTAAGGGAGAGGGAGATTGAAAGAGGGATATGTGTTGTATGTTTTTACTCTTTCCAGCGTTTATTTAACGCAGTGCTTTTTTGTCCTTTCTTAACAGATAGATCATTCTTGTCAGATATTATAACTTACAAATATCTTCTTTAATATCTTCCTTAATTGTTGTTTTTGTTTATATTAAGATCCGTGGTTCGTTTTCTTTCTTCTCAGTATAGTGGCTTCCAAATCTAGAATTTCTGTTTGTGTTATAAGTCCTTCTTCTGATGTTCAATATGCGACTGTGAACTAGGTGAGGCTCGTCTCATAACAAAGTATTAGCTTCTAAAAGAAAGGAAACTGTATTACACATAAATATCTTTTAATAACAACTTTCTTTTATGGACATCAATTACGTGAGACTAATCTATGTTATGAGATATAGCATATCTTTTCAGCCTCTACTCACAGGAAAGGAAGCAGCTGACTCCCTGGCTATAGGCTATTTGCCTATTGTTTCTAACATCAAATCAGGTGATCTACCCCAACAATCCGACTTAACTATCACCTACAATACCAGTTCAAAAATTACTATAAGCCTATCTTTCAAGTTAATAGTTTGCAGTTGTCGAGGTTAATATTATGATGGGTCCGTCTATCCAAACGAAATAGAAAATGTAGTTAGTGGTGACAATAAAAAATATAGTGTTCACTGTTTATAAACCTGTCGAATACATTGGCTAGTGAATTTACACAATTTAACAATGAGTGTGACTTTGTTAACGTAGTGTTCACAGTTTATTCACTAAGTCATCACAGTGGCTTGAAACGGACATTCCCTACTCTTGAAGGTAATGCTCCCACGGTAACGTTCAATGGTTGGGTCTTCATGAAAAGACAGTAGATTCATCCAAATTCAAGGTCTGGTTGTATCCAGGAATATGCTCAAAAGTTGAGTAACAGTTGATTACACACATACTCACTCGGTAAATATAGCTTAAAAAAAAGGCAGGAACTCTGGTAAGACTTCATAAAAATACGCTGTATTTTCAAGAAAAGAAAATTATTCCTCTGTGATGAAGAATAAACTGGAAAACTGAGTAACTTTCACACAGGCTCATTTGGTAAATAACGTTTCAAATCGACAGGAACTCTGTTAAGTCTTTCAATTAAAAACTTTGAAAAATCAGCTGATAAGGTTTCATAAAAATACATGCCAATTTCAGTCGACAAAGCTTCAAATAATTCCATTACAAATTCAATTTCTCTTCTGATTAATGTAAAGACATCAAATGCAGCAATCTATAACTCTGTGTGATCAATTACGTTGTAGAGATTTTACATTCTCTCTGAACCCTAACTAATGACTAAACGAACTTCTCGGTTGTGAGTAATACACACTCACAGTATTTCCAATGCTCCGCTGAAGTGAACATATGACGACGCTTGAGAACGCAACTTCTCAATTTCTTTACCTCTATAGTAAGGCGAAATTTTCGTAGGAGAGATTCCTCTTTCAAATTACATCACTCTGTTTGACCCTTTCTCTCTCTCTAGCCAAACAATCAGAATTCTCATATTCTGTGACAATTATATTTTTTTCTGAACCGGTTCCACCAAAGGTGAACTATACATGGTGTCACGTTTTCGACGATCTACACAAAAATCTAATTAATTCAATTTCTGTAGAAATATTAATAACCTTTCTACTGCTATTTTACTTCTAACATATAATCTTTAATCACAACCTAGGTCTACTCATTGCTAATTCTAATATCCTGCCTATAAACCCTGGCATTCACACAACTTCGCTCTAACACGTTTGATAATAACATAAGGGCGCGCCATAAATCCATAATGCTACGAATTCTCCCAATTTGTCATTGTGCAGCTTTCGTTCCAACATCCTTTTACAAAATCAGCAGTGTTCGAGGAACCATGTCCCACTACATGGACAGTTCCTCGATTAATCCTTTGTTACATTCTGAGATTTTACTTGGTTGATGATAAATGAACGACTGATCACTCAAGATTAATTACATCCGTTCCATTCACGTTTTTGCACGTATTGTGATCGCAATCTTCCTGAACACTCATGAGTATTCACGCTTTTGCCCGCAAATAGTTTGCTGTTATCCCATTTTGTATCATATTTTACGAAACTAAAGTTGTCAGCAAGCTTTTCTAGAATATTCTACTCAATACACATCCTTTCTTAACTTAACAACTTTGTCAATTTTATTCTCCCCGTCCAGTCTCGCTTTTCAATCAAGGATGATTGAATATTCACGCTAGATAATTCTGTCAATAACGTCATCTCGTCAATTTACTAAGTTATTTTCTTACTGTTTTTCTTTTTTTTTAATGTGATATTTAAGTAAAATAAAGGACAGCTATCTTTAGTATTAATCTTCGTCAATTTTTTCTTGCTCGCCTCTCGGCTAGCCCTGCAGTCTGTTACTGTTAAGGATACTGTTAATAACACAAAAATAAACTACTATTATCACAAAAACTGTTCTTATCACACAAACAAACTGTTATCATAAAACCAAGTCGTTACTATCACAAAAAAAAATAATCTATTACTATCACAAAAACAAACCGTTAATATCACCAAAAAAAACTGATAGTGTCACACAAACTGATTGTTGTATTTACTGTATCAAACTGTCACACCCAAAAGCTTGTACATATTTTCATATTTGTTCATTAACATACAGAATTCTGTTTCAACCGAACGAGGAAGCTCGTGTTTACTATGTACAATTTCTGTAATTATATTTCAGAACATTTTTAAATACGCAGATATATTCTCAGAAGTTTGCACTTGTTTAATGTAGGACTAGACTTCTATTGATACGAGTCTATCTATGTTTGAAAGTAGAAGACATGTTTCATAAAATTATAGACGATATCCAATCACAGGTAAATCTGTTCTAATTTTGTGGTATCAATAGTGCCCACTTTTCATGACACAGTACACCTGACTCCATGACCGTATAAGGGCTACAATGTGGATGAAAAATGATTGGACGGACTGCAGATTGTGTCAGTTTACCCAATGGAAAGTTAGATCACATGACGATGTTAAGTACCCTTAAACATTGCACGATACGCTAAAATGATAGTCTTCTTATTTCGCTCTGAAACTCCTGAAGATTAGCAGGATATAATCCGGAGAAAGGTTGTGCCATGGTTTACAGCTTAACATCAATATATGTGCCTTTCGGCCTGACATATCAGACTTCGGCACGGTTCTAGGTCACTGATCGTCTATGGTAAGGATAGCCAACTCCGCCCTATAACTACATTAGTTACGTTCTGCAACACGCGTGGTCTGTAACAGTGTTATTATTCTTTGTTCACCTCTCGGGTCCCGGTAACACAGGCGCTTAAATTGGTAATTAAAATTAACAGCATTGTCCTCTGGTAAAAATGTATTTAGACCAATTCCGGTAGTGGTAACACTGGATACTTTTGAAGTGATACAAATAGTACGATCACTGTTTTATTTAAAGCAGTTGGGAAAACCCTACTCGCCTGTAACAAAGCCTATATAGAGATTATCACTCTCTAATCGATCCTTACAGTCGCAACTGTAGCTGTTTGTCCCGAATAACCAGCACTCCAAAGGAGCTACACGTACTGTCTTCAGACACTGAGCCACAAATGAATGAATATGACAATTACCTCTGATTTTAAATCCCCTTATTTATGTTTGATTCACCGGCGCCATGTGCTCCTATTGATTCACACAGTAATTTCTTTACTTATTCTAGCTGAAGATATTTTCTTCAAATTTTATTGTTTTGTTCTCTAATTGTCTGCTAGAATACAGAGATAGCACTAAGTTTATCTATTTTGTTGTTTGTTTGAGTTATTATGAAACTTCCACTGTATCTAGGCTGTTGCAGAACAGTAGGATATGGCAGGACTTGGACCTGTTAGATATCTGTAAGTCGCAGTCCAAATAATGAAAATACTTTGTGCCGCAGTTTTAATTTGCAATGGTGGCTCGAAACATTCGTATTCGAAGTGATAATATCTATCTATCTATATACCTACCTACTTATCTATCTATCTATCTATCTATCTATCTATCTACCTACCTATCTATCTATCTATCTATCTATCTATCTATCTATCTATCTATCTATCTATCTATCTATCTATCTATCCATCCATCCATCCATCCATCCATCCATCCATCCATCCATCCATCCATCCATCCATCCATCCATCCATCCATCCATCCATCCATCCATCCATCCATCCATCCATCCATCCATCTATCTATCTATCTATCTATCTCTATCTATCTATCTATCTATCTATCTATCTATCTATCTATCTATCTATCTATCTATCTATCTATCTATCTATCTATCTATCTATCTATCTATCTATCTATCTATCTATCTATCTATCTATCTATCTATCTATCTATCTATCTATCTATCTATCTATCTATCTATCTATCTATCTATCTATCTATCTATCTATCTATCTATCTATCTATCTATCTATCTATCTATCTATCTATCTATCTATATCTATCTATATCTATCTATCTATCTATCTATCTATCTATCTATCTATCCTTCTGTCTGACCGTCCATCCGTCTGCGTGCCTGCCTTCCTTCCTGCTTGTCTGTCCGTCTGTCTGTCTCTCTATGTTCCATCAGCTCCGAATACAGTGCATATTACGTCTATCTGTCTGTACATCTGTCTGTCTCTCTCTCTATATATGCATCTCGTATCACCAATATATCTGTCTATCCTTCTTTCCCCATTATCCATCCTTCTATCTATATCCATCTATCTGTCTATCCAAACATCTGTCTATTCACACAACTTTACATTTATCTATCTATCCATCTGTCTATGTTCCATCAGCTCCGAATACAATGTATATTCAGGAATCAGTGATCTCCACTAAGAGCAATGTATATTGTTCTTGCATGTTGTTGAGACCCATAATCTTTGTTCTTTGTTCTAGGATGAGTGTTTCTTTATCTGCATCTCTTTCCTGTGTCATCTGGTACCCATATTAGTGCATGTATTGGCAATCTATTTTCATGAATTCTAACCCGACATAAGCCCATCGTTTTCTTCTTATAGTTGTAGAAATATATTATTGTTTAGTGTCTTCTCCAGTTTTCGTGTGTGAGTGGTATTCTTCCTCTTGCCAATATAAAAAGTTTTCTAAGACACTTAATTTTAGTTGAATTTAATTTCTTCTCCAGTAGTTTTATTTTGCAGCTGTCGCAACGGTAAGCACATTTATTAGCTCTTAGTGTATGAGATTTAAATAATTGTTTTCTTTAAATTCCCAAATAATTCTAATATTTCCTGCCGAAGACGGATGTGTCGGGCCATTGGCGCAAATAAAACGGCGACACAACGCATTTCCATTCTCTGGACTACATCCTGCTGGAAATCTAGTAGGACCATGGTCCTGCTACAAGGGAGATCCAGCAGGAGTTTGAGAATGAACGCCGAAAAAAAATACTAATATTTTTCATTCTACTTCATATCATATAACATATTAAATAATGTTTTCGGACATTTGCTACAATTTAGGATAATTATATAGAACGTTTATAATCTAACATAATTTACGTAACTTTTGATCATTCTCAAAACATATTGCTTGAACAGCAATATTTATCTATTATAGCAGACTTCCTGTTTGTTGTTATTCATACATTTTTGTATGACTATCATCAGATCACGCAAGATTTTCAAGACTTACAAAAAAAAAAATAATAATAATAAACTGAAAAAGGTAAAGATAATATAAGTTATAAACTAGCGGTATAGCACAGAGTTTCCCAAAAGTGTTCAGCTGGCTAGCCAGTGGTTGATCAGAAACTGCCTGACTTAACGTAGAATACCGCATTTGCTCGATAACGAGGGAATCATTTCTCAAACTTTCCAGAGAATTAACTCTGGCACTCTGGTAGATGTGCTAGGAGAGTAATTTGTTTTGTTTCAAACCACTTAAAAGAAACTCTTGCAGAATTCAAACATGTTGCAGACTGTAGAAGACATATTGTAGACACGCAGACTGCAACATTTAAGTTATTCCATCATAAAATATAAAGTTAAAACAATTTAGTTGTCAGGTTGTATAAGTGTGAATATAATAGACATATTCCACGTAACAATCAGGAGTAACAGAAATATTGCAGAAGAGAGAACATGTTATAGGCGACTTTAGACTTCAGAAAGCACATTGAGGCAGAGCAAAGAAAGCATGTCATATCTGTACAGACTTCAGACAGCTCTTTCTGGCAGAGTAAATATATTATAGCTGTACAGACTTCAGACAGCACTTTCTGGCAGAGTAAAGTAAGCATATTATAGATGTACAGACTTCAGACAGCACTTTCTGGCAAAGTAAGCATATTATAGCTGTACAGACTTCAGAAAGCACACTGTGGTAGAGTAAATAAAGCATGTCATAGCTGTACAGACTTCAGAGGGCACATTGTAACGCACAGAATAAAGAGGCTGACATATTCTACTGGCCGATTGATGTGGACATATTTCGGAAGATAGATTATGATAGATATATCTTGCTGATAATGATAGATATATCTTGCTGACATCATACGAATACAGTCATAACGTAGACATCTATAAAAGAAGAAAGGCATTAGTACATTGTCCGACTATGTGGTGGCGTGACAGAGCGCGTCTCTGACTGCCAATTTATAGTGTTCAAATTCCACAACAGACTGTTGTACATACAGACAGTTCAGGAAAAGATATCAAATTAATAAATGTAAATATTTCTTATAAAAACGTATATATCTTATACACCTAATAAACGATGGGTTGATGTGATAAGAGATGCCAGCAAAAATGTTTTGTAAACATTGCATAAAACAGAAAGTATCAGACTTCAACTGAGAGAATGAAGCAGGAAGCACACAACTAATGGTAAAGAAACATACACTGACTGCAAACGTTTTATCACAATAAAATATTTGCTTGTTAGGGGTTCTCGTTGGCAGCATAACAATCCTGGCTATTTTTGGAGAAACCAATTAGTCAAAACGATATAAACAGTTACTTGACATTTCTTGGAAACCAATTAGTGAATATATTACGTGAAAACGTGGCTAGTCAGCTGAAGGCATCGAGAAAAGTAAAAATAATATGTACACAGAACGTGCAAGGTGCTGTCTGAGCTAATGATTGTTATTGAGTGATACACCGACAACTAAGAGGAAACTTGAGAGAGCATGAGATGAAAATTGATAACATCGTTACAAGTATATGACACAAAAAGTGTGAATTATAGAGGAATTAGAAGATTAGTTTACCGAGAATAGAGGAATATGTAGATGTACAGAAGATAGAACGAGATTATTGGAGAATATAGGGTGAACATTGAAAGGTGAGATATAAAATCTTAAGTCACAGAATGAAAAACGCGTACATTGTGTATGCGCATTCATAATCAGATCCTCCTATATTTTACTGTTTATACAAATATTTTAAATCTGTGTTGATTAATTCAAACTTGAATGTCTGAAAGCTATCACTTAACTCGGTTTATTTGAAAAAGGTGCACATCATATACGGACATACAGTTGACATATACAGCAGAACCATAAAAATGGAGTAGATTTACTACATAAACATACAATTAAAATATATGTCCATCATAAAAATACAATTGAATTATACGTACATCACAAGTATAAAAATGAAATATATATACATCGTAAATATAGAATTGGAGCCGATGGGCATCAAAAACATACATTTGGAATAGATGTACACGATAAATACACAAATGAGATATATGTATAGAATAAACATACGGTTGAGGTAGAACTATCTGTCTGTCTGTCTGCCAGCATGCCTATCTATCTATCTATCTATCTATCTCTCTATCTGTCTATCTGTCTGTCTGTCTGTATATCTGTCTGTCTGTCTGTCTGTATGTCTGCCTGCCTGCCTGCCTGTGTGTCTGTCTGTTTGTCTGTCTGATGCTACTCTGTGTAATTCTTGCATGTTGTTGAGATCCGTAGTCGTACCCTCTTTGATGGTTGTTCTGTGAAGAATCTCTCGTGGTCCTCCACTTTTTTTCCATTTGGTGCCCATTTATATTTTGTCGTGGCAATAAAATAAAGTTTCCTGTACACGTCATGGCCACAGCTATGTCAAAACGGCCTTTATTTCCACAGCCAAATTGGCTCCCATCACTTCTTAACACGAAAACACGCAGTGATGGAAAACACGCAGTGATGGAAAACACGCAGTAGGTAGTGGCAATCTATTTTCATTCATTCTAAGTACAAGTTCGATATAAGTCCATCGCTTTCTTTTTATTGTTGTGGAAACATTGCTTTTTGGCGTCTTTTCTTGCTTGCATGTTTGACTTGAATTCTTCCCAAACAATATTTAATGAGTTCAATTTCTTCTCCAGTGCCTTTTGAGATAGATGTACACCATCGAGACTAAGCTGAAAGTTTACAGAGCTGTGGTACTTCCAGTTCTGTTATACGCTAGCAAAACATGGACTGTTTATAGAAATCATGTGAGGGAACTCAATCACTTTCACACAACTTGTCTCAGAAAAGTCATGAATATCTGATGGCAAGAAATGATTCCAGATACAACTGTTTTTGACAGATGTGGTATCCACAGCATTGACACTATCCTGATGCAGACACAGATTCGTTGGGCAGATCATTTCGTACATATGCCAAACTATCGCATACGAAAGATACTTCTCTATGGTGAGCTGGAGAAGGGTACACGATCGCAATGGGACCTTAAGAAGCGATACAAGGACTCGTTAAAGAACTCACTGAAAGTGTTTGAAATAAACCAAGAAACATGGAAGAACTTGCACAAAATAGATCTACATGGCGCTCTTCAGTCAAAGAGAGCGCACCGTCTTGAGAAAAGAGGAGAAATGCTGCAACCCAACAGCGGAGAATAACTAGAAAGTCACGGATAGACCAAAATAGTCATTATTCCATGTCAGAACTGTCCAAGAACATTTACAGCTCGAATAGGGATCATTAGCCATCTATGAACTATTATGCATGGTCATAATTCGAACTGAATTTTCAAAAGTGGATATGAAAGAAATGGTCATCATCACTTGTGATGGACGAACACACACACACACACAAACACACACATACACACACACCATAAATACACAGAAGAGTAAGATTCATAGAATAAACACAGCTGTGATAAATGTACAGAGTAAACTATTCTGTTCTCTCCTAAGCGAGGCTCTCCCAAGAGCCTACCTTAATTTTAAAATGTCTCAGTGAGGACTTGAGTGTGTCTTTGAAACGTTTTTTATGTCCACCAGCATGAGTGGTGAGTACCGTGAGTACAGAGTGTCGTGAGTACTCCATGATATGTTTGTTTTGGTAGACACCAGTCCTCCATAAGCACATGATGACCTGCCCAGCATGCATGCGCTTTCATACGTAATGTGTAGAGGCTGATTTTTCCAATATCTTATAGTCTGGTACTTTGTCCCATTAATGGATGTTTAGTAATTTACATAGGCAGCTAAGATGGAAGTGATTTAGTTTTCTTACATTTTTAGCATACACTGTCCATGTTTCACTAGCGTATAGTAGGGTTGGTATAAAAGCCGCATGATATACTTGAAGCTTGGTGGTTGTTCTTATACCTCTTCTGTCCCATACACTGTTGCATAATCTACCAAATACAGCACTAGCTTTTGCCAGTCTATTGTTAATTTCCACATTGATGTAGACATCCCTAGAGAGAGTGTTTTCAAGGTAAGTAAAATTGTCGACTATTTGCAGTTTTTCATGATTGACGTAAATCGAAGTAGCAGCAAGTTGATTATCTGGTGTTAATTGGTGCATGACTTTTTTTTTTGTTGGTGTTAATAGTAAAATCAAAGTTACTGCAGGCCTGTGAGAAACGGTCTATGGTGTTTTGCATGTTTACTACAGAGTCAGCATACAATACACAGTCGTCAGCGTGAAGTAATTCCCTAATAGGGCCAGATTTAATTTTTTTTTTGCTTTTAAAAGACGTATATTGAAAAGACCACCATTTGTTCTATAATTGATCATTATACCAGTTGTTTCATTACTACGGTATGCATCCATTAGAAATCTCTGTAAATAACACACTAAACAGTGTAGGGGCCAGCACAGTTGTGATATATATATATATATAATCATAAACACACAGTTGATATACATGTACAGAGGAACACGCAGTTGTGTTTTTCACAATTCTGGGTTCCACAACACCCAATCAATTTGTGCAGATGCAGTTATACAGGTAATCAAATTGAAAATGGAACGAGTGCAGGTATTTCAGAGCAAGTCCACAAACATTCTGGAGTGCGACAAGGATGTATCTTATCTTGCTATTCATTACATATATCGACTGTATATGTAAAATTTTCAACACCAATGAAGAGGACAAACTAAAACAACCTTCTGAGCAAACTACTTTTTGCAGACGATCAAACAATAATATCAACATCAGAAGAACAACTACAACATATCAAGAGAATCCACACAAAATGTAGGGATTTAAACATGAAGATAAACACAGACAAGACCGAGGTAATGTCAATAGCAAAACAGAAAGAAAAACCGCTATTTTTATAGAAGATCACCAACTCAAACAGGAAAGAGAATTCAATTATCTTAGAAGCATCATATTATGAGATGGGAAAAGCAACAAAGGAATCCGACATAGATGCAACATAGCATACCAGATCTTAGGACAGATGTCCCCTATTTTCAAAACAATCATGCGAACGTGAACACTAAAATTGCACTATATTTTCTTCTTCTTCTTTCGTTCACTTGAAACATGTCTATATCTGTAATTCTGTCTCCTTAATAAAACTCACTGTCTTTTGTAGTTCATACAGTGTCCCATAGAGCTTTGATTCCAGTGTTGTTTCCTCTGGCCAATATGTATGCCTCAGCGTTTCATACTCAGAACACTCTTGAAGTATATGTTTGGCACTCTGTGCTGCCTGTCCACATATACACATGACCGTGTTGCCAATCTTGAACTTTGTATATATGTAACTACGGAGTCGGTTGTGTCCTGTTCTGAGACGTAGAATTACAACTTGTTCTGATCTGTTCATAATGTGATAGTCATCTTGTGTTGGTGTCTGTGGCTTTCTTATTGACTTGATCATCTGTTTTTTTTCTGATGGAAGGTGATTGGTACATCTGGTTGGTCTTCGGCAGCAACTTCCTTAGCGAGTTGGTCTGCTTTTTCATTTCCTGGTATTCCACAGTGAGAGGGTATCCACTGCATGGTTACCCTATACTGGTAAGACAATTCGCTAAGTAGTTTTTTCAAGTCTGTTAGTTTTCCAGACTGGAGAGCTTGAAGCACTGACCTTGCATCTGTCAGGAATATCACAGGCTGTAGGTCAGAGTTGGAGTTCAGCAGTTTTTTTAGCTGCCACACTAATTGTCTGGATATCTGCATCATAATTATTTCAGAATTTTCCTGTCGGTGTTCTGATTGTGTCTCTAGGCTTGTGTGGATATTCTATATATACACCTGCACCTCCATTGATCACATCATTCTGTGCTGACCCATCTGTGTATACTCTGACCCATATATCTTGTGGATATTCCTCATCCAAGAAACTGAGGGTGACTGTCATTCGCTGCACACTGTTCTGTACGTCCTCGCTTAGTATTCCTTTCACATGGGTCTGAATGTATATTGGCATTCCATTCCAAGTTCTGGTACAGAACTTAAGGGGCTGTCAACTTCAGGTAGGTCTGCAAATTGTCTACGGAGTCGTTTAGCTTGATGGATAAAGTTGCTTCTTTTCAGTCGCCCCATTGCTAGATTTTGGAATCTTTCCTTCATTGGATGACTTGGCATACACTGAAACTTTTCTGCTTGAATTAGTACTTTTGTGTCTCTGCGTTCGCCAAGTGTTTGCATTCTTCCCATTTTCTGCATCTCTGCTATGGGTGTTGATTTCATTGCTCCCAACATTATTCTAAGTGCCTGGTTTTGCACTTTATCTAGATCTTGTAATGTGGTGTTTGATGCAGGACACCACGCAACTGAACCATATTCCAGGTGTGGTCTTATGCCTTGCTGGTAAACTTTACTGAGTATATTTACACTGGCTCCCCATTTGGTTCCACTTAGTTTTCTCAGGATAGCTAACTTCCTCCTGGCTTTTGTTGTTGCTTTGTTTATGTGCTGCTTCCATGTCAGCTTATCATCAAAAGTAACTCCGAGGTATGTGGGTTGTTTGTCTTCTTTCAAGAGCTCTCCATCTATCTTGATATGACCAGTTTTTTGTTTTGGTGAGAGGGTAAAGGGTGTAGTGCTGCACTTATCTGTGTTAATGCTGACGCACCATCTATTAGCCCATAAGGTTAGGGCATCGATAGCTCTTTGTATTTGTTTAGTGGCCACTGTCGCATGTTCTTCCGTGCACCAGATCACCAGGTCGTCAGCATACATTGCCACTTTGATCCCATGTGGTAGTTCAGCAACTAGGTCATTGATGTAAACCAAGAAAAGTGAAGTGTGGTTGACAGGACTCCCCCTTGGGGGACTCCATGACGCAGTAGAACTTTCTTGCTCTTGCGACCATCTAATTGTACCCTGGCTCTTCTATTATGCAGGTATGCTTTTACCCATTTGTAAATTCTTGAGCTAACCCTACAATTTCGCAATTTCTTTAGGAGCCCTTCTTTCCAGACCTTATCCAATGCTTTCCTGAGGTCTATCCATGCTGCTAGTACCAGTTTCTTATCTTGGAAGGCATCCTCAATCTCTTGGGAGAGGTAGGTTGCCTGATCTTCAGTAGAGTAGCACTGTCTGAAACCTGCTTGCTGTGATACCAGAAGGTTTTCACTTTCAAGGTACCACTGCATCCTAAGATTGATAATGCGTTCCATTGTTTTACATAGACAGCTTGTGAGGCTGATGGGCCTGTAGTTGGAGACTGTGTTGCCATATTTTCCCGATTTGAGGAGTGGTATCATTATTGCTTCTCTCTACGCCTGTGGTACATTACCTGTGGACCAGCTTGTGTTAAAGATCTGCAGTAGCTTTGCTCTTGCTGCAATTCCCAGGTTTCTAATCATTTCATTGGACACTCCATCAGCTCCAGGGGACTTTTTCATTTTCAATATGGATATTGCATGCTCAGTTCTCTCATTTTGATTGGTGCCTCCATGACTTCAGGTATAGGTTCGCCTTGTCCAATGTTTTGCTGGTTCTCTCGAACCTCCTGTTGTTTGTCTGGGCTGACTTTGACGTTATTGTCTTCTGCAAAGGAATCTGAAAAGTAATCAGCTTCATGTTTTACCTGTTAAAATGTTTCTATCTTTATAAAGTGTGATCCTGGTATTTCTCCCTGTACCTTCATCATTTAGTTGTTTTACAAGTTTCCATAATTTCCTAGTATCTCTTTCTAGGTTCAGCGACTCTGTTTTTTCTTTCCACTAAATTGCACTATATAAAACGATCATCATACCATCACTTTGCTACCAATGTCAAATGTGAACACTAACAAGCCAAAATAAAACTTGTCACAACAGAAATTACTTGTCTACGTAGAATTCACGAAGCAACAGTAAGAGTTAGAATCAGACATGTACAAAATCAGAAGATTAACGAGCACAGTGCCAATCCTGGATTACATCACAAGAAAACAGATTCAGTTGTTTTCACATGCTTCCAGACTACCATCAGACAGTGTTCCTCAAAATTAATTACTATACAGACACGAGTGATACAAAGCCAGGGGCAGACCATGCACATGGTGGATTACAGAAATGAAAGAGTAAACGAAATCAAACATATATGAAGCACACAAAAAGGACATCTCCAGAGAATTCTTTTACCCTGACGCTGAAGGCATAAAGGGATATAACGCAAAAAGAAAGTAGAAGACAGATATATATATATATCTGTAGCTGACATCTGAGCAACAGAAGTCATGCACATTTCACATGAGTACAACAGAAACGGATGCACATATCACGTGAATAGAACAAAAACAGAAGCACAGTTCGCATGTATACACATTGTTCAAAAAAAGGACAATAACGAATGTAAAACAGAAACATACTCATTACAACTTGACTTTCCACAACTTAAATATGTGTAGATGAACGTGTACAATTGAAACACACGTGCTTGTGGCGTGATACGACTGAATCGCACTTGTATGCAACTGAAGAACGCTAATAGGTGACACGTGTACAACTGCACAGAACTTATACAAGTAGATGGCATGTGTCGAACTGAACATTGCTTAAAGAAGACACGTGTCCAACTGAAAAACACATATACATGACACCTGACCACCTGAACAACTCGTAAATATGACAAATGACCAACTGAACACCACTTACAGATTACACGTGTCCAAGTGAACAATACTTATAGATTACAAGTGTCCAAGTGAACAACACTTATAGATTACAAGTGTCCAAGTGAACAACACTTATAGATTACAAGTGTCCAAGTGAACAACACTTATAGATTACAAGTGTCCAAGTGAACAACACTTATAGATTACACGTGTCCAAGTGAACAACACTTATAGATTACACGTGTCCAAGTGAACAACACTTATAGATTACAAGTGTCCAAGTGAACAATGCTTATAGATTACAAGTGTCCAAGTGAACAACACTTATAGATTACAAGTGTCCAAGTGAACAACACTTATAGATTACACGTGTCCAAGTGAACAACACTTATAGATTACAAGTGTCCAAGTGAACAACACTTATAGATTACAAGTGTCCAAGTGAACAATACTTATAGATTACAAGTGTCCAAGTGAACAACACTTATAGATTACAAGTGTCCAAGTGAACAACACTTATAGATTACACGTGTCCAAGTGAACAACACTTATAGATTACAAGTGTCCAAGTGAACAACACTTATAGATTACAAGTGTCCAAGTGAACAATACTTATAGATTACAAGTGTCCAAGTGAACAACACTTATAGATTACACGTGTCCAAGTGAACAACACTTATATATTACACGTGTCCAAGTGAACAACACTTATAGATTACAAGTGTCCAAGTGAACAACACTTATAGATTACACGTGTCCAAGTGAACAACACTTATAGATTACACGTGTCCAAGTGAACAACACTTATAGATTACAAGTGTCCAAGTGAACAATGCTTATAGATTACAAGTGTCCAAGTGAACAACACTTATAGATTACAAGTGTCCAAGTGAACAACACTTATAGATTACACGTGTCCAAGTGAACAACACTTATAGATTACAAGTGTCCAAGTGAACAACACTTATAGATTACAAGTGTCCAAGTGAACAATACTTATAGATTACAAGTGTCCAAGTGAACAACACTTATAGATTACACGTGTCCAAGTGAACAACACTTATAGATTACACGTGTCCAAGTGAACAACACTTATAGATTACAAGTGTTCAAGTGAACAATACTTATAGATTACAAGTGTCCAAGTGAACAACACTTATAGATTACAAGTGTTCAAGTGAACAATACTTATAGATTACAAGTGTCCAAGTGAACAACACTTATAGATGATAAGTGTGAAACTGAGAAACATTTATATATAATAGTTGTACAGGTGAACCAGACTTATAGATGACATGTGTACAACTGAATTACATATAAAGTTGACACATTAACTAGTGAATACAGCTTATAAATGTTATGTGTACAAGTGAAGTACACATAAATATGACAAGTGTACAAACTGAAACACACTTATAGATGATACGTGTACACTGGAAGACACTTATAGATGACATGTGTACACTGGAACACACGTATAGATAATATGTGCACACCTGAAACACACATATAGATGATATGTGCACACCTGAAACACACTTATAGATAACATGTGTATACTGGAACACACTTATAGATGATATGTGCACAAATGAAATAGACAAATAACGTAAATAAATGTTGCGATCAATCCATAAATAACGTTACCAGTGATTGTTGTATATTGTGACCTTTTTATCCGTTATTCAGTGGTGCAAAGATTTTACATTGCTCATGTGTGATTCCAAATGTTAGCAAAAAACCACGTACCAAATAAAAGTACCTCGTTGTCGTGCACCCTGGAAATAGAAATACAACGTCTCGTGCTGTGTTCCTGGAAACAATTTTAAGGATCGCGTCCATGGAGGTTGTATGATATTTGACTGCAATAAAACAAAAACAAAAACAAACAAAAAAACTTGAGAAAGAATATGCTCCTGCAGGAGGCAACACACTATAGAAGATATGTGAAATATTAGAGTGGCAACGAAGTATTAATTATTCAGCACAAAACCGAACGGCGGAAGTGTTGTTTATTGTCGAGAACATACAGAGGCCCATACGTCCCACTACAATTTACCCCGTTCAAAATAAGCGTCATGACTCAGGTATTAGGTACGCAAACTTGGGTATGTACCTATGCATATGAAAAAAAACAACTTTAAATACAGCATCGTACTGCACAAAGTGGAAGCGTCGAGCAAATATCAGGGAGCACATATTGTACACATTTCTGAATAAACCAGTGTTGAGACTCCAACTCTGTACCCTATAGGAAACGTCGACTGGGAACAAGTACTTGTCTTTGTGGACGTTGCAAACCTAGTATAACTCATATGTTATCGTAGCAAACCTTGTCGAACTTATATGTTATCCTTGTCCAATACAGTTTATATAGAGAGAGTTGGTTGCAGTACCCAAGAGCACAATGGGAAACGCTGTCTTTCTTACACGAGATGTTCTCGCCAACTGTGAATCTCCTCGTCCGAGATAGGCGTAATCTAACAACATATTTGGCTGATAAACGCAATGGCGAAGAATCACATAGAGTAACTACGCTTGGCGATATATTAGAAGTCCATCACAATAAGATAATGCCAGTGCGTGAAATGTACATGTCAAATTCCAGACTAGTGTAGTGTTTGGTGAAGTAAAAACTCGCAAATGAAGGGGTTTTAACAATAAATCCGAATTTACTGCAGCCATAGCCCAACATATATCATGCCAACGAAAGTAGCTCTGGGAACTAAAGAAACAAAAGGTTGTAATGAAATTTTCTTCCTACACGAGGAATATTTCGTCGGCTGCGAAGTGTGACGTCGGTGGAAACTGCCCCCAGACAAACTATAGACTCGTCTAGTAACATATACCCCCTCCGAGTAGAGGGCCTCTTCAATAGACTATGCACTAAGCTGAAAGCTGAAGTCTCCTGGGTATGAAAGCTCTAAGAAGCCAAACCACTGCATGTAGAAAGTATGATCAAGGTTCACGTATTTCCAGGAGATAGTGATAAATCAACAAACAATTTCTTATTCAAATATCAGTTTTTTTCACGTCATTGCTGTCGTTACTTGTAGGAAGATCTTACATATAGACCATGTCACATTTGACAAGCAGCATACACATATTGAACAATACGTTAAATGTCCTCATTACTATAACTCTGTTCACTCTAAGAATGAAGTGGATCATAGCTTCTGATTGGTTATTGGACGCAGAACGCATTAATCGATTGTTACGTGCCCAATAATATTTGTTTTAAATTTCGGTTTTAAATATGTTGTTTTTTTAAAAATATTGTTTAAATATTGTTTTTAATTATTTTGAAATTGTTTAAATAATATTGTTTTTTTCATGTCATCAACTATTTAAATATCACGTGTTACCGCGGTGTAATATGGGGGTGTGTTTTGACCCACTTCATTCTTAACGTGAACAGATTATATCAACTTTTACTTTGTCTATCACTCTTATTGTCTAGTGCACAAGGTTCAAGTGTAGCGACCTTGACACTGCTGGAAGTATGTTTCATATTACTTTCATCGGTCTTATAGTGCACCATGTTGTACAATTATTGCTGCTGATAATGGTATGCATAGCACAGATCAGTACGTTTAATCAATTGTTTCCTAATGCTTAATTATACTGTACCTCCCCCCTCCCACCCATTCCGAGACTCGAAATCTCAAAATGCCAAGCTAATGCTACTTTTTATAACTAAACCGCTGCTGACAAAAAAATCAAATGGAATATTCCACTAAAGATAATTAGATAAACAAAAGGAAATGCAGGTTGATGGCACGTCAAATGTGAGTTCATACTGCTTCTGGAAGCTTATCTGGCAATAAAACAATAATTAATAATAGATGACGGAGCGTGTGTCAATACCAGGTTTAGTTGGCGTGTCAAACTGGATACACTGCTGACACTGTCATTCATGATTGATGGGGATATGTTTGGAGTACCTGGCTGATCTCAGAATGTCAGCCTGCCAGGTTTCGGAGCTGTATAGCTACCTGCCAATTGGTTAATATATCTTATTGTTATGATCACCTTGTGCACAGTCGTGAATTTTTTTTTTACATTAACTTTATCGACATGGTTACACAACATAGGGCCTGTCACATCATGTAATATGCCGTCTCCTTATCAATGTTTGCAGCACTATATGCGATGGCTTGAGACCTATCAACTAGCTAATACCCACTGGTAGTCTTATGTTTGTTCGTGTAATACGTTGAGTCTATCTTATATATGATACCCACTGGTAGTCTTATGTTTGTTCGTGTAATGGCTTGAGTCCATTTTAGAGATTAGCGGTTCCCAAAGTGTGCGCCGCGGTGCCCGCACAGAGTCTCAAGTGGCCTCACCAAAACGTTAAAATAATCAGGTCTCTAGTTTTGTTTCATATTAAGGGCGCCGCCGGAAATAATCTGAACGTTAAGGACGCCATGGCTTTAAAACGTTTGGAAACTCCTGACGTAGGTGAAAATAAAATGTTGTTTTTTACCTTTTGAATTAAAAAAAAAATAGCTATGGAGGGGAATGTCTGGCTTTTGGCACACCTTTTCGTTAAATTCCTAATATTAAAATTAATGTTCTGATTTTATAGGTGGAGGTTTTAACCCCCCCCCCCCAACCCATATTTTAACCAACCCCCCCTCTCCCCCCGCGAGGAGAACTGTAGACTAGTTGATAGTGATCTTGCTTGTTATCACCGGGTTACAGCGTGTCAGGTTCTAAACTACAAAAAATGCCTGGATTGTGATTTCTCTCTTGACACGACCACTTCTCTAGTCGACTGAGCTGTAAATGAGTACCTGACGCACGAGTTAGGTGAGCTAAAGACAACAAGGAACTAAACTGGCCACCCCGCCTAATAGTTGCTGCGTCGTAGTACATGACGTGTTCATCCCGGACGGCAGATTGCTGCCATGGTACCTACCTTTACTTTTACCCCTTTTTCCGGGTCCTTGATTTAGGCCTTTACATGAGTAGAATCAATCTCTTATATGGATACCAACAGGCAGAAGAGCCAGGGTAGGCCAAAAGAAATACTCAGAAGAACAATAGAGAAAGTAAAACAAACAATATTCATACTATTCAAGAACTGCACATAATAGCTTTGTACAGACAGATAGATCTGACCTCTGCCCTATGCGCTAACTTTGGCGCTAAAGGACAATGAATAAATGAGGAATTTAATGAATGAGTAGAACATACTTCTTCTTTCTGTCCTCATGTACGTTTCAGTGTCGAGGGGAGAGTGAATGTACGGTCTTTTGCCCTTCTATTTGCCTCTTCCGCTGTTATGTTTCCGAGTGTCTAATACACTATCTATCCACCTTTTACGAGGGCGTCCAATAGGTCGACTGTTTTCGAATCGTTTGTTAAGAGTTTTTTTGGATAATACTTTGATCTTTCTGTCTGGTTATGTGGCCGAAACATTTAACTTGTTGTTTCTGGTTGTATTCTATTGTTGACTCGATCCATTATTGTTTCCTTAGTGCTTCATTCCTGATTTTGTCTTTCAAGCTAGCTCCAATCATACGTCTCACACATTTCATTTCAGCGGTGTTAATCTTATGATATGTCGTAGAACATACGGTGTTTATAAATTAGTTAGCATCCACAAGCGACCAAATCCACACATGTTTACCCACATTTAAACAGCGACGTATGTGAAAGTAGATGTTTTCAAAAATCCAAAATTGCCAGAAATGTGTAAACCTCTAAAAATGAACTACACGGCAACCGTGACCGATCAGCAGTAGAAGACCATCTTTCTGAATTAATTAGTCCTTAATTCGTTTCTTTACTTGATGATTCCCATTTTCCTTTGGTAAATGTTTATATCATAGATTCTACAGAAACCATGGCAATAGGAAGGGATACACATAATCTAAATATATTAGTGGAAAATCAAGTCATTAAACAAACCAACACATTCAAATACTTAGGCGTAACATTCTCTTCATATGGAAAGATGGACACCGAAATAGACATTCGTTGTAGCAAAGCCAATCAAATACTGGGTCAATTATCCCCTTTACTGCAACACAAAATGCTACCAAAGTCAACAAAAAAGCATCGTATCCAAAGTATCCTCATTCCAACTCTATGCTACCAATGTCAAACATGGTCCTTAACAACAAAACATAAGAGACAACTGGCTACAACAGAGATGAGATGTCCGAGAAAAGCCACACGAGTGACCAGAAGACACAGAATTAGAAACGATGTCATAAGAGAAAGAGTGGGTGTCATATCAATTCTACAATACATACAAAACCAACAGATACAATGGTTTGGTCATCTGGAAAGAATGCCGTGTGATTCATTAGTTTATAAAGCACATACGAAGAGAGGAGAAGCAGAAAGAAGAGCCAAGGGTAGACCTAGAGTACGCTGGATCGACAACATCAAAGAGACATTACACAAACACCAAATAACATTATCTGAAGCTGCCAGAAAAGCGAGAACAAGAATATTGTATCTCCCTCGACACCCGTAAAGAGTAAAAGAGGACGGAAAGAAGAAGAAGAATGTTTATATAGGAATTGCATGCCAAAAATAGCCAAGTATACTCCAAGTACATAAACAGTAACCAATTGAAATCGTGACAATAATAAAAAAATAGTACCAAATGAAGGCCTGTTTACTTTTTGCAATTAGGTCTTATAGTACAGTCAATGGGTACGTGGCCAAACCCTACGCTAACTAATTTTTTTTTCAGCGCTTAGTTGTCTGCAACATCGTGATTGTCTACGGTTTTAGACCTACTGCAAGTTTGAACCCCATTCTTATAAAATGGTTTATTTGATTATTTCTTGATTTAGATTGGTTGTCACACAAAGTATAGCATAGGGACTAGTGAAAATTACATGAATAGTCAAATGAAACATTAAAAAGGCTTGATTTCCTGTGTAGCAAGTAGGTCATATTTTAGACGGTCATAAGCACGGCCTGTCGTTATTCGCATCTCAGACATCTCTAGTGTTGCGTTATAAATGCAATATACTTCAATAGTTTAACTAGTTGCTTCTACTTGGAACCAGTTCTCGGATGAACTTTTCTCATCTTTGTTTAACCAAATCTACCCAATCTGCAGCAGTTCCATCCAGAATTTCGTCCAAGAATCAGTATCTGGGTACTTGCCAAGAATTAGGTTTTTCTATCTATTTCCTGGATGTACCGGATGAATATGTCTTTAATATACTGTAGCGTAAGGAAATACTGTGAATTCAGTAGAACCCCACCAGGACCGTAGACCTGAATCTCATAAAGAAACAGGTGTGACGGAGTTTTTACCTAAAATAAAACATGCTATTCTGTTGATGTAAATTTGTATTTCCCTTTTATGGAAAATCGTTGAGGAAGATTTTTTATGGGCTTTTAACCCGCCTCTTGGCCACGTTCCTAGTGCTAGACGTCATGAATACCCTACCTCAACCTCTTATCTACGGGCCTGAATCCCACACTTGTTTCAGACATGTCATACAGAAGAAGTTATACCACCATATTCAGATTATGTGTCATGTGACGTAGGCCTATTCCCTCCAAAGCGTTGTCTTCCCAATGAACTCTCTGAACCTCTCTCTGTCTTGGGCGATGTGGCTTGCATTTTCCAGCGATGTATTCATGTTATCTTTAATGTCGTCAGTCCATCGTCTTCTTGTCTGCCCTTTCTCATCTACCCAGGTACTCTTCCCTCCAATGTTTGTCTTTCTAAACAGTTGTCACACAAACTACAGGACTTTGTGTGACAACCAAAGCGTTGTCTTCCCAATGAACTCTCTGAACCTCTCTCTGTCTTGGGCGATGTGGCTTGCATTTTCCAGCGATGTATTCATGTTATCTTTAATGTCGTCAGTCCATCGTCTTCTTGTCTGCCCTTTCTCCTCTACCCAGGTACTCTTCCCTCCATTATTTGTCTTTCTAAACAGTTATGTCTCTTTATATGACCAAACAGGTCTAGTTTTCTTTTTGTTATTGTGTTTAGTAACCAACACTCTGGAGTTTCTCATTTTTCCTTCCATGATATTCTAAGTATCTTTCTGTAGCATTTTATCTCGAAGGCGTTGATCTTCTTTGCCGCTGTTTAATTAGGGTCCATGTTTCACAGCTGTATGTTGCAACCGGAAAAATAAAAGTTCGTAACATTAGCAATTTCGTTTCTATTTTGTTGTTTTTCCATATGTTTTTCAATCATATGTTTATTCAGATTATACACCAACAAAACATATGAACATGCCATACACAAGACGTTATACCACCATATTCAGATTATACACCAACAAAACATATGAACATGTAATACACAAGACGTTATAGGCCTACCATTATATTAAGCTTATGCAACAAAACTTATGGACAAAATGCGCACAATTTTAATGTGCAATCTATCATATACGACATAAAAATAAGAGCAAGCCAAATTAAACAATAACGAAGACCAGACAATAGTTAAGTACATAAAATAAAAATAAATTATGCATAGCGTCATTACCACAACTGGCTTGGTGTGAATTATTGGACAAATTTGTTACACACGAGTTGCTGTAAATCAATGTACGGTATGAGTTTTAAAACGAACTGTACGCCCAGTCTCTTTACATTTTTCGCACCTTGACATATAATGCTATTTGCTAAAAATCGTTATTCGAGCTCAGTACGAAATCGTATGTGTTTTGCTAATCTTAAAGAACTTAAAGATCATATGAAACGAAAAACTTGTCATAGCCCGGAAAATGATCATTAACCAACACCGCTACTCCCAAAGCAAAATCAGAGAAAAGACAATAGGTAATAGTTCTGCATAACATATTAGACACGTTGGAATGCTTTCTGCCGGGCATAGGGAGGCCTAAGTATAAACAGCAAACTACGTTAGCCAATTAGAATGAACTGATTCTCTAACGCAATCAAAGAACTAGCTCATTTTAACTTTTGGAAATCTAAGATCCAACTTATTTTAATTCTTGAAAATATAAGATCCAACTTATTTTAATTCTTGAAAATATAAGATCCAACTTATTTTAAGTCTTGGAAATCTAAGATCTAATTTATTTTAACAATTGAAAATCTCAGATTTAGCATTATTTTAACTTTTGGAAATCTACGATCCAACTTATTTTAACTATGGAAATCTAAGATCTAATTTATTTTAACCCTTGAATATGTAAGATCAAGGAGACGCTAGAAATATAGCGTTAGAAGTATATCGGTCAAAGTAACGGGACAGACGCTGGGTCAGCATCACAAGAGAAGGGGACAGTATTGACTTATACCACGGTCACCTAGATACTTAAGGGTATGCCACACCATGCTAAAACAAGTCGGTTATCAAAGAATGGTTTTCATAAATCGTCACTTATCTTTGCTTACTCACATTTCTCAGAGAACTTCATTGACTGGCAGCACAAAGTACACACAAGGCGACTAATGATCATGCAGGACTATGTTTGAGAAGGTTTTGGTAAATATTCTACGGGAGATCGCGACTATTTCTTTGTAAATACCAACCGTTTCTGTCACACCCGCGTTTTCTTCTTTTGTAATCTATGTACTCATGATTCTTGATTAGAAACTGGCTTCACAGCACGCGAGGAATTCCCATAAGTGCAAAAGACAAGACAAGACTCAGCTGTAACATGATAGCCTTTGTTTACATAAGCTCTCAATTATAAATTTAATTAAGTGTGCCTGACCGCATGTTAAAATACTGGATATTCTCTAATAAATAATAGGGATTTCTCTGCTTCTTCTGCATCGCTTAACTGAAAATTGTAACAATCATTTTCCATATATATTGTCTGTGACACAAAGATTGTGTACATGCACAATTATGTGCACAATCTACGAGGTTACAGTATTTGGCAATTCAGTTTCAGATGACACACAGAGAAGTCCTGATTGTATTCTATTCAAATCATACGCTTATTGTAATTCCCCCTTATTTTTTTTAATTTTTTTTGGGGGGGGGGGGTATATTTGTTTTTATTTGTAAAAGTCTTTATTATTTGTTTACCTTTCTATTTCACTTCGCTTGCCCTTTTAGGGCTTCTTGCACCTTACAGGACTTCCAGCCCTTTTCAGGACTTCCTGCACCGTACAGGACTTCCAGCCCTTTTCAGGGCTTCCTGCACCATACAGAACTTTCAGTACATTTTATGCCTTCAATTTTTACGGCTCCCATTTCTTTTCAAGGCTTCCAGTAATTTTCAGAGCTTTCAGTTATTTTTGGGACTTCAATTTTTAGGGGTTCCATTTATCTACAAGACTTCCAGTTAGATCCAGGGCGTCCAATCACTTTCTGGGATTATATACCTTTTCAAACAACACATAAACACTTGTACGTAGGAACGTTCACACATGGAACAATGCTTGTTTCAGAATAAATATTTCTTTATTGACTTCTTTTCTCTTGTGATTTAAGTAAAAAATTACAATTGTATTCAGAACAAGACCATACGACTGTGATAAGTCAAAAGAAGTGATATAACGAAACCAAAGTGCGGTCTTTGGTTGCAATAGGCGTTTCTTCCTCGGCAAATAGGGGATTTAATACGAGAACTTCTGTAACAAAACATAAGCATATACTCAGTAGGGTCTATCCTTTGTTTATCTATTATTAGTACTACACTACCCCGGCTTCCAATGTTATATGTACATATGCAGCCTATCATTTATGCGGAGACGCGTTATGATATGGTATATTTTTGAATCCCGTAGGATAATAACTGTATATTCTTTTAAAAAACCCAAATGATTCCGACCTTGCACGTGATAAAAATAAAGTATCTGAATCAGTTCATAGGTAGTAATAACAGATCGATCTGGACTTGTTCACAGGAAGTAACAACAGATTGATCTAGACTAGTTCACAGGTAGTAACAACAGATCTATCTGGACTAGTTCACAGGTAGAAACAACAGATCTATCTGGACTGGGTCACAGGTAGTAACAACAGATCGATCTAGACTAGTTCACAGGTAGTAACAACAGCTCGGACTGAAGTCTGGAACGCTGACATTCAGCCAGATACTCCAAACATAACCCCATAAATCATGAATGACAGTGTCAGCAGTGTATCCAGTTTGACACGCCAACTAAACCTAGTATTGACACACTCTCCTTCATCTATTTTTAATTATTGTTTTATTGCCAGATAGCTTCCAGAAGCAGTATGAACTCACATTTGACGATATCAAGCTGCCTTTCCTTTTGTTTATCAAATTATCTTCAGTGGAATATTCCAGGGTTTGTTTTTTTCAACCACGATTTTGTTTTAAAAAAGTTGCATTATCGCGACATTTTGAGATTTCGAGTCTCAAAATGGGAGAAATGCACATTATAATTGAGTTTTACAACAAAAACGAATAAACGTGCTGATCTGGGCTGTGCATATCATTACATGATGCGTAATGTAAAAAATAAAATATCAACATAATTCACAGTATGAGCAGTGAAAGTAATTGTAAACATGTTTCCATCTGTAGCAAGGTCGCTGCAAGATCTCTCCACTTGAACCATGTGCACTGGAAAGGAGAATGATAGACGGAGTAAATGTTGTTGTTAATGAAAACATTGGAAGGTATTGTCCAATAGTTTTCTGTTGCTTGTCTGTTGATCCGTGGCCTATATCTAAGATCTTTGGGTAAATTAATATAACTAGGACGAGAATAAACTGATATTTGAACAACGGATCAGGAGGTTAAAGTTCATAACAATCACGCGCTGCTTTTTTATAGCTTATGCACTGGTTAATTGCAACTTACGTTTCAGTTGTCTGTCTATTTCTGTTGTGCATACGATATATTTCTCTTCTGTTTCACATATGCACCATATAAATGTAATTCAGCTTGTATGTAAATGCACTTTGATTGTGTACGTTGTCATCCATTATAAGTGTGCTTTCGTTGTAAACAGTGCATCTATGCGTGTGGTTCTATTATACAGATGGTATCACCATCATTAAGTGCCGTCTCCGCAACGAAAGTTGGCTGCAACGGATCTCTAACATCCCCTGTCTCTTGTCTTGGTGGTGCATTCTGCTAGACTGTAACCTGTCCATCGTGTGATGTTACTCTCCCACTTGTATCTCTGCCTACCTCTTGCTCGCCTCCCTTTTACTTTACCCTCAAGTAAGGTCTTCAATAAGGTATCATGTCTTGTAATGTGTCAAAAATATTTTATTTGCCTGATCTTTATTTCTCTTAGTAGTTCATTCTTCATATTAAGTGTCTTTAGCACCTCTTTATTTGTTTTCTTCTCTTTCCATGATGGTCTCCCTATTATATATAAGCGGGAATCAGTTTTGCACACAGTATCTTCCATATGTCAACCTCAGTTTCACAAATATCATTTATACATGCAGTTTAGTTGTTGGTATTTTTCTGTACTAGTTAACTACTTCTTCAATTCCATAGACATCTCTTTTTTTCTCTCCTTGTTACTGACACTTTATATTCTACTTCGTGCTCGATTTTAATTTCGTCTTCGTCGTTGACTTCTTTTTTCTCCTATTTTAAAAACTTCATGTTTTAATCATATTTTAAAATTCATGACTACCACAGATGTCGGACATAAAATGGGAAGATTTTAAACCAAAGATGTTCACTGAGAGAAGAAACAAAATCAGAGTTTGTGTTAAATTGTATCAGAAGATGACTTTGGAATGCCATCGATCATGTTCTAAGAATGGAGGAAAACAGACATCCTAATCAAACCATCACGGCAGAGGATACAACAAAAATATGTCGAACAGAAGAAACTCTTCGAAGCGCAACCAACAGACACAGTTTAATATTGGACTTAGCTATGCATAAGATACAGGATAACGTGGAAATAAATGGCTACTGAAATACTGCCTTTTTATAGTTTATTACTTGTTCATAGAAGTTTACATTTTTTATTATTTCATTGATATTTATCTCTAATGTCTTCTATCCCATTTTTGATTTATTTTTTCCTCATATATCTTCTTTCTCATCTTTAATATCATTTCTCTCATATTTCGTCTCCGTATATGAAATATGTTTTTTATTTGCAATTAGCTTCTCCGTTTTTGACTTCTCGTGTTTTTTTATGTCTTCCAAGCTTCCAAAAATTCTTCTTTTAAAAAAATTTTACTTTACAGATAAGATAAGGAAGTCAAGGATCATCGTTAGGTAAATGCTAATTTTGAAAATTTCTCTTTTTTTGTTGTTGTTGTTTGGTGTGCAACACTTACCTGGTGTTAAGTTAGATTTATTATCTGAGCAAAGGATAGTCGTGTCCTGCGGTCTGGTCTATGTACTTACCTGTATATTGGCGGGTCCGAAAGATAGGAAAGAATGCTAATCCTGCAGCCTGCCATGTATATTGTAGGAGGAGGCTAATTAGTGTTAGAAATTGGTTTGGCTCTCCCACCGTTTTACAAGATTAGAATGATCCAAATGTCAATCTAAAACCTGTGGACATTGCAATCTAAAACCTGTGGAAAATGTCAATCTAAAAACCTGTGGAAAATGTCAATCTAAAACCTGTGGAAATGTCAATCTAAACGTTCAAATATTGCAGCCAAGATATCAACAACAAAAGACAGTCATTTCTCTCAACTACATCCTGATAGCTAGAGCCTATAAGTAAATCCTGATAACTATATCCTGATAACTGGCTGGGGTATTGGGAAGGAAGAAATGTCATGTATAAAAATTATTGCTGTTAAGTTTTTTAAGTTTTTGCAAAGAAAATTAAGGTATCAGAACTCTGCTCCCATAACTACCCCTACTGTACTTATTCTTCTTTTTGACTCTCAATGCGAGCGTCAGTATATATATATGTATATATAATTAGTATCCCCAAGCACAATACCGGGAATGACACAGTGACAAAGCGCCCGCTAATATGGTTACCACTAAATATCCGGTAATGACACAGTGACTATGCGCCCGCAAATATCGCTCCTACTAAATAATGTCAACTCTGTAACTCTTCTGCGTTTCTAACACTCTTGCAAATGAGCAGCATGTAGTCAGCACAACGAAATAAGTTGTGTCATGGTTTACAGCTCTACTGCGATATCTACGCTGTTTCATCAGACATTTCCGACTACATCAAGCCTATTGACTCACTTTTACGCTATATGGAATGGAAAAACCAACATCCACCTCCATAATCCGCTTAGTCGCCTGTTACGGCATACATGGAAAGCATACAGTGTTGCTATTAATTGATCCTTTTTTGATCAAGGTAACACAATGATTCTATAATAGTTTTTTTTAATTAAAAAACCCCTAATATGTTACGTTACGTTGCTTTCAACCGCTGATGTACGTCCAGTTTGGTTATATCAGAGATGTCATAAAATATAATGGAAGTTGTGCTTCATTACTTAGGGGTTAGTGAGGATCTTTGCTCCGGTAGATCTCTCAGGGTATAACGACTGATGGTTCCTGTTGTATGTTAGCTCACTGCCCTTTTTGAAATCTTTGTCAGGTGTTCTCTACGCGTCACGTCCATCTTTACTTTCAATTCGTGCATTCTCGATATTGACTCATGCTCATTCATCTCAAAATCCTCTGATCGTGCGGACTCATGAAAAGTAATAACTATGCCCGCCGGGTCCGTGGGCTGGCCATCTGTTGTGGTGATATGGCTAACTAATTGATCCGCCCGTTCGTTTCCCTCCACGAATCGAACACTGTCCGGAGTCAAAGATAAGGGTTAGTTTCCGCAGTGAAGCCCGCATACTAGCTCTCTCTAATGTCTCCAACCATCCCCTTAGTACATGAGCTGTTTTGACTTTCTGAATCATGTTCATTGAGTACTTAGCATGCATGCATGGGAATAGGCTTGTGATTCCAGCCAGTTAAATGCCTGCGTTACGGAAAATACTTTCATTGTGAGACTGCTTGTTATTGCGGTAAACGTTCCACTGGCTTTGTGCACTGTTCTTCCGTGTGATCTGCAGTAAAGGCCCATGCGCATCGGTGGTGACAGATAACCGACCCATCCGTGTAAATTACAACATCTGTGTCGTCGGCATGTTCGCAAATGAGTGCCTTGACCTCAACATTCACGCTCAAAGGACTTTGTTCCCTGCATTTTCTATTGAGATTTCTCTATAAACAAAAGATTACGAGCATTAATAGAACCACAGCTTGGAAACACTCAAATAGTATTCCGTAAGAAACAAAGCTGTACAGAAGCCATTTTTACACAACTGGCACAAAACACAACTAAAAACAACGAAGAATTGTATATCGCATTTGTCGACCAAGAAAAAGCTTTCAACAGAGTAGACAGATAACAGCTTTAAAAATACTATCAAAATATGGGGTACCACAACATTTAATCAACGTGTGCACTCGCAGTCAATGTGCTGCTAGAACGTGTGTTCGGCTTTCAGATAAATACCACATACACTCTGGCGTGCGACAAGGATGTGCTCTATCTCCCTTGTTATTCATCACATATATCTATTTTATATGTAAAATATCCAACACTAATGAAGAAGACAACATAAACAACCTCATGAGCGAACTTCTTTTTGTAGACCATCAAACAATAATATCACCTGCAAAAGAACAGATACAACAACATGTGTAGAGAATTTAACATGAAAATAAACAGAAAAACAGAGGTAATAGCAATCGCAAAAACAGAAAGAAGCATAGCTATTCTAATCGATGATCAACCATTTAAACATGTGAAAGAATTCACGTATCTTGGAAGTATCATATCAGCGAATGGGAAAAACACCAAAGAAATCCAACATAGATGCAGCATATCACACTGGATCTTGGGAAATATGTCTCCTATTTTCATAAACAAATATGTCAGCATGAGCACCCAAACTGCGCTATATACAACGATCATCATACCGAGGATTCTACATAAACAAGTCATTTCTGTTGTAGCAAGTTTTCTTTTGGATTCTGCTGTTAGTGTTCACATTTTCATTGGTAGCATAGTGATGGAGTAACAATAAGGGACAGAATCACAAACGAAAATATTAGAACACTAACAAACACAATATGAATCCTGGATTAAATCAGGAGACAACAGATTAAGTGGCTTTCACATACATCCAGACTACCATCTGACAGTGTCTCTCAAATAGCATTACTATGTAGGCACAATAGACACAAAGCCAAGAGCAGACCTTGAAAACGATGGATTACAGAAATGAAAAAAGTCCACGAAAACAAACATACAGAAGTCATCTCCAGAGAACTCTTGTACATCTGAAGCTGCAAGGCGTTTCATTAAATATCATTGAGAACGTATCTTATTCTGTGTTCCGCTATACGAGTATATGTTCTCCCGCTTTAAATTTCATTTTCTCTCTCTCTCTCTCTCTCTCTCTCGCTCTCTCTTCTTTGGTAATTGGTGTGGCCTCCTGAAAGTTCCATATGGCTCACGTTTAGAACCACCGCAATAGATAATATGTTAGAGAATATTGAGCACTCAGGATAGAGAAAATATCTCAACAATATGACAATGTGAGAACATTTATTTATTTTGAAAATAAATATATATTTCCCTCATTTGATCATATTACCTACGAGAGTTGTGATTATATACTTTCTAATAGGAAAGTATGGTAGCGAAACTGGAAGAGAAATATTCTTTGCTTGTTATAATACGTGTTGCGTTTAAACGTTTTTAGGTTCACGTTTTCCAATAGCGAACAATAATAACGAATCTTACCTGTTGATAGCAGCATTATTAAAATCAATCAGATGCAGGTGCTACAGGTGAAGATTACCTCGTCTAGGCACGGCGCAGTGCCAGGTAATAACGAATCAGAATTTACGTCAATGCACTCAGGGTATTTTAGAAGATTGGCCCCGTTAACAGACTGCGTTCTATCTAAAAGTGTAACACTAAGATGAAATTTGAATCACTTGTCTTCTCCTTCTGCAATCAATGATAAACCTCTAGCATGTTTTGGTTATATATAGATGGCATTCTTGTATATTTCTCTCTACTTTATGACACAAATTATACAAGTAGGCAAGAAGAAGTTTATTACACGAATTAGCGTCTATGCTCCGACAATGATGTACGACAATAAAGAGAAAGATAAATTGTATAAGGAACTTGAAGCAGTAGTCTCATCTACGCTAACATCCAACAAACATATCGTTATGGGTGATTTCATCGTAAGAGTTGGAAATGATCTTCAGTCCTGGAATGCAGTCCTAGGAAATATGGGATCGGTAAATGCAACAGCAATGAATAACGCCTCTTGAGACTATGTTCTCCTCAATAACTCACAAATGCCTACACAGAGGAAGGCATCCGCTCATCAAACAGTGGCACCTGATAGAGTATGTTGTCATCTGGAGGAGGGACATGGGATGTCTATGCATGACTAAAATGCATGTTTAATGCAAAATGCTGGACTGACCACAGACTGATAGTGTCAAAATTTAACTTTCACATCATACGACACTAGAGTAATGAAACGCGTGGACACTGGAAAATAAAAATAAACACATATCAGCGCAGAAATGATCCTCTCCAAGGACATGAACACAAAACTTAAAGACTTGAACTTGGAAGATCTTAGTGTGGAGGGGGATGTATATCATTCGTAAACATCCTTTATGCTTCGGGTAAGGAACATCGAGGTCTGAAAGCGCATAAAAACTAAGACTGATTCGATGACAATGACAAAGAATCCACTCTGCTAGAGGAAAAGAACAGTACCTGCAGACGTTTTCAATTTGATCCCTCTTAACCTTCAAAATGCAGCAATATACACATCAGAGTCCGCATCACATGCCAACGTAAAGTAAGGGAGATGTAAGATAAGTGGTTGCAACGAAAAAGAACATTCGAGAGGGACTACTAGCGATTATACGATACTTTCAGAACAATATACGACACACGATTATCACTCTTGCATAACGCAGATGAGCCAACTGTTCATGCAGAAAAAAACAAATTTATATAAGTCATCAGTCTACAGTGACGAAGCAATAGATCGGACATGTACAACACAAGAGAAGACCGTAACATATTACCAAGAAATCAAGACGTAAAGACTGCCATCTCACAAATGACACATGTTAAAGTTCCCGGTATTGGTACCATACCATCAGAAGTCTGCAAAGTACGAGTAGAGCTGCTTGTCCAGACACTAACTAAGATTTTTGTCACGTCCTGGAGCACAAGAACATTTCATCACACAATGAAAGATGCGCCAATTGTCCATCATAATAAATAAATGCACGGAAAGTAAGCAGTCATGTGACACCCACAGTTGGATATCTTTGCTATTCATAGCTGGCACAGTAATACCTTGTGTAATGTTAAACCGACTTACACGGACACCCACAGATGACCTCCTGCCTGAAAGTCAGTGCGGATTTCCAGCAGGTCGCGGGACAGTGGACATGAGTTATTTAGAACACCAAAGGGGACTTATCAAATATTTTGTAGACATCACAAAGGGAACTTTACACAGTATTTGTAGACCTCACAAAGGCATTTGACACAGTGAATAGAGTTGGGATGTGGAAAGTGACCGTCAAATTTTTCTGTCCCAACCTAATACCAATACCACAATACTCAATAAATTGTCATCACTGAGCTACAGTTCCATGACGGCATGATGGACATTGTTATCAGTGATGGAATGTCGTCACCAGCCTTTCATGTGGGGTCAAACAAGGATGTGTTCTTACTTCAACACTGTTCTGCCTGATGTTTTTGTCATGCTGACAGACGCAAATAGATCAAGTGCCGTAACAGGCATAAAAAATAAACAAATTACAAAAATATAATACCGAACAGCCGGTAACCTTTCAGTCTACTACGTTTGCAATCCACAACTACGTTACGCGATACAATAGTCAGAGAAATTTCCTATGTAGATTACCGCACATGATTACCGCACTATATGCTGATTCTGCAGACAGTATGCAGGTCACCCTAAACCAATTTGCCGATGTCTGCGACAACTGACTTCACCATGAATACAAAAACAGGGGTCATGTTTCATACCCACACCAAACAATCCATATTTAAATCCCCATATTAGGATCAAAGAAGAAGAGTTTTAAACAGTTAATAGTTTCATCTACCTGTGCAACACTCTTCGACAGACAGCCGTAAACAGTGACACCGAAGCAAACAACATAGTAGGGAAACCTAGTTCCACATTTGGAAGGCAGAAAAAGTATGTGAGACAGATGGGAAACAGCGACTACCAGAAAACTCAGTTTACCATTCTGCAGTAATGTCATCACTTCTCTATGCCCATAAATCAACACCAGTATATGCCAGATACCCCCGAAGACTCAACCATATAAACTTAATCTGTCTTCATAAGATATTTAACGTCCATTGGTGGGATAAAACATCAGGCAGTGAAGTACTTATGAAATCTAAATCTTTAAGCATACGTACAATGTTGATGAAGGCACAGGTACGCTGGGCAGGACACATGGTCCTCATGAAAGACCATTCTTACACAAAAAGTTGTTATATGGAGAATTCAGACTGGCTTCCACAAAGACGGAGGACAAAAGACACGTTTTAAAGACACTCTAAAAACATCAATGGCTCACTTTAACATAGATATTATTTCATGGGAGAGTCTTGCACATGACAGAGCCGACTTGTATCGCAGAATCCAGAGTGGAGGAGTGGGGCGCAGCTACAGAGAACCTTCGACATCATGCTGCGCAAAACAACGCACAAAGAGAAACGCAATTGTTCCCCCCCCCCACTTCCCCTTCCCCAATGTCACATAGACTCCTCCCACACATCGTCAGAATGTTATAGACAGTTCCAGATAAGTATATGACTATTTAGTAAAAAACGGGTACACACCGCATAAATCATCATCATCATCATAGTTGAGATTAATGGTCATTATTTATTACGTCGACGAACATTACAAAGATGACGTGCTTGTTTGACCAATGTAGATCTGTTGAAATAAATTTGACGTTTTTTAAAAAAAATTTTAACCAAGCTCTACACCAACATTGTCACTTTGATTACTATCGATTAGTGAATAATCTTTCGTGTATTACATAGACGCTTTTTGGTTAGTCCCGTGCGACTTGTGCCAATGTTTTCCAACTTGGAAGGTAATGCAATATCTCAGTATACTTGCCTGAAATCCATTATTCATGACTTCCTGCAGTTTTACTTTATTTAAAAAAATACAAAATATGGAACTGAATAATGAGTTGAGAACACAGCAAGTCTGTGTCAGTAAAAGTGCTCGATGACCTAGTTGACATCTAGTGCATTACTAATTTTAGTACCACTCGTCTCAGATAACAGTTGATCTGCCATATCTCACTGTTTGAAATACTTCCTAATTATTTTGTCAATCTTTAAGTTTCCCAAGTTCAGGCCATTAAAGACATTAATTACATACGCATAATAACCACAACGCTACCTCTTTTAAATGCAGATCAAAAGTACTGAGTGTTGGCAATGTTACTGTGCACACAATTACATTGGTGGTATCACTACGTCATATAAATTGTGAACATTTAGTACGGGTTCTGTGTGACATCAGAGAACAGCGAATTCATAGACACTATAAATTTACTTACGACGGATCGCCTAATAGTTTGTGTTATGCGACATATAACAGATTTAGGTAAAAAAAAGACGTGCTTGTCCGATGACTTCATAATGGTCGGAGCAATGGAAGATATTGTGACCCATTCTTCATTGAGTGAAACTGCTTCTTGACCCAGATGTCTTTGCTGAAGGTATACCCAGAAGATATTACTATCTCCAATCAGGGCGCAATGATTATGGGACACTGCAACACTGGAAGTAAATCAGCCTACAACCTACAGAGATGCGAAGCCATTGTCACTTTCAATTTTTCATAAACTATTCCACACAATCTACTATTGTGAATGCAGTCTTTGATTACTGATAACGTAACCAAAATGATGCCCTTAGTTTCTGCTATATCAGTAACTAGTGTGCACAACAGCCCAATTTATTTGACAGCCGGAGTTTTGGTCATGTTTTCCCAGATTTTGGGGTCTATGGAGAACTCTTTAATTGATGAGTTACAGATGTCTTTATACCTTAGCATTCCTCTGAAACAACTCGAGCGAGCAAACCAGAGTCTCACATTCCAACTAAGAAAAGGCCACGCCCCCGTTAATAAACACCTGAACAGAATAAACCCATTACACGAACCAAATTGCAGACACTGCAACGCACAAGAAGAGACTGTTGAACACCTACTACTGCAGTGCCCAAAACTAACAGACATCCGACAAGAACTATTACCACCACTTCCAGCTATACGCAACACATTCTACACAACTGCACCACAGCTGAGGAAAACATGTGCATTCGCCAGAAGGGCTATGGGCTGTCAAGAGCTTCCTGCTCACAGCGAAAGGGATTGAATCATCATCACCATACCTTAGCATTGATCTACCGCGGGCTCTCTTGCCTTCAGCCAGTTCTCTGAACAGTGCTTGTTTTGTGATGAAGTAGTTTAGTATTCTGCGGATGTGGCCCAGCAAGAGCAATCTATTTTTATTTGGTGTTTCCATGACAGATGGTATTTGGATGCAGCATAACACGGCCATGTTGGTGGTTTTGTCGTGCCACTGGTTATAGAGAAGATCTTGCAGAACTGTGTTATGTTGTCGATTGGGACTACAAGATGGACTCACTGTTTGTCACTACTGCAGCACTATCCGCGAAGAGAAGTTACCTGAGGAGTATTTCTGATTTTTTTCGTCTTTGTTCTGAGACACGGTGAATTGAATAGTTATTCATCGTAACGGGTGCGGATGTAAACGTCATCTACAAGAGAATGTTTCAGAAGCAATGCGAAGAAGATTCCGAAATCGGTGTAGTCTAAAATGCACACCTGCTTTAATCCAGTCTTTACCGCAAAGCTGTCAGATGCATTGCTCAAAAATGTCGTGTCCAGTGCACATAGTTCTAACATTCGATGTGTCGAGTCTGATAGGCTGTTGTTTGTTTCTGCTTCTCTCTTGAAGTGTTTTGCTAAGCCAGGTTGGCTTATATGGAAAAAATTCGTTGCCCATTTTTCCCTAAAACCCACTTCTCGGTCCTGTTTATGTTGGTTATAACGCCCTGAATATTGCTTTTGACTCCTTCTCCCTGAGCTGTCAACCCAGTTGCCCCTGATAAGTTTCGATCTTTTTTCCTTCTTAATTAAAAAAAAGAAGATATTTAGAGAATACATAGTATAAATATGGGATTGTTCCTGCATTAGATATCAGTTTAATTTAATATAGATTAGCAGGCGCATAATTTCTCGCATGGAACACTCGATCTCTTAAATGCAAGACACGTGATTTAACTACTACGCCGCCGAGATCCGTAAATACACTGTTAATAAAGAAAACCATGGCAGCTACAGGTAACATACAGGTGTGTGATTGATATTTGGTGGAAGTTACCGAAATGTGATGTCAAGACTCAGTTCAATAATTTATTCTTGACGAATAATGTACGTACGTGAATAATGTGTGGGTGTGTAGAAAAATGAACATACGTGAATATTGTGTGTAGAAAAATGTACATACGTGACTAATGTGTGGGTGTGTTGAAAAATGTACATACGAGAATAATGTGTGGGTGTGTTGAAAAATGTACATACGTGAATATTGTGTGTAGAAAAATGTACATACGTGACTAATGTGTGGGTGTGTTGAAAAATGTACATACGTGAATATTGTGTGTAGAAAAATGTACATACGTGACTAATGTGTGGGTGTGTTGAAAAATGTACATACGAGAATAATGTGTGGGTGTATTTAAAAATGTACATACGCGAATAATGTGTGGATGTGTTGAAAAATGTACATACATATGTGTGTGTATTTTATTTTAGTCTCTGTTTGGGTCGCAAAAATCTCTATTTTTTTAGTTGTATGAGAAGTGTTTTTAAACGACATAGACACGATCATTATCATCAGGTGCCATGCCAGCTTACAAGATACCATTTTGTATCTTCAGGACCACCTGCGTCTTAGCAGGGCCCGAATGAGGAACAATAATTAATAGCACTGTCATCATTCATGTATGTTTTAAGATTTTACACAAGAGTATGTGTGTGTGTGTGCTTGTAATCCCTCCTTATACTCACTACGTTTGGTTGAATCCAACCAATATACCACTACACCATACCTGGGCTGCTGGGAGATGCTTAACCCCTTTATCTTCAGAAAGAGAGATCTGGAGAATATGGTGGCAACTGGCAATATAGAAAGCACGAGAAATCGAGAACGACAATGTGAGAAAACATTAATCAGTCTGGCATCGTGGCATGGCAAAGAGTCGATAACGAGTCCTGTGACCGATGCTAGTAATAGAGAGTGACCCGTCATCACCTACGCAAGTTGACACGATAACTGGTTATGATCGATGATCTGCAGCACGCTAGAGGTTGTAGGAAATTCATGGCAAAATCAATTAGGAGACTATCCAGATGGTGGCACATTACAGTGCAGTAACTTTGTGTTAAACAATCATCCGAGTTTTTTTGTCACTGTCAGGAAGGTTCCTCATCTAAAAGCATGCACGAAAAACACTTCATCTGAAGACGATAATAAAATTTTACTACCTGTCATATAGATCCAGATAATACAACATTATCACATGTCATATAGAACCTGATAATACAACATTACCACATGTCATATAGAACCTGATAATACAACATTACCACATGTCATATAGAACCTGATAATACAACATTATCACATGTCATATAGATCCAGATAATACAACATTATCACATGTCATATAGATCCAGATAATACAACATTATCACATGTCATATAGATCCAGATAATACAACATTATCACATGTCATATCGATCCAGATAATACAACATTATCACATGTCATATGGAAGCTGATAATAAAAATAAAAAAACTTGTCATATGAAAGATTATAATGCAAGTTCACCATCTGGAATATGAAAGCTGACAACACAATTTTACCAAGTGACATGAAAGCTGATAATATAACTGGCATATCAAAGCTGGTAATTCAATTTTACCACCTTTGTTTACGGAACAGCATCACCTCACCGCCTCAATGTTGATATCAATACAGTACGTACATCGTAGATATGCATGTAGATGTCAGCCATCTGAAACATATTGAAAACCACTGCAGTGTCCCACTTTCAGTGAGAACTTATTCCACTATCACTGGGTGGGCATATAGTTCTCCGTATTAACCTGGATTATGGGAGACAACTTGTGCCAACAAAAGACACATTTGTTTGTACAAAAAACAAGCCAAAGTAAATGTCACGACAAACATCGCCCTTCATTGCATGCTGAAAATGTAGTACCAGAAACTGTCACGGGCTGAGTGGAAACATTGCTGTTTGTTTCTCATTAGACATATTGTTCTGAGGCGTATTATCGAAGTACTGACTTGGCATTTTAATACGTGTAAGTCTTACTAGGGGGTAACTTTAGTAAGATTATATTTATTTACATTTTCAGCTATTTGATGTTCACAAAATGATCTGATTGATCTGGATAAATCGTTATAGACATTCTACTAAATGTGAATTTTGTATGTGAAATATATGGCTGGAGATAGATTTAGCGTACTTGTCAAGGCTAACGGTGATATGGAAAAGCAACATCAGTGTTGGAATGAAAGTCAAACTTTATAAAACGCTGGTGTTTTCTGTGTGCTGTATGGTTGTGAGAATTGGATACTCACTGCGGACATGGAGAGACGTTTACAGACTTTCGAGTACAAATTCTACAGACGAATTCTTCGAATTTCTATTATAGGGAATATTCTACGACTATTCTACTACAGGGAAAGTAGGACCAATTTGTACGAACATTATAAAATAGAGGTATATGCAGGTGTACAATGCTTTCAATTGTGACACAACGAAAACTAGCATGGTTTTTGACATGTATACAGACATGATTCCTTGTCAAAAACAATACTGCAGGAACTGTCGAAGAGGAAGAAGCAGAGGGGAGCAGATGAAGGAATGGACAGACAATATCAAGGAATGGACAGCACAAGATATTTCCTCACTCATCCGCATCGCGAGGATATAAATTGCTGGAGACTGAGAGTTGAAGCATCCACCATGACACCCTTACGAACCCTGAAGGGTTACGGGTTTATTGAATAATGTGAAATATCTGTGTCTTTTGATGGAGACTGTCAATATTTTCTGTAATAGAAAGTGTGTTTACTTTCGTGTTTACCCCTTTTCTCTGTGTTAGACGGCGTGTCTACCCTATTCTCTGTGTTAGACAGTGTGTCTACCCTATTCTCTGTGTTAGACAGTGTGTCTACCCTATTCTCTGTGTTAGACGGTGCGTCTACCCTATTCTCTGTGTTAGACGGTGTGTCTACCCTATTCTCTGTGTTAGACGGTGTGTCTACCCTATTCTCTGTGTTAGACACTGTATTTACCCTGTTTTCTTTGCTAGTATGTGTGTTTACCCTCTTCTCTGTGTTAGGCAGCGTGTTTACCCTCTTTCCTGTGCTAAGCAGTGTTTTTAACAATTCTCTGTGCTAGACAGTGTGTTTACCCACTTCTCTGTGCTAGACATTACGTGTAACCTCTTCCCTGTGCTAAACAGTGTGTGTGCCCTCATCTCTGTGCTAGACATCGTGTTTAACCACTTCTCTGTGCTAGACAGAGTGTTTTCCCTCATCTCTGTGCTAGGCATCGTGCTTAACCTTTTCTCTGTGCTAGACAGTGTGGTTACCGTTTTCTATGTACTAGACAGTGTGAGCTCTTTTTCTCTGTAATATACATTTTGACCGGCCTATGGTGCAATGTTATCACTAATACGCAGGGTTAGAATTAGGAGGACGCAATGGTGACTGCAAACTTGGTGTGCATGAAAACTGGCCAAATGATCAGGCTAGCCACCCAATTTAGTTATTCAGACAGCGCCATAGACTTAGCGTTACTCTACGTTTATAACTCAAATATGTATCTGGAAAATACTGGGTTACCATGTCAGTGACCACTGTTCGTGTTCCGCTCTGATTGAGAAAAATAAATGAAAGCCTGATAAACTGTAGTGGTTCAAAAATATACAGGCTGTCACAGCATGGCAGGAGGTCAAGCGACTATCACAGTCAAAGCCTAAACATATCACCACATACGTTAGAGGTATACCAGACTTTCAGACAAATGATCAGTCGTGACTGACATCTGATGTGAATAAAGGAAAATACTTTCTTGCGCACTTATTTCAACAGATCGAACATGAAAAAAAAACCACAACAACAACAGAGAAACAAAGAGGTAAGAAGACGTTGTACTATGATCGCAGTCCGACCTCCGGTTTCGTTATTGTTTCCCAATAGTGGCTATCTACTTACAATGTGGTTAATTCATCTAAATATTATGTCAATAAATAATTCATTGAAATATTTATTGTTTATGCTTAGTTACCAAACAATTGCGGAGCCCTATGCGAAACGGATTACGCGGGGTCCAGTCTGAGTAGGGAAGAAGATAATAAAATACATTCTAATATGAGTTTATTGTCCTATGAAAGTGCGGGGCCCACTGCGGCCGCATAGGTTGCAATGGCCTAAGACCAGCCCTGGGTAGCCTATCATGAAAAGGATGTAGCAGTGATAACAGCCTTTCAAAACTTCTGTCGATCTTGTGATATTCTTCCTGCTTCGGTTTTTGTCATATTCTGGTGGTATTTGATGTCTTGTGTCCTTTTTTATTCTTGGTTTCGCTCTTGTTTGTCTCCTTGGCATCATCCCCTCCATTATGGTCTTGTCTAGGTCGCCATTGTGTTTAATATGGCCAAAATATTGTAGTTTTCGGGAAAGAACCATGCTGTTTAGCCAGTTTTCTATGACATTAATTTTTCTAAGGATGGCTACATTGGTAATCTTTTTGGCCCATGGTATTCTGAGCATTTTTCAGTAACATTTTAAAAAATGCTGCTGTTTTTTCCCCCATGCTTTTGGTGATTTTTCAGAACTCACACCAATATATTGCCACTGGGAATATGCAAGATGTTAGAAATGTTACTTTTGTTGTTTTGCAGCAGTTCAACCATATGTATTCTGGTGTACAGGCAGGGAAAGAGCAGTTTATGCGATTACAAAATAATTTCAAAAGGAACTAGGCTTTATGGATTCCTGGTGTTTGGAGCATGGCGCGATGGACAAATAGAAAAGAAGAGTGCTCTCATTTGGTTCTCACTTAACAATCGCATCACCAGCACAGAAACTCAAGCAGTGAAATTTAATGAGATTGACATTTCTCGAATACCTGCATTGCGATATCTGGGTGTGAAATTCCATCGCAGTCTTTGCTTCAAATTACACTTTGACCGTGCCATAATCAAAACTCTGTTAATGTCTATTCATTGAGAGCAATGGCAGCTTGTAATATTCATAACATCCACTTGCACTGCTATGTCAGGAACATTTTGTTTTTAGTATGGTATATGCGTGTGCATTATTCACGATTAGTGATGCACAGATCGCTACACTGAAATTTTTTTAATTTCCCGATAGAAGCTGAAAGAATCAATAATCAGAGTCTAGCCTATCTTAAAATCATTTTAAATACACTTCACATATTGCATATAGATCTCACTAAGGTGAAAGGTCCCTAGCTAAAAAAAAAACATATCATGTCTGGGACAAGATAGATTATAGCCCCGAACAAGTGAGTAATCAACTATGTTGGAAAGAGTGAATATCCACCCTCGGCATACGTGGTATCTTCTCTGTGGGCATCACACGAGACAGACGTTCATTGTGCAAAACTCCAGTGGCGGTGGATGCAGAAGTCAGGACGCTCAGTGGCAATAACATTACAGAGGAGGATATAACAATCTACACTGATGGATCAGTCATCAACGATGTGATTTGTAATTTCCCGTACGGTGCAGCGGGAAAACTGTCAAGAAATTAAGCGGAAACTTTACTACAGCCACGAGCAGTCTTATGATGAATATGAAAGATGTGACGGAAACACTGTCGAGGGTGATGTCACATAACTATTCTCATGCACGCATACCACGCTAGTGACTGAATGAAAAAGATCAACAAAGTTGAAGTTGGAGTAGTCCGTCGTCAATCGATGACGTTATTGTTTCGTCTATGACCAGAATAATTACCTTTATATTCGTGCCAGGACATGCGAGAGTTGACGGTAATGAGCTGGCTGATACACTGGCGGACATTGCCACAGTGTCTATATCAATGGATGTGTCAGACATAATTAATGCGTTGAGGAATCTCATCAGAAGGTTTTCAAAAGTTTGAATAAAGGTGACTCTCAAGACTGCTCGAGAGTAATGTAAAGATCGGAACAGCCCGTAAAAGAGACAAATAATAGATATATGATGAAATGAATTAATGAGATCGACCTGTAACTGTCGGACACTCCACTCTGATGGATTTATTGAGACGGGAGTCTAAGCACTAATGGACTTGGCCTGGGTGCGCCGTTGATAACCTGCAATCATAAATAACTCATAAAAACTCATTTCGCTGTAATAGACAGTGTGACCACACTTTTCTCTGTACTAAACAGTGTGACCACACTTTTATCTGTACTAGACAGTATGACCACATTTTTATCTGTACTAGACAGTATGACCACACTTTTATCTGTACTAGACAGTATGACCACACTTTTATCTGTACTAGACAGTGTGACCAAACTCTTCTCTGTACTAGACAGAGTGACCACACTTTTCTATGTACTAGACAGAGTGATCACCCTTTTCTATCTACTAGACATCGTAAACACACACTTCTCTGTACTAGACAGTGTGACAACACATTTCTCTGAGCTGAACAGTTTGACCACGTTTTTCTCTGTGCTGGACAGTGTGACCACAGTTTTCTCTGTACTGGTAGTTTTACCACACCTTTCTCTCTGTTAGACAGTGTGACCATGATATTCTCTGTGCTGTAAGTATGATCACACTTCTCTCTGTAATACATATGGTGATCACATTTTTCTCTGCGCCAGACAGCGTGTTCACTATTATTTTCATGTTACAGACAATGTGGGTACGTTTTTCCAGTGTCAGACACATTGTTCGCACTTTTTCTGTGCCATAAAATCTGTGCACTCGTATCTGTACCAGATATAGCGTTCACTCTTGTACTGTACTAGACAGAATATTCACTCCTGTATTGTCCTAGACAGAATATTCACTCTTGTATTGTCCTAGACAGAATATTCACTCTTGTATTGTACTAGACAGAATATTCACTCCTGTATTGTCCTAGACAGAATATTCACTCTTGTATTGTCCTAGACAGAATATTCACTCTTGTACTGTACTAGACAGAATATTCACTCCTGTATTGTCCTAGACAGAATATTCACTCTTGTATTGTACTAGACAGAATATTCACTCTTGTATTGCAATAGACAGAATATTCACTCTTGTATTGCACTAGACAGAATATTCACTCTTGTATTGCACTAGACAGAATATTCACTCTTGTATTGCACTAGACAGAATATTCACTCTTTATGCAATAGAATGTCAACTTTTTTTCTATATCAGACAGTGAGTCGCCTCTTCCTCTACAGGACGCATTTTTCACTCTTCCCTCAATGAGACTGCGATCACTCTTTCCTGAATCATACAGCCTCCACTCTTTTCATATACAGACAGGCCTACATCTTTTACGAACGAGCCTGGGACCACATTAAAACTGCATCATACGGTACACGAAATTATAACAAAGGTTAAATTTGCTAAACAAAGGTTAAAAATATAACAAAGGTTAAATACAATTTTTCCGCAGAACAATACACAGAAACAGCGTATCTACCAAAAGACATTCATCAAGATATGGATAAATAGACACAGAATGGAACAGCAAAATCAAATGAAGACAACACGATAACCTTCATGTAGTAGAAACTGATAGCCATAGAATATAACAGAAAACAATCAGAGGAGAAAACGGCTGAGATGTGGGTGATTACATGTCGAAAAATTACAGTATGCGAAGAGCATTTGTAATTTAAAACATAATTATAAATAATAATATTAATAATAATAATAATATTAATAAAAAGTCGTAACTGGTTCTGATGAGTAAGTTCCTGAGTGTGTACGTTATTTTTTTTCAGTGTCAACATGTAGCATTGTAACTTGTTTTTCAGAGTTTGTTCCCAGCCCCCCCCCTTTTTCCCCCCTTTCTAAATCAACGGTTTTCAACATTTTGGAAAATGGCCCCATTTTGGGACAACGTATCTTTCGTGGCCCCTTTGGGGGAAAAGAGTTCATAAGCGTTCTTTACAGATGACGCCTTTTTTTTATTTGTATCGCTATCATTCTTGCTGTTGATCGTTCAAGTGATTACCATACTGTAACTCACAGGGCTGGTCTGTTCCCCCCGCCTCTCTTGTTAACCTTTCAAGTGATTACAGTACTGTAACTCACAGGGCGGGTCTGCCCTCCCCCCCCTTGTTAACTGTTCATGTGATTACAGTACTGTAATTCACAGGGCTGGTCTGATTCTCCTTTCCCCAATTTATAAACATCTTTTCTGTGATCTCCATGTAAGACTTGATGACCCCCAAAATAGGAGCGGCATCTGGCCATTTTGAGAGCCACTACCTTAAATAGCTTTCATCTGTTTTCACCTTCAAGTGCAACCTATGTGTTTCGTGAATAATTCTGTAAAAATGTGTTATTTGCATGTTCTTTGTCTTATATATTATTTCCAGCTTCATCACAAATTGTATTAATCTTCTTTCTTATGCGACTCTCTCTCTCTCTCTCCAACCACCTGTACCGAATTGATATTCGGTATGATATTATTTGGCGTTAATATCTCGGCAAAGTGTTATTGCAATAATTATCTATTTATTTCTAAACATACATGTTTGAGTACAATGATATATATATATATATATATATATATATATAGAGAGAGAGAGAGAGAGAAATTAAAACGTTTATGTTTGAGTGCAATGATATATAGAGACATGAAAACATATATGTTTGAGTGCAATGATATATAGAGAGATGAAAACATATGTGTTTGAGTGCAATGATATCTCTCACAGAGTTCAGGGCTGAATATAGCTCTTGTAATAATGAAATATAACAGGTTTTGAAATTCTTTATGTAACATCCCCTCTTTTCCACGAAAGTTAAAAATGTGAACTGACCTCCAGCTTACGCAATTATTACAAGGATGCATTTAAAATCATTTAAATATGCACTCATTTATTGATGATATTTGAATCAGTGATATAATATATATTGCTAAACTTGCAATTTCTTGTTCGTCTAAATAAAAACATGTAGAAAATGTAAGAGAAATTGAGAAAAAAACTGTCTAACCATTGGTAAATTAACAAAAAATAATTTTGAAAAAACACATCCATGATATTATGTGTGTTTGTCTTATTTGTAAAACTGAAATAAACAATATTTTTGTAATGTGTTGCTCAGAAACTTGTAACAAACAAACAGCTAAAAGAAATAAGTAATGGCTATGTGATAAAGATAGATAGAAGACTAGGAAAAACTTCGTGGAGGAAGAATAAAACAAAGAAATTATGAAAACACTGCCTAATAAAAAATATAAAATAAAATAGCTAAACATTAATTAAATTACATATGTTGAGAATATTACATAGCTACATGTTAAAGAACATAATTGAAGATCGAATCGTGGTGCGGCAATCAAGAGGTAGGCAGAGATACAAGTGGGAATATTAAATTAAAAGACTTAACAACTTGTTAAAGAACTTAATTAAAAGTAGTGTCGAGGTGCGACGATCAAGAGGTAGACAAAGATACAAATGGGAGGAAAACATCATAACATGGGCAGATTGCAGTCTAGCAAAATGTTTCCTCAAGGCAAGAGACAACATATGGAGATTCAACTGGAGCCATTGTTCAATACAAAGATTGCACCTGATTGATACTGATTTGTGTATAGAAATGTGTTGCGTTTACCTAGGGGTGATCGAGAAAACTGACTTGTATTAGAAGCACATGAAAGTGATCTAATCACAGAAGGCAGGTGATACGTCAAGAAATCAGTTGTAAACTGGAATGTTTCCTATTATTTCTAGACAGCAGCTGCAGATGTTAAACTTTCTTAGTTCCTGAAAGTAACAAACATCATTCGTGATCCAATAAACATCCGCATCGGGTATTCATGGATTAACAAAAGTCTCACGTGGCAGCATTCAAGCAACGTGCTACACAAAAACAGGATGAATATTAGAAGATACAGAATATTATATTTCAACAGGTAAAATCCTTTCTTCTGATCTTAAGTCTAGAATCCGAGTTTTCTTTTCCAGTTCAAAATGTCGGATTGTGCCATCTCGATCGGATTGGTTTCTAGCATAATAAATCACCTTCTACTAACTTTCAAACGCATGACGGTGGTGCATGATGGTGGTGCATGATGGTGGTGCATGATGGTGGTGCCTGATGGTGGTGCATGATGGTGGTGTATGGTGGTGGTGCATGATGGTGGTGCATGATGGTGGTGCAATGGTTATTGAACTCGGTCATTAGCTCTGTTGTCTGTGATTAATTCAATTCTTAGATAAGCTGGTACATTTTATATAAAATAAATCGCTTCTGGATTATCCCAACTTGAGGTAATCAGTAACAGAACATCATTGGTAAAATAACATAACATTATTGTAAAGTAACAGAACATTATTGGTAAAGTAATATCATTCTGCTCAGTAATTAATACTTATGTGTAAAGGTAAATGAAATTCGAGTAATGAACCCGTATCATAGCACATTACAGCAGGTGGAAGAAGTTCAACAGAATTACGAAGTAGAATAGGACAGGCAAAAACAACATTCAGAAAAATGAAATGTATATTGTGTAATATGACCTAGTCATTAGAGGTAAGAAAGAGAGTTCTGCAGTGTTGTATAACTCCTATACTAACATATGGATGTGAGTCTTGGACAACAAACAAACACGATCGTGGGAAAGTAGAGGCAAAAGAGATGTGGTTCTACAGACGAATTATGAAAATAACATAGGTTGCCAAAAAAACTAAGGTGGAGGTGTTGAAAAAGTCAAATCTGAAACGGACCTTAATCAATATTATAAGAAAAAGACAATCTTCAATTTTTGGCAACTCCATACGGCAGGAAGGTTTGGAGAACATAGGCACAAGAGGCACGATTGAAGGCAACGTGAGAAAATATTAGTTTGATAACTGACACGGCAGGGAAACAACAACGATCTTGATAGATAATGTTGGAAATATAGAGCTGTGGAGAGCCATGATCGTCTACGCCAGCCTGAATGGCACCTGATGATGATGATGATCATATCACACATTTCCCATAAGTGCTGAACAGCCTAGTCAGTGATTGACCAGAAAATGCCTAACTAACCTCGTATAACACACCTGCTTAGTAACGATCGCTACATTTCTTGACCTTCACAGAGTTACAGCCCTGGCACCATACTTCCTGGTTCCTGGGGAAAACACATCAGTAATTTTGTATTTAAAAATCACAAATTAAAAGTTTTTATTTAAAATTTATATAAAAAAATAATTAATAAAAAAATATATATCTAGACATATTTAGACATAAAAATACATATTGACATACTTATACATAAGTATACATTTAAACATATTCAGGCATAAGAAAGCTTAAGAAATAACTAAATTTAAAAAAATGTCCTCCACAGAGTCTACAAGACCATCCAAACCTTCGGACGCCAACAGAATAGCCACAACCATCAATTTCCAGGAGGAAAACGAGGACCCACAAGCCTAAGACCAAACGCACCAAGTTCAACAAACAAACAGTCCTTATTAGGACTACATTCCAATACCACAATATTTTTTTGTCCTTTTCAGGACACGCAGACCAGACCCCAGGTCAAACCACCAGTCCCTAACAAGACAACCCAGGCCATTGGGCCACAATATACATCTCGATAAAACCACAGGAAAACCATTCCACGGTTGAAAGAGGCGTGTCTGATTCTAGACAGACAAATCCACCAACTAACAAACAAACAATTAACTAGTGTGTTTGAAACCCGAGTATGCGTGCTCGCGGGTAAATGATTTAGCACTTGACTGCTGCTGCTCAAGCTTTCTTATGCCTAAATATGTCTAAATGTATACTTATGTCTAAGTATGTCAATATGTATTTTTATGTCTAAATATGTCTAGATGTATTTTATGTCTAAATATGTTTATATGTATTTTTATATGTTTGAATATGTCTATATGTATTGTATGTCGAATATGTCTATATGTATTTGTATATGTTTGAATATGTCTATACGTAATTGTATGTCTGAATAGCCAGGATGACATAAAACCGTAATATGCACTGGCTCCAGATCTGAGAAAACAATACTTTGGTCTCAAATAGACTAAAGCTCAGCCATGACCGTCTCCAATAATGGCATATCAAATGAATTAATTAGGACTCTATTGGTTTCGTTTTGATTATTGTTGGGATTTCAGTTGGTCACTATTTATATATTTAGAATCGCATGACAAAAGTAGTCAAAGCGACTCTAAGTATATAAATAGTGCCCAACTATAAGTCCAACATGGACACCCGTCCGGTCACGTGAAAGTTCTATATAACATGTCTTATTCGAGACGGTCGTGGACGTACCGACCTATCCAGCCACCGACCTACAAAGGTTGCCCGCTAGTGATCGAAACATGCAAATAGTATAACAAATTTCTGTTAAAGTCACCGTTAAAAGTTACGTTAATTTGAAACCTAAAATATTTTTACATGTCTGTAATTGTATTTGATTTTACGGAATTGGGTATATCCATGGGTGGGAGTATTGTGGGTATCATTTTGTTGGATGATGTGCATAAAGTATATGACAATGAGTGGCAATTTTTTTACTCCTCTCCCCCTTGTCACAAACTGGCAATTTAATTGATTTAATTTAATCCCCAACAAGTTAATTGATAACATGATTTATGGACATCCCTGCCCTCAAAAACCTATTGATCGAAATACTGACTGTATGTTTATCCTGAATTACTGACTGTATGTTTCTCTTGAATTACTGACAGTTTCTTCATCTAGAAATATTGACTATATTCTTCTTGAAATATTAATTGTATGTTCATCTTGAATTTACTGAGTGTATGTTTAACTTGAAATACTGAAAGTATGTTCATTTTAAAATACTGACTGCATGTTAATCTTTATATGCCGACTTCATGTTCATCTTGAAATACTGACTGTATATTTATCTTGAAATACAAACTATTTTCGTCTTGAAATATACACTTGGTCTATGCTTACAACATTAGTTCCCCGCACTAATTCCTAATGTTTGGATGCTGCAATTTGAAATTATATTCATTCTAAGTCTATGTTAGTTTGTTCGCCAATTGGTTGAACCCACAACTTTCCTGCCCATACAAGTTGGCACGTAACTGGGACAACCACATTAATATTTCATGTGCAACAGACCATCTCTCCCTGACAATATGTAAACATCAACCACTTCTTATTGTTATTAATGAACCCCTTTCGTGTATACTTAATATTTGATGTGCGCACGTGCGTGTGCGAAAGGGATGTTTGATTTTTGCACGTGCATGTACGAAGTAGTTGTTAAGCCATTCCCTTTGTGTTCAAGAGATTACGGGTTCAAATTCCTGTTCACGGCGATGTTTTATGCAGTGAATTTTTTCCTTGAATCCCTGGAGATCATTGCATGAAGCTACGGAATTACGTGCTATACGCGGTACACTTGCAGGCTACGTGTCGTTTCGTTGAGAATGATGGAGTATGTGGGATCATCGGAGTACAATGAATTCAATCCTCAACGCCTCATGAGTGGTTTTGATGTACGTACAGGCTTAAGAGCCTTCATTTATTAGTACCAAAGAAATTACTGAGTTTCGAGAACAAATGTCTTCGTATGATAACTAACACTCATTGGAGTGAATTCAAATGATCGAATGATAAAATCAGAGAAGAGACACATCAAAATTTCATCACAGATGTTATCAGAAAACGCCGTTGGTTCTACATCGGACCTATCTCCTATGCGCTAGCTTCAGCGCAAAAGGAAAATGAATGAATGAATGAATTTATTAGTACCGTAATTTTGATATTTCTTAACTTAATCAAATATAATTATAATAGAAATATGTTGATAATCTAGATTACTTGGAGTCACAACTTATGAAGTGTTCTCGTCTGTGTTTATTTAGATTACTTGGAGTCACAACTTGTGAAGTGTTCTCGTCTGTGTTTATCTAGATTACTTGGAGTCACAACTTATGAAGTGTTCTCGTCTGTGTTTATTCTATTCATGACTAGTTGGATGATAGTGATGTCAGATGTTTCTTTTTTATCCAGGAATGTCGAAGAACACGATTAAGGATAGTGTGGGGTTAGGCAGACAAGCAATCACCTGTGAAAAATCAGCATTGTCACTGCCTGTACTTCCTGAATTTCTTACTTTTTTGTTTCTGGTAAATAGTTTCAATGGCTAACGAAAATATACAGGCCAGAAGTCGTGATGAGGTGAAAATATACAGGCCAGAAGTCGTGATGAGGTGAAAATATGCAGGCCAGAAGTCGTGATGAGGTGAAAATATGCAGGCCAGAAGTGGTGATGATGTGAAAGTCTTTATGTAGAGGGCGAATTTAAGAACCTTCAGGGGTGCAAAGAATATTATTGTTGTGGCCTGAATACATGTCATAAGAGGCTACAATAAAGGATGGGTATATTATTCTAAGAAAATATTATATTTGCTGATTTGTATACTAGAAAAGCAGAGGAAACGGCCAATCTGTACGCCGCGCTCAGTGACGTCAAAAAAGTGCCAGCTCTATTATAATAACTAGGTGGAATTAGAGAAAGTTCTCTATAAGCTGGGCATGGGTGTTAAATTGTCATTTTAGTTGGCGTAATGTTGGCCCGTATACACTAGCTATGCAACTGCTCTTGTCTATGTTTCTGAACCATCTATTAAAACGGAGTAGTTGTATTTTATAAGTCCCATTCTTAGTTTGTTGTGGTGTAGTCATTTCTACTCGTCGTCTTTGTATGTTATGTGCGTATCTTGATAAAGGCTTTTCGGTTCGAAACGTCGATTATGTCCTGTGTATTGTTATTTGTATGATTATATCTTGCCTTTTGTTGTTATTTCACGTAAGCATCCTTTAGTGATAGTATAGCGTGTTAGTCGTAGTTCAGTAAAACTTAATTACCTGTTTCCAACGTGAGTACTATTTTCATATATATTGAACATTTTTGCAATATTTCTTAAAAACCCCTTACCCACCCCACCTATCTTAAAAACCCCTGACCCACCCCCACCTATCTTAAAAGTCTATATGTCAAAAACTATTCATGCTCCACTACAATATTTTAAAGATAATGTACATAAATGGATACTCCTTAATTTGATACCAGTCATCATTATTAAGTGCCATCTCCGCAACGAAGGTTGGCTGCAACAGATCTCAAGCATCCCCTGTCTCGTGTCCTGATGGTGCACTCTGCCAGACTGTAACCTGTCCATCGTGTGATGTTACTCTCCCACTTGTATCTCTGCCTACCTCTTGCTCGCTTCCCTTTGACTTTGCCCTCAAGTAAGGTCTTCAATAGGGTGTCATGTCTTTTAATGTGTCCGAAGTATTTTATGTGCCTGATCTTTATTTCTCTTAGTAGTTCTTTCTTCATATTAAGTGTCTGTAGCACCTCTTTATTTGTTTTCTTCTCTTTCCATGATGTTATCCCTATTCTTCTATATACCCACATCTCAAAGGCATCAATTCTGTCTTCTAATTGTGTATTTAGTGTCCATGCTTCTGAGCCATACATTAATATAAAGTAGATGTAGCATTTTATAATTCTCATTTTTAACTTGTTTGTAATTTGTTTAGATATTAATATTTTCCTCATGTCATTGAAGGTACTTTTAGCCATTCCTATTCTCTGTTTAACTTGTTTCACATCTGCCATTATTTGTGACTATGTGTCCAAGATATTCTTCTTCTTCTGCGTTCGTTCTCAAACTCCTGCAGATTAGCAGTATGTAGTCCGGAGAACGGAATTCGCTGTGTCATGGTTTACAGAATTGCTGCGATATCTGCGCCTTTCGTCCTGACATCCGACTTCAGCATGGCTTTGGGTCACTGACCTTATATGGGATGGGACAGCCAACTCCATCCCATAACCTCCTTAGTCGACTTTTACGACATGCGTGGAAGGCAAACAGTGTTGCTATTCTTTGCTCCCTTTTCGGACCCCGGCAACACACGGGCGAGACCAAGATATTGATAGTGATTTACTTGTAGTTTTTCTCCATGTATGTTTATGTTTACCTCGTGTTCTTTCTTCTGTGTCTTTGCTGATTATCATGGTTTTTGTTTTGTGGTACCAATATCTTCGTACAATTAAAAAATCTATATTTATTTCAATTTCCCCAGTGTATCTACCATTTTATGTTCTAGCGAGTAAATATTTCTCTGTTCTAGTGAGTACACAGTTGTATGTTCTATTGCGTACATAGTTGTAGGTTATAGTACGTACATAATTGTATGTTATGTTCAAGTGCGTGACTTCAAATAGCAGCATATGGTCGTTGATATATCATGTAAGCTTCATGTATTTAAAAACGCATGACTGCATCTTGATTGGATAGACGATATGTCAACCTTGACCTTCCAGTCTTAATGTGACAATATATTTTTTTCACAACGCACTAACTACCAGTGATCAGTGAACTGATAAGCTGACTTCGAGCATGACCGTCAAATAAAAGAAGACATATGAACAGAATTAATTAGGCAATCATTAGTTACTTTAAAAACATTATTGTTGTGTTTCCGTTGGTCACTATTTAATTACTTGAAATTGCATATAAAAAATATCCATGTTTACTCCAAGTATATAATTAGTGACCAACGGAAATGTCGACAAAAATCAAAAACGTAACGAATTAAGTCCTAATTAATTATGTGCAGGGGTCTCCTCTATTCAAATAGGGGTGCTACGAACGCGACTATTGCCGACACATTTGCTATGAATTTAGATGACACATCAAGAAGTCCTCAGCTTGAAGCAATATTTCATTGTGACTGTTCGGTGCAGTCACATTGTATATTTTACCTTAATACATAGCATTGTAGATGCAAAGCCATATCCCAAATACATATAATAACATGACATGGAACATACTATATGGAACACACAACATGGAACACACTATATGGAACACACAACATGGAACATACTATATGGAACACAATATATGGAAGACACTACATGGAACACACCACATGGAGCACACTATACGGAACATACTATATGGAACACACTATACGGAAAATATTATATGGGGCACACTATATGGAACACACTATATGAAACCCGCTATGTGGAACACACTATACGGAAAATATTACATGGAACACACTATATGGAACAAACTATATGGAACACACACATGGAACAGACTACATGGAACACAGTGCACATAATACACTATATTGAACATACTGAATGGAACACACTATATGGAATACACTGCATGGAACACACTACATGGAGCACACCTGGAACATACTATATGGAACACACTCTATGGAAAACTCAACATTGAACACAATATATAGAAGGTAATACACTAGAAATATTTCATTAACAAATATTTACCAAGATAAACCGTAAATGGTGTAATAGTGTGTTAACGGAACATCCCGATGATTTGCTAAAAGAAAGATACACGCAATCTTTTAAAATAATTAACAAATTATTTTATTTTTCGCACTGCCTTTGTATATTATCTCCCCCATTAATATTTTGCGTTGTATATAACTGTATCAACGTCATATGTACAAGAACATGTCGGCTGCCTCAAGGGATCGCCATGCTCCTATCGAGTGTACTGTGCGATATCAAAGAATCATATCAGCTTGCTAGGTTTCACAAGATAACCAAACTCATCAAACAACTTTTCTGTTTCACTGTTTATCTAACTGCAACTTATAATAACGTCTCATTGAACGCCCTAGTATTCTGTAATATTCCGGTTCTCTTAAACTGCTTTGTTCAATGTTATATTCAATTTTTCCACATTGTAGCAGGCAGAAAACTAAATCCGTGTACAATTCCTTACATTTATTATTTTATTTTGTGTAACAATCATTGCAGTCATCATCATTAAGAATCGCCTCCGCAACGAAGTTTGGTTGCAACAGTCCTTCAACATACCCTGTATCTTATCTTGGTGGTATACTCTGTTAAACTGTAACCTGTCCAACTGGCAATGTTACTCTCCCACTTGTATCTCTTCCACTTGCTCACCTCTCCTGGCTTTTACCCTCAATTAAGGTGTTCAAAAATATGCAATGTCTTTAAAATGTCCAAATTATTTTATTTATTTGATCTTCTTTCCTTTAATAATTCTTTCTTTATATGAAGTGTTGATAGAACCTCTTTGTTTGTTTTCTTCTCTTTCCATGAAGTTTTTCCTATTCTTCTATATATCCACATCGCATTATGAAAGCAGCCCTGCTTGAAGCTGTTAGTAGCTGATTTACGGACATTGAATCTAACAGTATTTACACCTGTGCCACACTACTGGATCCTCGATTCAAGCTGTGCTTCTTCTCCGAACGTGGCAGAAGTGATGCACGAGACCATCTGATGTTACCAGCTAACTCCATTATGGATTCAGCAAACACAGTCAGTGCACAGGATCCATCAGCTACTAGTAGCAGTACTAGTGTTTTGACTTCTGTGAGCACTGCCACACAGTACGAGTCCAGCCTATGGAACTGTTTTGACGCAATTGTCGAGGAAAATCCCACCACAGATCGTTCTGCAAGTGCCGAAGGCAACAGCATTAACACTGAGATGACACAGTACCTGTTAGAGACACTTCAAACTCGACAGTCAGATCCAGTTTCATGGTGGCATGCCAATAAGATTTCCAAGTATGGCTTGACTGGAAAAGGCATTTCTTGCACCACCACATACAAGTGTGCCATCGGAAATGCTGTTCAGTACTGCAGGAGACATTATCACTGACCACCGTAGTAGCCTTGTACCACAAAATGCGGAGACGTTGATTTTCCTGAAATACAACTCGTCCCTTCTTGACTCTGAGAATTCAACCTCACAGGCATAATGAAAACTGACTGACTGAAATAGTGAAAGTACTGAATGAATGTATTTCATAAATTAAATCTGTTCAATGTACTGTTGCTGTGAGTTGTATCTGAGTTGCCAATTTGCCAACTGAAAGCAATGTGAAACTAAAAACTGAAAACTAAAAATTAAAATTACTAAATTAGCATTATGAGCTTATGTATTACGTTTCATCTTGAACTTATGGAACTTAATATTGCTTATTCTAATGTACATGTAATTATTATATATATAAATGATTTAATATGAATATATGTCATCATTGTCATGTCTATAGTAATGAACTGCAATAATGAACAGTCGAGTGACTCCACTCACCTAAGTCAAGTGATGTAGTACGCGAAGAGTGAGGGCGACGCTTTGCACAACTCTTCCTCACTTTAATCAAAATCCCCAGTGCAAGTCATTTTCACATTCACGATTCCACATACCACTGTCCTTGATAGAGCTGGTATCCCAAGCATTGACACGATCCTGATGCAGACACAGATTCGTTTAGCAGGTCATTTGGTGCGTATGCCAGACCATCGTTTGCCAAAGATACTTTATGGTGAGCTAGAGAAGGGTATACGATCTCAAGGTGGCCAAAGGAAGCACTACAAGGACTCGTTAAATGACTCACTGAAAGCCTTTGAAATAGACCACGATACATGGGAAGAACTTGCACAAAATAGATCTACATGGCGTTCTAAAATAAAACAGAGCGCATCCACTTGTGAAAAGAAGAGAAATGCAGCAGCTCAACAGCGGAGAGCAGCTAGAAAGTCACGGATAGACCAAGATCCGTCTACAGTCGTCATTCCATGTCCAAACTGTCCACGGACATTTACAGCTCGAATAGGGCTCATTAGACATCTACGAACTCATAATCAAGGACATAACTAAAATTGAATTTTAAAAAGTGGATGTAACAAATGGTCATCATCACTTATTATGGACGAACAACAACAACAACAACAGTACGCTATTTAATTTTAATGTTTTTTATTTGTAAATCCGGATCTGGCAGGATTTAAACGAATCCGGTACAGCCCTAATAAAAACTAATAATGGATGGCAGATCACCTAGGTGAAGGAGAAGGGCAGACCAAGAAGACGATGGACTGACGACATTAAAGATAACATGAATACGGCGTTGGAGAATGCAAACCGGGCTTAAGACAAAGAAGGCTGCGGAGAGTCCATTATAAAGACAACGTTCTGGAGAGAATACGTCACATGTCACACACATCTTGTCCATATTCTTTACCTGATTTATGGACTTGATCTATTAGTCTTTGTAGCTCTTGTTCACTTTCTGTTAAAATTACACTGTCATCTGCATATTCCAAGTTGTTAATTATTTTTCCACTGATCTTGAATCCTTCTATATGGTTAAAAATATTATCTGTGTAGATGTTAAATTGACTGGGTGATAAGACATCATTGTCTTACCCCTCTTTTTATTTCTATGTATGGTGAGTAGGTGTTTTGATACTTATTGATACAGTTTTTTCTCTATATATGTTTATTATCAGTCTGATGTCTTTTCCATCTATATATTGAAGACATTTAATTAGTTTTTCATGTTGCACCCTGTCAAAGGCCCTGCTGTAGTAGTGAAGCAGATATATATATTTTTTGCGCATGCGGTTGTGTCTGTGGGTCTCACCAATGGCTCACTAGATAAACCTACCCTGCAACAGAAAACCTTAGTAGATGATATGCCTTTATATTGAGGTTATGTTCTTATAGAAGCTTCATGGCACATCATCAATACAATCCCGTAGTCGTAACCTTCGATAACAGTTACCATGTTGTTCCGACAGGCCGACGTTGTGCTTGAACTAGTTACAGGCACGGCGTGGATGAGCGGAACAACACAGAAACCTGTCGCAAGGGCCAGAGCTGTGCCCTGATGTCGACGTCTGTTTCGGCGGTATTGACTCAAAATACCATCGAGTTGAATGGCTGCTGGAACAGAGGGCGGAACACTTATGGGAATGCCCCACGTGCTGTGAGGCCAGTTTTCTAATCAAGAATCAAGAAGAACTAAGAAGATATATATATATATTTGGGGGAACTCCCATGTATTTATCTATCAATAGTCGGATACTAAGTAGCGCTTCTCTGATTCCTCTTTTTTTTCTTAAACCGAATTGTTCTTCACCGTATTCAATGTCTATCTTGTTTTTATTTCTTTCATGTATTATCTTGAGTAGTATGTTGGTTCTGTGACTTATCAAACGTAATGTAGATGACATGCCGTTATATTGAGACACTCTTATGAAAGCTTTGCAGCATGTCATCTATACAGATATAGACACTCTCTGAGTAGAAGGCTCATTGAATAGGTTTTGCACTAAGCCAAAAGCTGAAGTCTCCTGGGTATGAAAGAAAGCTCTGAAAAATCAACATATTGCACATAAAAAATGACATCTAATTGGTCGTTAGTCCTGTAGTTCACAAACAAAAACAAACAATAAACGGTCCAATCCTAGATCATATGCCCACCTGCTTATCTTAGGTATAATTAATCTAAATATTATATCAATTATTAATCCATAATTATTTTAAATATTAATTTATGTAGTGATATATTTAGGATTGTTGTGTTTTAGATAACTAATATTAACTTAAAATAAATGAATATGCAAATTAATAAATGATAAACACAAACTTATCAACATAACAAAGGGAAATTATCAAAAGAGGTAGACATCTCACCTGTGATTGGATCCAAAATACCTATTATGGTGAGGTACGCTAATTTCAACCGCAGGTGTTAGTACACTTTGGATATATCAGAACTGTGCCACCCAAAAAAATATAGGTCTTGATTCAGGTAGTCCTTCCACTACCCCGATCGAGAAAACAATAATTTTAGTCGTCATTTAGTATAATTCGTAATTTGGTATTAGTGTTAATTGGCCTAAGAAGTAATTTGGTATAAGAAGTAATTTGGTATAAGAAGTAATTTGATATAGGAAGTAATATTATATAGGAAGTAAGTTAATAAAAGTAGTTATTTGGTATTAGAAGTAATATGATAAAAGAAATAATTTGAGATAAGTCGTAATTTGCTGTATAAGTCGAAATTTGCTATATAAGTCGTAGTTTGGTATAAGATGCAATTTGGTATAAGTATTAATTTGCTGTATACGCTGTAATTATCTATGTAAGTTCTCATTAGGTATATAAATTTGGTATAAGATATAATTTGGTATAAGAAGTAGTTAGTATTTAGTCGTGATTTGTTATAAGGTGTAATTTGGTACAAGAAGTAAATTGGTATAAAATGTAATTTGGAATGAGAGGTAATTAGCTATATGTTGTATTTTGCTATATAAGACGTAATTTGTTGTAATTCGTATTTTTGTATAATAAGTAATTAGGTATAAGTCGTAATTTGCATTATAAGTCGTAATTTGTACCATAAACCGTAATTTGGTATAAGAATTAATTTGGTATAAGAAATAATTTGGTATAAGAAATAATTTGTATAAGATGTAATTTGGTGCGGGACTTAGTTTGCTAGATGAGTCCTAATTTACTATATAGGTTGTAATTTGTTGTAAGTCGTAATTTGGTATCATATATAATGTGGTATAAGTCGTAATTCGCATTATAAGTCGTCATTTGTACTATACATCGTAATTTGGTATATAAAATTATTTGGTATAAGAAGTAATTTGGTACAAGAAGTGGTTTTCTAGATGAGTCGCAAATTTATATTTAAGCCATAAATTGGTACAAGTCATAGTTTTCAATATAAGTCTTAACTTGCTATATAAGTCGAAATTTGGTATAAGAAGTAATTTAGTACAAGAAGTAATTTGCTATGAGAAGTAATTTGCTATATAAGAAGTAATTTGGTATAAGAAGTAATTGTTACTGTTTATAACGTTCTCATTATTCTTGTATAAAACCACATCATTCTTGTATAAACCACATCATTCTTGTATAAAACCACAAATTACGCGATATTTCTGGAGTACTGACATACAAAAATACCTCAATTATAGACTAGGACTAAACATGCATTCATACCCCTCCCTTCCACCCCCTCCTAAGCAACCATGACTTTGAGACAACCATGTATGAGTCTAGGTTATATAACTGAGAAGTACTGATGTATTTGTTAGAAAGTCTACGGGCGGGCACGAGCCACCTGTTCACAGCTAACCATATTATTTTATCATCATCCATAAAATCATTTGTGTCAAGCTCGTGGACCGCTGGATCAGCAACTAACGAAGGATAAAGTCACATTTGTGTCAAGCTCGTGGACCGCTGGATCAGCAACTAACGAAGGATAAAGTCACATTTGTGTCAAGCTCGTGGACCGCTGGATCAGCAACAAACGAAGGATAAAGTCACATTTGTGTCAAGCTCGTGGACCGCTGGATCAGCAACTAACGAAGGATAAAGTCACATTTGTGTCAAGCCCGTGGACCGCTGGATCAGCAACAAACGAAGGATAAAGTCACATTTGTGTCAAGCTCGTGGACCGCTGGATCAGCAACTAACGAAGGATAAAGTCACATTTGTGTCAAGCCGGTGGACCGCTGGATCAGCAACTAACGAAGGATAAAGCCACATTTGTGTCAAGCTCGTGGACCGCTGGATCAGCAACTAACGAAGGATAAAGTCACATTTGTGTCAAGCTCGTGGACCGCTGGATCAGCAACTAACGAAGGATAAAGCCACATTTGTGTCAAGCCCGTGGACCGCTGGATCAACAAAAAACGAAGGATAAAGCCACATTTGTGTCAAGCTCGTGGACAGCTGGATCAGCAACCAAGGAAGGATAAAGCCACATTTCTACTGCTTCCATAATAAATTATACTATTATATGGAAGGCATGTGTTGCAACAGCTTCAATAACCCCTCATCAACTCAGCAGGAGAAATACAGCAACGAGGTTTACATAATGTGTATCAGTTTCTATTTTAGAAAGGGTAACATCTCTCCACTGCTGAGTACAAACACTTGGAGTGTCAATTCTGGCGATTTCATCTCTGAAGTTTAGTCTTGGTTGAATTTGAATGAGTATGGAATATGTTCGCTGCGTTAGTTATCGTTCTTCCTCTTTCTTTCTCTTTCTATCTTTCTTGTTTTCCCTATATATATCTCTCTTTCTCCGTGACTCACTCATCAGGTAAGACACATGGCAGGAGTTCAGGGGAAATAATATATTTATCTTTTTACCTGAGGAATCACGCCAGGATTTAAGGAAACGACCTTGGCTTAGTAAAAACGGATATTTTCCATTCGATCGTGGGAAAATGTGCAGTCAAGGAATTAGTGTTTTAAACGGTTGAACTGGACTAGATGGAAGACGAAGGTGTGGTTAGGTGTGGGTGAGTGTGGAATATTGTTAAAGACATTGCTAATGTGGATTTACACATAAAGAACATCATCTATACGTTCTTAGAAGTTAAAATATAGAGTTAATTCTGATGTATGGAGGTGAATCGTGTACAGTCAACAGAATAGTAGATATTTAGAGAAAGATGGAATGTAAATTTATAGAAGAATGTTAATATCACTGCGGACAGATCAGAAAGCGTAATAATGACAATATCCTGAAAGATGTTAATTCATTAAGAGAGATGCTTACTCGCATCAGTGAGATACAGTTCACATTAACTGGACACACTATGAGAAGATGAAAGATAGACCATTTAGTGACAACTGGCAGCTGGACACACTATGAGAAGATGAAAGATAGACCATTTAGTGACAACTGGCAACTGGACACACTATGAGAAGATGAAAGATAGACCATTTCGTGACAACTGGCAACTGAACACACTATGAGAAGATAAAAGATAGACCATTTCGTGACAACTGGCAACTGGACACACTATGAGAAGATGAAAGATAGACCATTTCGTGGCAACTGGCAACTGAACACACTATGAGAAGATGAAAGATAGACCATTTTGTGACAACTGGCACGTTGAAGACGAAGAGAGACAGGGGACGAATGCGAGATATATTTGATAGCTTGACATTGTGGCATGGACCAGTATTGATATTGGAAATAATTACCAGTAGATACACACAACTGTTGATGTTTATAACCAACACTGCACGGCATGGACTATAAGAAGTGATATGTGGGTAGTTGATATGCATGATATCCCACACCACGCGGCATGGACTATAAGAAGTGATATGTGGGTAGTTGATATGCATGATATCCCACACCACGCGGCATGGACTATAAGAAGTGATATGTGGGTAGTTGATATGCATGATATCCCACACCACGCGGCATGGACTATAAGAAGTGATATGTGGGTAGTTGATATGCATGATATCCCACACCACGCGGCATGGACTATAAGAAGTGATATGTGGGTAGTTGATATGCATGATATCCCACACCACGCGGCATGGACTATAAGAAGTGATATGTGGGTAGTTGATATGCATGATATCCCACACCACGCGGTATGGACTATAAGAAGTAATGTAGTTAATTCATACACATGTTGTCCGCGTGTTACTGGTCCTGAATGGGAAGCAACGAAGAGCAGCACTGTTTCCCTTGCTTGTCACAAGATGCAACTGAGAATGATGATGATGATGATGCAGATGACACAATCTCTTTAATTGTGAGCAGGGTAGCTCGTTGACAGTCTTTCAGACAAAAGCCCAGATCCTTTTCAGTTGTTGCCTAAGTTGAGATAAGGTTGTGCACAGACATGGTTGTACATTAGGAGTTTTTACAGATGAAGTTGCTCTTACCTGAGTTGACATAAGGTTGTCGCACATGCATAGTTGTATAAGAGGAGTTTATGGACAGATTTTTAATCTCTGAAGGGAGGCATTCCAGTGTTTCAGCATCTCAGGATTACCATGTCTTGATAAGAGCACATCACACACTTCTGGGTCAACTGTCTTATTGTTCTTCCGTCAAATTTTTCGATCCATCTGCAACTGGACACATCTAGCATCCCCCAATATCTAGATGTCTATCACAAAGATATCAGCAATGATGATACATCTAGCCTCCCCCAATATCTAGATGTCTATCACAAAGATATCCGCAATGATGATACATCTAGCCTCCCCCAATATCTAGATGTCTATCACAAAGATATCCGCAATGATGATACATCTAGCATCCCCCAATATCTAGATGTCTATCCCCCAATATCTAGATGTATATCACAAAGGTGCAATGTCCGCTTTCCTGCATCTCTTTTTCATGGGCGATTTTTGTTTTACAGAAGATAAAAGTAAGAAATTGAGACAACATGTGACAATCATTTTTTCACACAAGTGACATAGTCAGCATGTCAATCCCTCACTTTTCTTTAGTTGCATCCTACAACATCCTAGATGGGCTTGTATCGTGGCACGGTAGAAGCTCACCAACAGAGCTTATTAACAACACAAGAGACAGAGAGTCGTGGAGACACATGATCGCCTACGCCAGTCGGCATGGCACTTGATTGATTGATTGATCCTACAACATACCTGGGCAGAACACAGTGTCCTAATTCCCCCCTCCCCTTTCCCTCTGAGCTAGGAGTTCATGTCGCTGCTTCCATGCGTGTTGCAGTAAAATAAATTTAGTAAAACACAACCTATTTTTTTCAAAAAATACCAACAATTACTGTCACCACAATCTAGATTTGAACACCGATATTATATTTCACCAAAATTACACAGTAATAGTAGTGAGAAACAATGAATGTATTGCATTTTGAAATCAAGATGTAATTGTAGTGTTATCCTCCCGCGAGCCCGTAGATATAGGAGAGAGGTTAGATGTTTTTAGCATAACGTTTCGTGGCATGAAACTAAAAAAGAGTTAACTACCACCCATCTTCCTCTCCCCCCCACACCCCATATAAACAAAATCTACATCCCATAAATAACGAATTAGTGAGATGTCTTCATAAAGTATGGTTTTCCTCAAACCCCTACTGTCACTCTATTGTAGAAGGGAAGCAGTCTTGCTAGATTTCCATCATGATATTGTTGAGAGAACGGAGATGCATTGTATCACCGTTTTATTTATCTCAATGACCCGACACATTCGACTTTATTGGTGGGAGATACGTTTAGGAATTAGTCCCTTCTTGGCCGAGTCGTATCTAACTGTTCTGATCCTGCTCATTGTGTAACTGCGAATAGCATTGCTCAAAATACTGTTCTGTATTTATTAAATGAATCAGCTTCTGCATAATCTAAACAGTTTAATTTGTTTTTGAAATACCATCAATACTGTTCTAAAGTCTCTTTACCAAAAACTTTAATATTGTTAGCGATGTGTAAGTATCCATACTCCGGGGCAAGTTACATTGATGGATACATGAACTTGGGCTACGCGGAATAGAGAAATTAAATTGTGCGGCTTCAGTGATGGTCTTCATAATATTAACTTACAGTAGTTTGTCATTGCTTTCTAAAATACCCTACGATCAAAGTATCTGTATGTAATTTTAAGCACGGCGCGTTAAGTTCTAGAATATTCACTACATCATAGCGAGGGAAAGTAGAAAAGCAATAAATAAAGTGCAGAGGTGGGAAACAGAAAGTTTGCTGCTCAAATGGTAAATGTAAATGGTTTTTATAACCTGTAATAATGATTTAAATTACAATTTACGCTGACTCTTACGTTCACAAAATGTCAGATCACAATATATCGCAGCAATCTCTACACCTCAATGATAAACAGAGATAAAGAAGTAGTGAGTACGTCAAATATTTTAATGATGTCAGCAGCATGTGTGAAAAATTAACCGCAATTCGGGTAGACAGTGTTGTGAACATCTCTGCTGATAAGAACAGAAGGTACCAATAGCTTTGTCTGTGATCGGACAAGACAGTCCGGCTCGAGCTTTGGCCTCCACTTCAAAAATTGAGCATTGATGGGGTGACAATGCAATTTCCTCGAAATGGGTGAATGTCAAGACAAATAGTGAGAGTCGTACAGAGAACACATTGAGTAGAATGGTAGGACAACACAACGCCAGATGGCAGCGCTACGTGCACGCGAAAACGAGAAAACGTTTTAAAAGGGAATCGGACTAAAGTTTTGTTCAGCTCCAGAACAAGCTTCTAGTCCCCGGTGATCCTAAACAATGTGTGGAGACTCAGACAAAGACGAGGGGTTCACGATGTTGGTGAATGATGATACCTCGACTAAGAAGGCGAACAAACCCAGACCCAACTCTATTGTCGATGCCTTCCTATACAGGAGCAATACTTGCAAAGAGAAAAGCAGGCCCAACTCTACCGTCGATGCCTTCCAATACCACAGCCATGCTAGCTGAGAGAAAAGGTTCCGAACCCGATGTACACATGTACACATGAGTAATACGTCCTAATTACGCCAGATAAATTCACTGGCAGTGTAATGTCGTGCGAGATTGATGTACTCGACCAAAGCCTAAATCACTGACTAACGTCTTCACGGAGATTCGCCACACAGGGACATGTTTTGGCCGGTAAAGTCCACGGGCACAGTGGGTGGAAAACCTCCACGACGTGCAATCGATACACATCCACCGCCTGACGACAGATAGGAATACTATCACAGATTAAGGAAGCCGAATACCCGAATTGAACGTATGACGCAAACGATGTGTTGAGCCATCCACGGCGCAAATAACGCAGCTATGCTGTAAACTAGCAGCACAAAGTACTTCACGCTCCCTGACAGAAATCACACTTTCAATCTATTTATCAAAGAGCGAACGCAGAAGAGTAACATATTTTCTCATCTTACCGGCACATTATGCAGGTCTAAGAGATATTTTAGCCGCTTGTTGAAGATGGAGAGTTTAAATAGTCTAAAAATGCAATAAATATTTTCAGAATGAAATGCGACGAGCTAAATATAGACACTGCATCAGACATAATATATCAGTGTGCTTACTTTAGTTTTTATTTACACCACAATGCCACTCACATCCGCACTGGCACTTGTAGTTAATGGCTCAGTGCATTGGGTTATGTGCCGGGATGTTCAAGGTTCGATTTACTATTCCAGTGAACAAAATTGGTAGATCAGCAACAGTTTTTAGTACGTATGGAGCACGTGCACTCCCAGAGCTTGAAAGGGAGCAAAGAATAGCAAAACTATGATCAGCCATGCATATCGCTAGAAACGACTAGTTTGTTGATGTTGTTGACTTTCAGAGAAGGTGAAAAGAATTTGTGAAAGTCATAACAAATCGGATGTGATAACCAAGCTGTAAACCAAGACACAACGCATACTACCTCCTGACAGAAACGTGATAACCAGTGGAGGCTTCAGAACGATCGCAAATGAAGAAGCAAATAAACTCATACTAAACAAATTCATACTTAGCATTTATAGTAAGGGAATGAATGTCTACGATTGTATGTAAATACTGAGGTGTAATACAGTATTTTGTGTAATCATATTATCCTTATATGGGCCGTTTCTAGAAAACAAATTACGTGCACAACACCCTTTATATTTTCAATAGTGGAAAATGGATTTTCTACTTTTTTCCACTCCTCTTTAATCCGTTAGAAAACTATCCATATCGGCTTCTCCTGTCAGCTGTATGTATGTAGCCCGACAACAACAATTGGCTAACAATGTGGCATTTTGTGCCAATATAAAGAGTGGCTCTTTGATGGACATCAGCACGTGGGTGCGAAGCGTGCTATACACTAGTAATGAATTCATTATTTCTGCTCTGCCCGGTATTGATTATGGTAAATATCAACCAAACAAATCAATATTTTGTTCTGAACTATTTTTCTCATTTCTAGATGTATACATTATTTATAATCTTGCAATTATGTGATGTTTTCCGGTTTTTGTGTGTGCAAGTGTTATTTAGATGTTTATGTTATTTATATGTGTCGTGCATTTATGTTAGTCATGTTTGTTCTTTCTTATTATGAGTAATTGTACCTTTCCTGTGTGCATTCATTATTTCATGTATAGATGTTGCGTGAGTGTAAGAAGTACCGCATATCCATTATTTCATGTATAGATGTTGCGTGAGTGTAAGATGGATCCTGTACTCAATATTTTGTGTATAAATATTGCATGCGTATACGATGGAAGATGTTGCGTGAGTGTACGACAGATCATGTCTTAATTATTTCATGTATAGATGTTACGTGAGTGTAAGACGGATCCTGTACTCATTATTTCACGTATAAATATTGCTTGAGTATAAGATGAAAGATGTTGCATGAGTGTAAGATGGATCCTATATCCTTTATTTCATGTATATATATATATATATATATATATATATATATATATATATATATATATATATATATATATTTATATATATACATGAAATATGTAGCCCGACAACAACAATTGGCTAACAATGTGGCATTTTGTGCCAATATAAAGAGTGGCTCTTTGATGGACATCAGCGATACAATAATATACAATAATATATATATATATACTGCGTGAGTGTAAGATGGACCATGTATTCATTATCTCGTGTATCGATATAACTTAAGTGTAAGATGGAAGATGTTGCATGAGTGTAAGATGGAAGATGTTGCATGAGTGTAAGATGGAATATGGTGTGTGAGAGTAAGATGGAAGATGTTGCATGAGTGTAAGATGGAATATGGTGTGTGAGTGTAAGATGGAAGATGTTGCATGAGTGTAAGATGGAAGATGTTGCATGAGTGTAAGATGGAAGATGTTGCATGAGTGTAAGATGGAAGATGTTCCGTGAGTGTAAGATGGAACATGGATCCTGCTGATGAGAAAATGGGCTCGTCCATAATTTATATCAATAATTATTTTGCCAATTTGTAACCTTTCCCCCGCTTGTGAAATTTCCAGAATTCCCTTTTCTTCCCAGTTATGTAATTTTTGTTTTCTCAATCCCACATCCCCTTTCTCAAAATATTGATACAAAAAGGAGGAAAGAACTTCGTTAATTATTTCACATTCTTGTGAAATTCATAAAATACATACATACGACTCCAATAATGAATTTTGATAACAAAATAAACACATCAAATAATATTTAAATTCAATAAAGATAAATGATAAAATTAAAAAAATAAACAAGATATTAAGCTTAGGGTTGCAATCTAAGGAAACATAATTTGAATATATATATATATATATATATATATATATATATATATATATATATATATATATATATATATATATATATATATATATATATATATATATATATATATATATATATATATAATATATATGGTGTAATCAGTGGTTCTCAACCGGGGTAAAATTTTAATTTTCATGTGGTGCTTGAAGGGGAGGGGTGGGGAGAGTGATGAGATCACAAACCCAAACGTTTGGAATATTGAAGACGAAAAAAAGAATTTTAAAAAATATCCGGAGACAAAAAAATAAATTAAAAATATTGTGTTGTCCATCTCATTCGAAACTTATGTTTGCGTTGCAACCCTATTTTTGGTTGCATGCCTGGTGCAATAGAGAGGTTTGGCATAACCAGTAGTCAATATAAGGCGTGGATGGGCACAGTTGACCCTATCTTGTGTGCAGTGGCTTGGACAGTGCATACGTTGAACCCTACTTTCCTGGTGGTGCGATAGTTTTTTTTCTGGCTCTAGCCCGGTGTGGGCCGAAAATCCTCAGACTTCCCAACAATATAATGCCATTTTTATGGCATTAGGTCAAAGGGCATGAGTCCATGAAATGCTGGATCAGCAACACACCACCAACCAATCAACAAAGATTATGAGTACAGTTTAGTGATGTAAGCTTTTATGACTATACACAATAAAGTCGGTCGCGATTCAGGTAATCCTACAGTATAAACGTTAGATGCCATGCACCATTAAATGTTGCTATGCATCTATAAATACTGTATTTGTACCGTGTAATACGACAATCGCCTGTGTGTTGCCGGGGCCTGAAAGGGGAGCAAAGAATAGCAACACTGTTTACCTTCCACGCATGTTGTAAAAGGCGAATAAGGAGGTTATGGGATGGAGTTGGCTGTCCCATCATATATAGGGTCAGTGACCCAAAGCCATGCTGAAGTAGGATGTGTCAGGCCGAAAGGCGCAGATATCGCAGCAATGCTGTAAACTATGACACAACGCATTCCATTCTCCGGACTACATCTTGCTAATCTGCAGGAGTTTGAGAACGAACGCAGAAGAAGAAGAAGAAGAATACAACAATATGTACATGTACTGCTTGCACAAACGTTCACGTCCAATTTTTAGCTATTGTAGTGTGCTGAGAATACCATGGACTGCAAGAAAAACTGTTGAAGAGGTGTTGAAAGAGTCAAATGCGAAACGGACCTTAATCAATAATATAAGAAAAAGGCAATCTTCTTTCTTTGGCCACTTCATGAGACAGACAGGTTTAGAGAACATAGTCACAACAGGCAAAATTGAAGGCAACAGAGACAGAGGGCGACAACGTGAGAAAATATTAGACAGTTTTATAACCTGGCACGGCAAGGAAACAACAACGATTTTGATACATAATACTGTGGAGAGCCATGACCGCCTACGCCAGCCGGAATGGCACCTGATGATGATGAGTGTGCTGACACATATCTCTTCCACATTGTAATAAATAATGAAAATAAATATCAAATAGGATAATAAAGTAGTAATCAATGATCAGGATAAACACTTTTATGGACTGGGTAAAAGGAAAACAATCAGGGTAATAATATAATGCTAGAAAAATACAGAGAGACGATCTTAGAATAATAATTGAACTAATATAATCTATAAGAACCAGGCGTGTAAAATAGCAGAAATAACAAAACATGTTAGCTACGTGATGCAGAAGCACAGAGCTGTATCCGTATTAAGATTCTGCAAAGGTCAATGTGGATTAAATGTTCATCTTGTTAGAAAACAATTAGATTTAGAAAACATACTGCATACATGCCACTATTTTTTGGGTAATGTGTGGGATCAATCAATCAATAAACTCATAACCCTTCAGGGTCGTAGGGGAACCACATTGGATGCTTCAGCACACAGAGTCCTCCAGCGAATTCTATCCTCAGCGATGCGGATGAGTGTGGAAATATCTAGCCCTGTCCATTCCTTGATGTTGTCTGTCCATGTCTTTATTTTTGTCCTCCTCTGCTTCTTCCACCCTCGACAGTTCCCTGCAGTATTGTTTTTGACAAGGAATCGTGCCTGCATACATGTCCGAACCATGCTAGTTTTCGTCGTTTCACTATTGAAAGCAATGGCTCCTGGATAAATTATGTGGGATAAATTAGCTCCAAATGGCACACTTAAAATAAAACTGTCAAATATCCGCGAGTACCTGCTACTGATGATTGAATTCATGAATCGCTCGTGTGTTGCGGGGCCCGAGAAAAGAGCAAAGAATAGCAACACTATTTACCTTCCATGTATGTCGTAAGAGGCGACTAATGAGGATACGGGGTGGAGTTGCCTGTCGCATACTATATAGTGTCAAAGTGACCCAAAGCCATGCTGAAGTCAGATGTGTCTAGACGGAATAACCATAGCTATTTCTATACAAATTTAGTATAATAACATGAACAGGTACGATTTAAGTGAACACAAAACATAAATATGTGGAATGTGATGCAAAATTGAAATGGGATCCCTAATATAAATTATATTTTGTTTATCGCGAAATTCAAATTACAGCAATGCAAATAGGAAAGAAAGATGAACCGTTCGCATATTTCATCTTGTCTAGAACACAACATGAATATTTGCATTTTAAAAGGAAAATAATTGAAGATTAGCCCGACACCAGGCTCACATTGCTGTCAACATCAAACTCACGCTATCACAGAATTAAGTTCCGTGGAACAGAATATTCACTATGTTTAAACAAATTGACAGAGAAAAACAAGATGAATCCAGAAAAACAAACGCAGTGACCTGCCATCTGTAACCTCCATACAGACACTGAAATAGTAGGAGAACAAGCAACAAGTGATAATTATATATTTACTGTACCAGTCATTTGAGATTGGTGACAGGAGATCGTCTTTGTACAACGTAAAGGAAAATAGAAAATCAGGGAGTGAGATGAAATGTGTGCAACAAATCATATTATTCTGCTGCAATGCGATACATAGTGAAAAAGCAATACATTCTTGCAATGTAAGTGAACGGGAGGCTGCAGGAAAACTGTGCACCAAATGTTAAGCAAATATAGGGAACAAATATAAAAGGGTTCAACAACAGTTTTAAGTAGTGCAATATAAACAATCTTGATGAAGACCTTTTTGTCAAAAGATCTACTCTGTGTAGTATTCTCCGTTTGTTTGCTTTGTTTGTTTGGGAACCACCAGAAATTGCGAGCGATTAGCTCTTACTTCGTATGTGCATTTGGTGGTTCTTTCTAAGCTTTATTTCATCATCATCATCATCATCAGGTGCCATGCCTGCTGGCGTAGGTGGTCATATCTCTCTCCACAGCTCTCTGTCCACAGTATTATGTACCAAAGTCGTTGTACTTTCCTTGCCGTGCCAGGTTTTCAAACTGTCTAATATTTTCTCACGTTGCGCCCTCTGCCTCTGTCTTAAATTTTGCCTGTTGTGACTATGTTCTCTAAACCTGCCTGTCTCATGAAGTTACCAAAAAAAGAAGATTGCCTTTTTCTTATATTATTGATTAAGCTCCGTTTCGCATTTGACTCTTTCATCACCTCTACATTAGTTTTTCTGGCAGTCCATGGTATTCTCAGCATTCTTCTGTAGAACCACATCTCTGTTGCCTCTAATTTCCCACTTTCCAGTTTGTTTATTGTCCAAGACTCGCACCCATATGTTAGTATAGGGGTTATATAGCACTGCAAAACTCTTTCTCACCTCTAATGATAAGGTCAAATTACACAGTATATTTTTCATTTTCCTGAATATTGTGTTTGCCTGTCCTATTTTGCATCTTATTTCTGTTAAACATCTTCCATCTGCTGTAATCATTGTACCTACATATTTGAATTGGTGGACCTATATATCTTTGTTTCTTTCATACCTAGGAGATTTCAGCTTTGACTTAGTGCAATGCCTATTGAATGAGCCTTCTACATAGAGTGAGTTTATAATTGTATAGTTGACATGCTACAAAGTTTCCATAAGAAAGTCTCAATATAAAGGCATGTTATTACTAAAGTGTTTCTGTTGCATGTTATTGATGAGACCCACAGACGCAACCGCATGCGTTATTAGTATCTGTAAAACTGCTGTTTTATATTTTTAAATATAATTACGTACCGACAATGTCAGTAGTTGTGGTTCGTATGTCAAAACAGCAGCGTTTATACAAAGTTTTGATACATCATAAGAATTAACTCAGAAAAGATGTCACTTGAATGCCAGCAATAGTAAACGTTGAGTCTTGACGTAAGACCAGGAATACTAGACTCGTCGACAGACATGTTTAAGAACTCCTTAAATTATATGTGTCCCGCCTCTGTGGCGGTGTGGTACAGAGTATGTCTGCGACGGCTTGGTTATAAGTTCAAACCCCGTCACAGACAGTTCTACATCCTGACCGTTCACAAATCAATAGAAAAATAATAAAGCAAATATTGCCAAGATACGTAAAATAATGTTGGGTATATGGTTTGTCCTGAACATGATATGATACCATTTTTTATAGATTTCAGCACCTATGGGCTTGTTACAAGTGTCACATTGACTAACTAACTAACTAATCAATCAACTAGAAAACTAACTAATCAATCAACTACCAAACTTACTAATTAACTGACAGCTGTACTTTGATACACAAAAAATCTTATGGCTATGCGATTTTAGAAATTCATGCTTCAAATTGTAATTTGACAACAATTCCAGCATCATAATGTTTGCTTAAAAAAAATTTAAAATCAAGGACCGTCTTACTCTATAATGCAATATCAGCCATCAATCTGTTCTAAAAATGCAATATCAGCGATTAATCTGTTCTATAATACAATCTCAGCCATTAATATGTTCTATAATACAATATCAGCCATTAATCTGTTCTATAATACAAGCTCATCCATTAATCTGTTCTATAATACAAACACAACCATCATACTGCTCTATAATACACACACACATATTTAAAAGAAATTGCAAACTCAATCATCCTTTTGCCATATGATAAAAACTCAACCATCCTACTGCTCTGTGATACAAACTCAACCATCCTACTGCTCTGTGATACAAACTCAATCATCCTACTGCTCTGTGAAACAAACCCAATCATCCTACTGATCTGTGATACAAACTCAATCATCCTACTGCTCTGTGATACAAACTCAATCATCCTACTGCTCTGTGATACAAACTCAATCATCCTACTGTTCTGTGATACACAATCAATCATCCTACTGTTATGTAATGAATGTGTCAGACATATACATTTTTTTAAACAGCTCATGTATGTTCACCTCGGTAGAGACATACGAACAGATATTGGATAATTGCAACACTTGAGTCTTGCAAAGTGAATCATAAACAGAAGAGACATACGATTGGATATTGGAAAGATGCAACACTTCAGACTCGCAAAGTGAATCTTAAAAGCGTTCATACTGACATTATCTCCTGTGAATCTAAGAATCAATGTGATGCAGTGACATAAGCACGAGTATTCACATCGATAAAAAAAGAATCCAATTGTAGTCACGGAGATAACGTGGTATACGTACCCGAACTAATGAATTGTAGCACTCCATGTTCTATGATGTATAGAGGTGTTTCAAGTGTTTCAAATGTGACAGTAGATTGATTGTTGGCCGTAACCAGTATTCACAATTACCTTCGCATACACCACTGAGATTCAACAGTCTGTATGTAACGTTTTATCATAATTAACTGTAAGTATTGACTATTCTTCTGCGCTCATTCTCAAACTCCTGCAGATTAGCAGGATGTAGCCTAGAGAACGGAATGCGTTGTGTCATGGTTTACACTTTAGCTGCACCTTTCGACCTGATACATCCGATTTCAGCAAGGATTTTTATCTCTTTGAACTTATATGGAATGAGACATCCAGTACCTCATCATAACCTGCTTAATCACCTCTTAAGACATGTATCGAAAATAACAGTGTCGCTATTTGCTCGCCTTTCCGTCCCAGGAAACACACGGAGGGCGACTATTATTATTGCTAGTAAAGTTGTTATTATTTTCTTTATAATTAAGCTTTAATGGTGCTATTTATTGCGTATATTGTGAGCACTACACATTAAAAAGTGTATATGTGTATCGTGTCGGCGAATACATACAAACGAATGATTTCTATTGTATATGTATACATTCTCATATCACAATAAACATTTATTTCTTATGTGATAATTCATCGAATCTGTGATAGAAATAATCTTGGTTGATTGCTTCTGTGTATGTATACACAATCTCATTTTTATCCAACAATATATACAACGATAATTGCCTTCGGTTGTATTTCGTTATTTCGTTACATCGCAATCGAGGACATATCAACGCAAGCGACATTATCCAAGTTATTTCAAACCTTCAGATTTAAGACACACATTGTTCACTGGTATTCTCCTTGTGTTTAAACTTTACTTTTGTTATCGTATTATTTTGACAGAAAGATAAAAATCAGCACAACCTATTTTCTTTTTGTTGTGTGTGTACTTTATGCGTGACGTAGGTGCCATGTTCTATTTTCGCTGCTGAGCTCACCTTGTTGCCAAACACGGCTCACAGATTTATCGACGTATTATTGATCTCTCTTGGAAGGATCGAGCAAGGTGAAGGATTCTGTGATAAAAAGAGGGTCATTTATTTTTGCAAGCACAGCGTTTCCTGGTTAGCTTTGTCATATTGACTATGTCGCTTTGCGAACATTTTCTAGACATCAACTCTTTAGTCTCATATGATGTCAGGCGTGTGCTACATTGATCGATAATTTAGACCGACTTAATGTATGTTTATCTAACTATTCACTTTTGCTCCCTGTGAAGCATAGTTATCATCACATATCTTCCATATTATCATATCTTTAGCTATTATTTAATTAATTGTCACACACAATCCTCAAAGAATGTCTTGATCTTCTTTCATCTCTTTCCTATGGGTTTCAGAACGATGCCTATACTACACAGTTTTATATTTTTCTTCAAAGTTAAAATTATATACATCTCCATCGCTGCATCTTGAAATCTATCTTTACTTGTGTCTGTTTAGTTCTTTTCCGTGAGATCCACGTTGGTTATCTATCATACCATTTCAAACTTTCTATTCTACCCAGGCATCCATTGATGGATATTTTCAGTCTTCTTTATATCCGTTTTGTTGCTCACTTCATATTACTTAACCGTAGAGTAGTACTGATACACGATACTGATGTACGATACTGATGTACGATACTGTTACCCGATACTGATGTACGATACTGATGTACGATACTGATGTATGATACTGATACATGATACTGATGTATGATACTGATGTATGATACTGATACATGATACTGATGTATGATACTGATACATGATACTGATGTATGATACTGATGTATGATACTGATGTATGATACTGATGTATGATACTGATGTATGATACTGATGTATGATACTGATGTATGATACTGATGTATGATACTAATGTATGATGCTGATGTATGATACTAATGTATGATACTGATACATGATACTGATACACGATACTGATACATGATACTGATGCACGATACTGATACATGATACTGATGCACGATACTGATACATGATACTGATGCACGATACTGATACATGATACTGATGCACGATACTGATACATGATACTGATGCACGATACTGATACATGATACTGATGCACGATACTGATACATGATACTGATGCACGATACTGATACATGATACTGATGCACGATACTGAAGCATGATCCTGAGACATTTGAGTTAAATAAATGTGTGCACACACAAATATAATGTCTAGTCGCGAATTTCGAACAAAGTTATACTTCCGGCATATGTTCATAAATATGTCTGTGACGTGATCGATTACAGCGTCGTTCTTTACTCGTCGTGTGGTATGTTGTGTTCTTGATAAAGGCATTCTGTTATAAACGTCAATGTCTATGTTCAATGATTAGAAAAACGACTATTTGTTTCTAATTTTAATATTTGTAATTACAATATTACTGCAGTATGTTATTTATATTTGTGAATTTAGCTGTCGATAAACATTATTACATTAAGCAGTTTAGAATTCCACTTCTCTGAACTATTAGATTTCTCAACATACGCAAAGACTCTTGTTTGAAATGACAATTGATGGTAATGGAGGCTAGGCGGAGTGTCTTGTTAAAATTTGAAGAACTAATATTGATTTATCAATGAGATTCATACAATAAAACTAACATGACAATCCATTACATATGTGATGAAATTTTTAGCAACTTCTACGTTAAAAAATATGCAAAGTATATAATTCGTATATTTTTTCAAACTTCTACATGCTTCATATTTAGGTAATATTAATCTCTATAACCTTGTAAGCCCTCAGGCTATAGGGGTATCAGATTGGATGCATACACACAGAGAGTCCTCCAAAGAATTTTATCTTCAACAATGCGGATGAGTTAGGAAATATTTTGTCTTATACTTTTTTGTTCTCCTCTGCTTCTACCACCTCCGACGGTTTCCTTCAGTATTGTTTTTGACAATAAATCACGACGACATACATATAAAAACCATTCAAGGTTTAGTCGTTTCCCTATTGAAAGCAATGATTCATGTGGACATATATAAACATTTGCCTTTATGCTCTCTGTAGAAAATTCGTAGAATTCTGTAAGGTATGTATTCGAAAGCCAGCAATCGTCTATCCATGTTTACAATGAGTGTTCAACTCTCACAACTATACAGTACAATAGAAAGCACTAGTGAGTTGTACAGTTTCATATTTACTCTTAATTCTGATGTTACTTTTTCTAAATTAAGTTTAGCCGTGACATAAAAGCTAAAACCATCTTCAGCCGTATCTTTAATTTTCATTTTCCATCGCCGCATATTCTATATATTAATGGCGCCGAGTAGCGCAGTGGTTAGCGCACTGGATTCGCATATCAATGGTGCTGGATTCATTCCCCAGTTGAGGCAGAAATGTTTTTCAGATCGCAATGGCTCGCGGGTCGACCAAACCTAAATGGATACCGGATTAATCCGGGAAGTAAAGACTGCGAGGGAGACGATATGGCTACCGCCCTCATTTGCATAGCCTCTGAAATGTGAGAACGCTAACATCTCACACCCCTACGGCATTAATAAATGCTATGGAGTACTTTACTTTACATTACTTATTCTATATCCGAGTTATGAAAGTATTTACTTCCTCAATTTTATTCATACCCATTCGTCATTATGTCGATCTGTGCTTTTGTGTATCTGTTGTTATCCAAGACCTTAATCTTTTCTGTGTTGTTAAATTTTCTCCAACTTTGCTGTTAACTCTTGTAGTTCTTGTTCTGACTCAGCTATAAGATACTTGTTTTCAGCTAAGCGCAATTTGCAAATAAATCGACTTCAATCTATATAGACGTGCAGTAATCCTGAAGGATCCCCTGTATGATGTGCTCTAGGCATGTGTTGAAACGTACTGTAGCATTATGCATCCTTGCCGAACTCCCAAATTTGTTTTAAAGAACGCTCAAATTTTATTATCTAATAAAAATTACTACTTACGTTTCTTGTAAAGTAATTCAATAATGTCTATGAATGTGGTGTCAAAATTAAATTGTCTCAGCATGCATCAGAGACCAACATCCAAACACGGTCAAATGGCTTTGTAAAAACAATGAAATTGTTGTATAGACCACGTTGGTGTTGCATATGTTTTTCAATTAATATTCTGATGCTAACTATTTAGTCCACAGTGATTATGTGTGCTCTGAAGCCAGCTTGTTCTTCTTTAATTACTTCTTCGGAATTGTGCTTTACTCTGTTCATGAGTATTTTGAGCATTTCTTATCTCAGGTGTGTTATAAGGATAATGGTTGGATAATTCTTGCACACTTTTAAATTTTCTTGCCTGGGAATGGGTATTATTAGTGATTGTGCAACATTCAGCTGGCCATTGTTTTGTATCCCATATATTCTGGCACATTAAACATGCAAGATTCTATTACGGATATATGTCTTATAATATGACTCATAATCATGGACAATCTATTTAAACGTCCTGATATAACCAAAATATAATGTGGTCTGAGGTTGAGAAAGATGTGTTTCGGCAAAGTGAACTCTAATCCGTATTGAACCAATTATAACTGCCTACTCAAACATGAGAAGAGACCTAACAGCTTTCTTGTAAAATGTCTCCGTAAAATCATCGACATTAAATATAAGACAAAATCACGAATACCGAGGTACAATATATGACAAAATCACGAATACCGAGTTACAATATATGACAAAATCACGAATACCGAGGTACAATATATGACAAAATCACGAATACCGAGGTACAATATATGACAAAATCACGAATACCGAGGTACAATATCGTACTCAGTTACATTCTACAATGAAAGAGTGTAAGGCCTACACGTGGTGATTTTTAATATGAACTTTGTCTTCATATAATAAATCAAATTAGTATTGCTGCCGTAGAATTTGGCATGTCCGTTCTTTTTTGCCACTAAACTCGCTTATTCAGTATAATCCCCTATTTACAGGACCAGAAAAGGGAGCGAAGAATAGCAATAATGTTACCTGCTATGGATGTCGTGGAAATTAAGGATATTTTTGAGTTGAGTTGACTGTTATACATCAGACTATACATGCATAGTATAATCTTCAGCATGAAGTCGGATGTGTCAGGCCGAAAGGCACAGATGTCACAGCCAAACTGTAGACCATTACAAAATGTATTCCGTTCGTCGGACTAAAAACTGGTAATCTGCGGGAATTTGAGAACGAACGCAGAAGTAATAGTTTCAGGATAATATATGTATAGAGTCTGCAGATAAAGAGATCACACTTTCTCATTTGTGAGCACGTAAATTAAAGAGGAAGTCAGAGGATAAATTTAAACATTCGTGAGAATTTGAGTGCACAGTTTGAATGTCTTGATAAAATCGCATCTTTTTTGGAGATGCGGTTAGTCAAGTACGGAAAAACCCGTGTACCCGAGTTGCTAGGCGATTCGGTACCGTTGAACGGACTGGTTCAGTACCCGTTGGTCTCATGAATTTTTAAATTGTAGAAAAATTGTCGAGCCCTTGTAGAAAGAAAACGGGTGTTATATGTTTGTTTTAATGTTGTTGTTAATAAGAATACTTCATTACTTGTTTGTTTTTGTTGTAATATTGTCTCGATTGATCCGTTCTCAGTGACTTGAGTGCACAGTTTGAATCTATCTATCTATTCGCTAAACCCTTTGTTGCCTTTCAGCGTCAGGGGTAGGAGAGTTTTCTGGAGATGGCCCTCTTGTGTGCTCAGTATATTGTGGAGTTTGCCATCTCTTTTATGTCGGTGGTCCATCGTGTTCGTGGTCGGCCTCTAGGTCTGCCTTCACTGTATCTGTGTACCATGGCTTGCTGTGGTATGCTGTCTGATGGTAGTCTGCTGATGTGTACAAACCATTTTATCTTTTGTCTCTTAATATATTCCAGGATATATTCCAGAAAAACCCGTGTACCCGAGTTACTGTGCGACTCGGTGCTGTTGGACGGACTGGTTCAAATCCCGTTGGTCTCATGCATTTGTGAGCAACAATTCTTGATCTTTCAAAGCGTCGACTGAGAATCTGATGCATAAGCTTGCTATCAAAGCATGGACTATTGATCTTTCGAAGCATGGACTATTGATCTTTCGAAGCATGGACTATTGATCTTTCGAAGCATGGACTACTGATCTTTCGAAGCATGGACTATTGATCTTTCGAAGCATGGACTACTGATCTTTCGAAGCATGGACTACTGATCTTTCGAAGCATGGACTACTGATCTTGCGAAGCATGGACTGATCTTTCGAAGCATGGACTACTGATCTTTCGAAGCATGGACTGACCTTTCGAAGCATGGACTGATCTTTTGAAGCATGAACTGAGAATTTGATATATAAGCAGATCTCAAGCTTAAAATCCATTTTAATTTAAAGTTTGGTAAGATGCTGTAAAACTGTTTACCAATAGATACTGACGAAAAAAATGTAGCAAGTATAACAGCTTAAAAGTGCTTAGAACTTACAAACTAAGTGATCCGAAAATAAATACTTAACATCATACGAAAGAAACTATATCATCGCTTTGATGAAGAAGTTTTTATAAAGAAAATTATTCTATTGACGGAGAACAAACAAAGAATATATGCATATCTCTTTCCTGGAACGTTTCCCTTGATTAATCATTTTAAACCACTGTGTCTCTGTATATGTCTGAAATATGTTACCTGGCGGTAGTTGAGAGTTTATAGGAGCCAGTCTTCTTCCATGTTCGGGTTTTTCCGACGTCTGCGTTGGTTCGTTATTCTGTCATTTATATTATTATGATCTTTGTATAACATTTCCTTTCGAATGCCCATATTTTCTTTTCCATTGCAGATGTCATTGCCCACTTCTCACATCCATATGCTGTCACTGGAAAGATATAGCTTCTTAATAGTTGTAACTTTGATTTTCTGTTTACTACTGGCCATAGATTTTTCATCTGTGATGTTCTTGTAGGACCATTGCTAATCTCTTTCTGATCTCTTCTGAGTAATCGCCTGTGATGTTCTTGTAGGACCATTGCTAATCTCTTTCTGATCTCTTCTGAGTAATCGCCTGTGATGTTGGTGGTTGTGATGGGATTTTCGATGTTGTTGACATTGTCTAGTTCTTTGTCAATGACTATTGTAGGTGTGAGTTCATCTCTGCTGATATGCATTATCTGTGTCATATTGCATTGAGGAAAATATTTTATACCTCACTATGGTGTTTGACAGACATAATCATGTGTTCTAAACCTGTGGGGCTCCTTGATTTTAGTGGGGTGTCATCTGCATACTAATTTCTCGGATCCCATGTCCCACGTATTAAGGCATTGACTGAGAACATAATGTGAGTCTTCTCGTATATTTTACATGATAGTTTCTGCGTATATGTGAAAAGGTAGGGTGAGAGAATGTATCCCCTTTTGACTCCTTTTGGCCCTGAAACCACTCAGATGTTTCTCCATTGAGACGTACAGAAGCTTGTTGCTCTGGAAAAAAAACATTAAATGAGCGATATCATCAGATGGTATGGAAATCGCATGCTGTCCATTATGTTCCATATTTTCTGATTGCCTTTGAAAATAGTAGTCTATGAAAGAGGTATATATGTTTGCATTGAACTCTGCTTTTCTCTATTTCTCATGTTGAAAATGTGACCCTCTAGTTTAAAGCTACACAGTTATATTTATTAAAGCCAGAAATAAGCCAAGGAAAATGAAATACTATTTTCTTACTTGAAAAACATGCTTAACTACATTTTCTGTTTCCTGCTTTTAATTGATAATCATCATGTATATGATGCATTGTGGCATTTAATTTTCATTGTATTTATAGGGGGTTGTCATCTTGTGTTCTATTTAGTAGACATTGTATGAGATATAATTGAGGTGGAATTGTCTAGTTTCATCAACTTTATCAACGACTTTAACCGAGTTATTCAATTCACATCTAACATCTGTACTGCTTTACACAACTTTCTCCAATATTTTAATCGGCTTCTCTAGTTTTGTCACAATTCACCTTTCTTACCTTAGCATATTAGTATATTACAAACCTACTGATGCACATGGTTTGTTGCTTTACACTTCTACTCAACCACCTACTAGTCGTAACTCTTTGTCATTCTGCCAGCTTTTTCACATTCGTCGCTTGTGTAGTGATGATGACAACTTGCTTGATAAATACAACGAGATGATTGCTTTATTTTGTATCCTTTCATTCTCTGACACTGTCCTTTCATCGGCGTCGTGTACTAAAATATAGTGAGTAATATTCATTATACTTCCTCTTCTAATAGATCTAAACGTATCCTTACTTTTCATCCACACATTGCTACTATCTGTAGAATTTTGTTCAAACATTACTCCTATCTACAGTAGGATCTTCAAGCTCGTGCCCTTTTCCAAGACTTTCCTGTGGTTGTCTATAGGCGTGACAAAAATCTTAACGATATCTTGGTCTTCAGTCACCTCAGATCTAATGTTCCAGACCATTTTTACACGGTTCATTGCAGACGCTGTTGTTATTATACGTGTTCATATTTAATGCAGACCTGCTCAGTTTCATTTCCTAAGGCCACTTTCACTATCGACGATGTCTTTACATATGAATCCCGCAACATCATTTACGTTATCATTTGTAAACTTTATGGCACTACATAAATATGTGAAACAGGCTTAATAAAACTAGGTGAATGTTTCTGGAAGCAACATCATACTATTAACCACCGACCATCTACTCGTGTCTCTGGACACTTTTTGTGGCGCTGATCATTGTCATATCCATGATATGCAGGATATACCTTAGGATTTTGCACCACAGACGATCAAGCTAGGAACTCCATTGAAGATTACAATGTAATGCAGTTTGTTACCCTTAAATCAATTAATCTTAATACCTATCATTAATTTATTTAGATTAGGGTATGGGGAGGGCGAAGTCTTTGTTGTGTTGTTGTTCATGTTGTTTTCAGGCATAGTTGTTTTATTTCGTATTCATTCCTCATATTTCTTTATGAACGTCTCTATGACAATACTTGTGTATACGTGCGTCATTGGTTACTACGATGTCTCTTCTGTTAAATGACTGCCATCTAACGCTTTTGTGATAGTGCCAATATTTTTACTGTCATTACTGTTTGTTCCGTGCTTGTATTGCAGTTTCTTGAAATAGACCTTAAGGTTAAACAGTTGAAACTGTTTTGTATGCTGTTATTTGCATTTTTGTACACCCATACCCTATAGTCTGATACCCTGTTAGCTTATTGTAAAGATAATCGGCCTTGGTGTTTTACGAAAGTACTATTGTTACACAATTTTACAGCAGTCTCTCTTATTATCGATTATGATGAATAAGAACAAATACAGGTGAACACATGTATTCATGATAGGTCGATATATATCGATTTAACTGTCTGTTAGACTTTGCATTTAGCTTCTATCAACTTCATATCTGCCTGTGTCTTAATTGCCGGAGTCTTATCTGTGTCTCGTATAAGTAATATTGTCTTAATTGCCGGAGTCTTATCTGTGTCTCGTATAAGTAATATTGTCTTAATTGCCGGAGTCTTATCTGTGTCTCGTATAAGTAATATTGTCTTAATTGCCGGAGTCTTATCTGTGTCTCGTATAAGTAATATTGTCTTAATTGTCGGAGTCTTATCTGTGTCTCGTATAAGTAATATTGTCTTAATTGCCGGAGTCTTATCTGTGTCTCGTATAAGTAATATTGTCTTAATTGTCGGAGTCTTATCTGTGTCTCGTATAAGTAATATTGTCTTAATTGCCGGAGTCTTATCTGTGTCTCGTATAAGTAATATTGTCTTAATTGCCGGAGTCTTATCTGTGTCTCGTATAAGTAATATTGTCTTAATTGCCGGAGTCTTATCTGTGTCTCGTATAAGTAATATTGTCTTAATTGCCGGAGTCTTATCTGTGTCTCGTATAAGTAATATTGTCTTAATTGCCGGAGTCTTATCTGTGTCTCGTATAAGTAATATTGTCTTAATTGCCGGAGTCTTATCTGTGTCTCGTATAAGTAATATTGTCTTAATTGCCGGAGTCTTATCTGTGTCTCGTATAAGTAATATTGTCTTAATTGCCGGAGTCTTATCTGTGTCTCGTATAAGTAATATTGTCTTAATTGCCGGAGTCTTATCTGTGTCTCGTATAAGTAATATTGTCTTAATTGCCGGAGTCTTATCTGTGTCTCGTATAAGTAATATTGTCTTAATTGTCGGAGTCTTATCTGTGTCTCGTATAAGTAATATTGTCTTAATTGCCGGAGTCTTATCTGTGTCTCGTATAAGTAATATTGTCTTAATTGCCGGAGTCTTATCTGTGTCTCGTATAAGTAATATTGTCTTAAATGCCGGAGTCTTATCTGTGTCTCGTATAAGTAATATTTCTCGTTACTTGTTAGCAACACCATCACATGATGGGTGGGGGTGAAAGTTAATTAGACGTCTATGATGCTCCTCCATGACAAGTGATGATGATCATTTGTTACATCCACTTTTGAAATTCAGTTAGAGATATGTCCATGCCTATGTTAGTTAGTTATTCCTCTAGGGCCAAAGACTGTGTTGCTTTAGGGCGGATGTCATAGATTTCCATGTCTCTCGCTTCATTGCAATTTGCTTTAGATCTTCATTGTTTCTGGTACCGATGGTGAAACGTTCTCTTGTAATAGTTCTAAGTAAAGTTTCTTTTGGTCTTCTTCTTTTCATCCTACCCTTTGGTGACCACATCAAAGATTGACAGAATAATCTTTCCGCATCCATTCGTAACGCGTGTCCGATTGTAATTCCAGCGACACTTTCTAATATAGGTGAATACATATTCTTGTTTTGATTCTTGTCTGACAACTGTGTTTGATTGGAAGTCTGACCAACGTATGTTCAGTAGCGTTCTAAGACATTTATTTTCAAAGGTGTTTAGTCTGTGTTCTAAGTTTGATGTTGCTTTCCAACTTTCGCATCAATATGTTAATGTTGGAATTATGCAGGAGTTGAAGATCATGAGTTTTGTGTTATTTCTTAGTGTTTTTGAATGTCAGATATTTGATAGTTTATTGAATGAGTTGGCAGCCAGTGCAATACGGTGTGGTATTTCTCCATGCCAATGCGTTAGAAGTATATAGCAATAAATTGATAGTATAATCATTACAAGATGTAGCCATCAACCTAGTATATTTTGGCAGTAGTGATTTTCTTGGCAGCAGTTATGTTCCCTAGTTTTCCATTGCTTTCTGAACGGTCCGAAGTCACAATTGCCTTGCAGCTGAATTTCAACCCGGTACCACAGACGAGTACTGTGCCTTGTTGTACAGTGACAGGCAAGAGAAAAAAATCCTACTAATTATAGAAATATCTGAGAAAAATTCTCTTTACTATTTGCTGCCACAAAAGGAGCGCCATAAAAGTACGATATTTATGCTACATGATGTCACGAGAGGTCGATGCGAGTTGCAACTCTGTATTGGCAACTATATAACTATACACCTCTCCTGCTTGATCTATTGTTATTAGATCGTGATTTTTCTGTTTGCCGCGGTCATTAACTGGATGTTCTGTTTAGGCCAGTGTAGCTCATTCTAGCACAAATTGCGCTGTGTCTATTATTGTGGATATTATTTAAATATCGAAACCAGTTATTTTTGTTCAACTAAGACAAATTTCAGGAATTGCCCAAATAATAATAACCAATTCTCCAATGTTCGGATCTGTTGCTTTAACATTGGTTTTAAAATACCAATCTGGCAATATAGATGAAACATTTCAATTTAATGCATCAGGAGAAATGGTTGCTACATTTAACATTTTTCTAATCGTTTTTGGAATGTGTGGAAGTTAAAAGATCACAGAAATATTGAACATACAGAACAAACAATACTCAGCGCAGTATTTGTTTCTGCTGTGCCAAGAAAGATTGAAATGGGACATACAATGATGGTGAAACATACATGTCATCAAAAGATTTGGTATATAATGTAATTCACACAATAAAATTGTAGACAAGATCTCATGAAATATTCTTACTTTGGTGCGGGGTTATCAAAATTAGGAATATAATCTCATATATTATTTTAGTATTTAGATGCGGGGTGGACAATATACGACCCGAGGTCAAATCCGCCACTCCATGTCATTTTTACTGGCCTGGCAGTAACATTTTGAATTACTATATGCACTAATTTCTAGGCTTAAAATAAATGAAACAACAAAATACATGAACCACTATAGCCTCTAAGGACTAAAATAAATTGTTTGCTAACCCCATCTCTTCCGAGATATGCGCAATCCACCCCAGGTGCCCAAACAGGATTTCCGCCTCTGATGTAGACGGAAGCATTGAAAATGGATTGAAACAGTGTGGAAGATTTTCTTTCTTGTACTCTTATTATCCCATATGTATTATGTCCCACTCGACGAAACAGCACGCTGAATGCCGAGTGTATCGCTCATAGCTACTATATTGTTCACTAATGTTTTAAAGTAGGTCTACAGCGCAATAATATCGCACGCAAAGTAGGCTTGCAGCACAATAAAATCGCACGTAAAGTAGGTTTGCAGCACAATAATATCGCACGTAAAGTAGACTTGCAGCACATTAATATCGCACGTAAAGTAGGGGTGCAGCACCATAATATCGCATGTAAAGTAGGCTTGCAGCACATTAATATCACAAGTAAAGTAGGCTTGCAGCACATTAATATCGCACGTAAAGTAGGCTTGCAGCACAATAATATCGCACGTAAAGTAGGCTTGCAGCACAATAATATCGCTCGTAAAGTAGGCTTGCAGCACATTAATATCGCACGTAAAGTAGGCTTGCAGCACATTAATATCGCACGTAAAGTAGGCTTGCAGCACAATAATATCGCACGTAAAAGATTTGCAGCACATTAATATCGAACGTAACGTAGGCATACAGCACAATCATATCGCACGAAAGAAACATTTACTATGAATACCATTAACAATAAGTAACAGCAGCGGATCGTTTGCACACAGTAAATTACTTTGCATACTCTGCGTGACAGGAGGTTGACGGTGTCAAGTATTTTTGTTTAAAGACAAAAATACCTCACTTCTATTCCCATATTTCTAGCGTCAGCAACTGAAATACCTAACTTCTGAAAAAGGTCAAAGTCTATTTGTAGGGAATTTCCCATATTTGCTGACCCCGGCTGTCTGCAGCAACGATCGAGATTCAGTCATATGACTCATCCCAGGAGCGGGAACAGCAGATTGACTTTGTCGCTAGGTAGTTGATATCTTAAACAAGCTTAACACTTTCTCATTTATTTATGATAATTCATGTTGAATTCTCAGTGAAGTTAAAATATGTCCATAGACACTCATCTAAATTATCTATAGATTGTGTGTCAATTATCTACAGATTGTGTCAATTATCTATAGATTGTGTGTCTATCTGCTACAGTTATGACATGATCATATATTTTCCTTGTAGATTAGAATGGACGCATCGCTTAGCACGCAATCAATACAATTATTTACAAAATACATTCTTAGGAAGCACAAGATCGCACACAACATCATGTACATGACCAGAGCACATCAAATACATCTTTACGAAACACATGTTGAATAAACTACCATCAAATACATCTTTACGAAACACATGTTGAATAAACTACCATCAAATACATCTTTACGAAACACATGTTGAATAAACTAGCATCAAATACATCTTTACGAAACACATGTTGAATAAACTACCATCAAATACATCTTTACGAAACACATGTTGAATAAACTACCATCAAATACACGTTTCCTAACACATGCCAAACACACTACCATCAAACACATGTTCACTGACATATGTAAATACATTACCATCACATACATCTTCACTAACATATGTCAAAGAAAATACCATCAAATACATCCTCACTGACATATGTCAAATACACTACCATCAAATACATCCTCACTGACATATGTCAAATACACTACTATCAAATACATCCTCACTGACATATGTCAAATACACTACCATCAAATACATCTTCACTGACATATGTCAAATACACTACTATCAAATACATCCTCACTGACATATGTCAAATACACTACCATCAAATACATCCTCACTGACATATGTCAAATACACTACTATCAAATACATCCTCACTGACATATGTCAAATACACTACTATCAAACATATCCTCACTGACATATGTCAAATACACTACCATCAAATACATCCTCACTGACATATGTCAAATACACTACTATCAAATACATCCTCACTGACATATGTCAAATACACTACTATCAAACATATCTTCATTAACATATCCTGCTGCTGCTTGCCCCTGTTGTCGGGCCCGAAAGGTGAGCAAAGAATAGCAACACTATTTACCTTCCATACATGTTGTAAAAGACGACTAAGGAGGTTATTGGATGGATTTGGCTGTCCTATCCCATATAGGGTCAGTGACCCAAAGCCATGCTGAAGTCGGATGTATCAGACCGGAAAGCGCAGATATCGCAGCAATGCTGTAGACCATGACACAACGCATTCCGTTCTCCGGACTACATCCTGCTAATCTGCAGGAGTTTGAGAACGAACGCAGCAGCAGCAGCAGCATTAACATATCCAACATACCTCAGAATAAACACATCATCTCTTTCACACACTTCCAATAAACACATATTTACTAAACATATCTTCAACACTCTTCCAACAAACATATGTTTAGTAAATATGTGTTTGTTGGAAGTGTGTTGAAGATATGTTTAGTATAGATATGTTTGTTGAAAGTGTGTTAAAGTATGTTTAGTACAGATGTGTTTGTTGGAAGAGTGTTGAAGATATGTTTAGTATAGATATGTTTAGTAAAGATATCTTCAACACACTTCCAACAAGCACACCTTCACTAAACAAATATTCAGCAACGATCAAGAATCAATGGCCACATCTTGGCTGATACGACTGATCCTTGGTCACTTTGTCTTTAATGTATGTCTCTTGCCAATGACAAAGTTGGTTCTGGCATTCAATATTTGACACATTCTAGAGCAGTGTTTCCCAATGTAACGTGGGGCTCACGCTCCACAATTGGGTGGGGGCAATTTGATTGTTTTGGGGGGAGGGTGGTTAGAACAAGTTGTAATTAGTCTTCATTTATGAGTACTTCAATTTTTTAATATTAAATAAATATATATATATATGTTATATAACAGAGGGGGAGGGGAAACATCATAATTTTAGAAAGACTTAGGTGGTGCATGGTAAAAAAAAAGTTTGGGACACACTGGTCTAGAACAATAGTAAAGACATCAGTTTCCACAGCCACCTACTGATTGTTGTTGTCCTGTATTCAACACTACCCTCTACATACTGATTGTTGTTGTCCTGTATTCAACACTACCCTCTACATACTGATTTTTGTTGTCCTGTATTCAACACTACCCTCTACATACTGATTTTTGTTGTCCTGTATTCAACACTACCCTCTACGACGTTACCATTAAAACATGCGAGCCACAACCAAATTTCTCCCCAAGATACACAAAACTTTCGATGAACACAATGGCATTATCATTCCAAGCGCCATCGTCTATCAGCGACTCGATTTCAAAGTTTGATTTTCCATTGCATCAATCTGTACATTTCCTGCGAGGAATAATGACAAACGTACATGTCATTGTTTCATATGTTAGACGTCATACATCTCTGCTAATAATGCCGACACTGCCCTAACCTTTCAATCCAATCTTCCCCCACCGAAGACGGATGTGTCGGGCCATTGGTGCAAATAAAATGGCGGCACAACGCATTTCCATTCTCTAGACTACATCCATTTTGCTGGAAATCTAGTAGGACTATGACGCTGCTACAAGAGAGATCCAGCGGGAGTTTGAGAATGAACGCTGAAGAAGAAGAAACCAGTCTAAGATAAGCATCGTGTAAGGATCCTGTGTCAGTCATAGAGAGATAGAAATGTTATCAGACGTCATAGTGTGGCATACAATCTTTTCCTCAATGCAAAAAGACATAAATTATGCATATCAGCAGAAATTAATGCACACCTACAATAATCATTAACAAAGAACAATTAGAAAATGTTAGCAACTTCGAATATGTCTTGCGTCAACCATCAACACCACAAGTGGTGGCTCTGCAGAGATAAGAAAGAGATTAGCAATGGCCCTACAAAAAGACATCACAGATGAAAAATACGTGGTAAAGGGCAAACAGAAAAACAGCGTTACAACTATTAAGAATATATATCTTTTCAGTTGCAACATATGATTGTGAGAGGTGGGCAATGACATCTGCAATGAAAAGAAAATATCGGCATTCGAAATGACATGTTATAGAAAAGTCATAAGAATAAATGTACAGAGAGACGAATCAACGCAGATGTCCACAAAGATCTGAACACAGATTAAGAATGGCTCCTCAAAACTATTAAAATACGCAAGCTATCATATTTCGGAAATATAAAGAGACACAAAGGTTTAGAAAGATTAATCATGGAAAGCAATGCTCCGGGAAAGAGAACAAGAGTTTGACCAAGACTGCAATGGGCACATAATATCAAAAACCGTCTGAACATTGCAGTGGAAGATGCTGGGCTGTGTGCACAGAACCGAGAGGTTTGCAGAGTTGTAGTAGGGAAAACGTTCGGTATATAACTGGTCACATTGAGAGATACAAACGGCGAATATATACTAACGGTGAATATGTGGGAGACAAACATCGAGTACATACAAACAGTGGATGTAAACAAACACCCATTGAAAAAAACCCAGAGAATGCACATACACAGTACATGTTTATCTAAACATTGAATGAAAACAAACAGTGAACTTTAACAAACAACACAATTAACAAAACTGTGAATTTAAATCAACAGTAATTTTTTTTTTTAAATAGAAAAGTAAAAATCGCCCGGCTTTGTGGTGGAGTGGTTCAGGGCTCTTCTGTGACGGACAAGGTACCGAATTCAATCCTCGCCACAGGCAAATGTGCATCCGGACCGTTCAAAAAATAATGGCAAACTACTGAACGTATTTATATTGCCTAGAAAATCACTGCAGCCAAAAAACGATGGGTTGATGGCTACGTCCTGAATAGGATAAGCTACCAGTATTATGTAAAAAAAAACAGTGAATATTAACTAAAAGGGAATGTTAACAAACAGTGAATGATGAGAACCAATAACTGTAAATAACATACCCATAAAACACATTCAAAATATACTAGCAAACACTCAGGTTTTATGATAGCCTGGTCACAAACAACGTTAATTCTTTATTAATTCTACAGTGATCAATGATTACTGGATCCCTGGGGGAAAAAAGTATGACTTCACCGAGAATTGAACTCTCGTACAGACGACTAATATACCCGTATCCTAAATCATTCACCGGTTCAATAACCAGAATCCTGTGCAGAGGGTTTCTCTGTAATTAAACATCACATTTTTTTAAAAGGAAGAACACATTGCGACCTATTTGAGTTGAGTGAGCAATAATTTGATGGAAGAGTATCCAATATCTTTTGGCAGTTGTCCTGGCAGTATTAGCTATCAGGTGTCAGCAGATAATGAATGTGATGAGGAGGTCATATGTGCAGCAACGTGTTGAAGGTTATGTTGTACTTTGCATCTACCAGAAAATGTTGTTTTGAGTGAGTAAAAAAAGATGTTTGTGAGTGAGCAAAAAATGTTGTTTGCGAGCAGAAAAATGTTGTTTGTGAGTGAGCAAAAAAATGTTGTTTTGAGTGAGTAAAAAATGTTGTTTATGAGTGAGTAAAAAAAATGTTGTTTGTGAGTGAGCAAAAAATGTTGTTTGTGAGTGAGTAAAAAAATGTTGTTTGTGAGTGAGTAAAAAATAAAACAAATATTGGAAAAGCATCGGGTTCATAATAAACGACAAGAAAGAGAAATGTTGGGGTGGGGTAATTTAGAGAAACATTCGGAGAGACAGATGTTGAAACTGAGAGAAAAAATCTTGGGTAGAGATATTGTCGGGTGATAAGAGAGTGTGAAAGTAGTCAAAATTGAAAGATATGTGAACGACAGATTGTGAGATAGTTTGAGTGCGTGGATCAAGTTGTATTAAGAGATAAAAGACAAAATAAAGGAGAAAAAAAAGGGGGAGAAATTAAGCTAGACCGGCTGAATGAGTAAAGTCCGATAGGACTGAAGTGAGAAAGAGAGTGAGAGAGTAAAATGAACATTAGAGATGTAATTAGAAATATAGTGAGATTTGTTTTAAAGGCAAGTTATAAGTGAAAAGTGAGAAATAAAGTCAGATAGTAAAATGAGTTCCAGGTGAAGTAAACACAAAGGGACACAATAAAGTACGAAATAGAGATATAGTGAGAAATAGAGATATATAGTGAGAAATAGAGATATATAGTGAGAAATAGAGATATAGTGAGAAATAGGGATATAGTGAGAAATAGAGATATAGTGAGAAATAGAGATATAGTGAGAAATAGAGATATAGTGAGAAATAGAGATATAGTGAGAAATAGAGATATATAGTGAGAAATATAGTGAGAAATAGAGATATAGTGAGAAATAGAGATATAGTGAGAAATAGAGATATATAGTGAGAAATAGAGATATAGTGAGAAATAGAGATATAGTGAGAAATAGAGATATATAGTGAGAAATAGAGATATAGTGAGAAATAGAGATATAGTGAGAAATAGAGATATATAGTGAGAAATAGAGATATAGTGAGAAATAGGGATATAGTGAGAAATAGAGATATAGTGAGAAATAGAGATATATAGTGAGAAATAGAGATATATAGTGAGAAATAGAGATATAGTGAGAAATAGGGATATAGTGAGAAATAGAGATATATAGTGAGAAATAGAGATATATAGTGAGAAATAGAGATATATAGTGAGAAATAGAGATATAGTGAGAAATAGAGATATATAGTGAGAAATAGAGATATAGTGAGAAATAGGGATATAGTGAGAAATAGAGATATAGTGAGAAATAGAGATATATAGTGAGAAATAGAGATATATAGTGAGAAATAGAGATATAGTGAGAAATAGGGATATAGTGAGAAATAGAGATATAGTGAGAAATAGAGATATAGTGAGAAATAGAGATATAGTGAGAAATAGAGATATAGTGAGAAATAGAGATATAGTGAGAAATAGAGATATAGTGAGAAATAGAGATATAGTGAGAAATAGAGTGAGAGAGAGAGAGGGTAAAATGAGAGAGATGAAGTAAACAATCGAAGAACAAAGTAAATAATAGGCATGAAGTGAGAAATAGAGAGAGAACAGAATGAGAATTAGCGATGACGGTAGCATCAGAGTGAGAGAGTAAATGATTATTATGGATATCATGAGAATTAGAGTCAGAGAGAAAATGAGAGTTAGAGATGAAGTGGGAATTATAGTCACAGAATAAACGAGAGTTAGAGATGAAGTGGGAATTATAGTCACAGAATAAACGAGAGTTAGAGATGAAGTGGGAAGTATAGTCACAGAATAAATGAGAGTTAGAGATGAAGTGGGAATTATAGTCACAGAATAAACGAGAGTTAGAGATGAAGTGGGAATTATAGTCACAGAATAAATGAGAGTTAGAGATGAAGTGGGAATTATAGTCACAGAATAAACGAGAGTTAGAGATGAAGTGGGAATTATAGTCACAGAATAAATGAGAGTAAGAGATGAAGTGGGAATTATAGTCACAGAATAAATGAGAGTTAGAGATGAAGTGGGAATTATAGTCACAGAATAAACGAGAGTTAGAGATGAAGTGGGAATTATAGTCACAGAATAAACGAGAGTTAGAGATGAAGTGGGAATTATAGTCACAGAATAAATGAGAGTTAGAGATGAAGTGGGAATTATAGTCACAGAATAAACGAGAGTTAGAGATGAAGTGGGAATTATAGTCACAGAATAAACGAGAGTTAGAGATGAAGTGGGAATTATAGTCACAGAATAAATGAGAGTTAGAGATGAAGTGGGAATTATAGTCACAGAATAAACGAGAGTTACAGATTAAATAAGAATTAAGGTGAGGTAGTAAAGTGAGATAGTATTGCAGAGCCATTACCACATTATAGTTAACAGCCATCCGAGAGTCTATAGTATCGTTCTTACCTGTAATTTTCTGTCGTGTATGATGTCTTAGAAAATAACTTTTGGTCGAAACGTCCATTTATGTGTGTTATTATGTGTATCTCCAGTGAGCAGCAAAACAGTATTACCCTGTTCTTTGCTTTGCCTGTTGGATTTTAATTTTTAGCAGTAAGAACATATTAGCGATAGAACAATGAGATCTCTAGTCATATTTAAAGTGAGAGAGTAAATTGAGTGTTAGAAATTAACTGAGGGAGTAAAGTGAGAGTTAGAAATTAACTGAGGGAGTAAAGTGAGAGAAATCGAGTGAGAAAATAAAAGTTCGAGATTGGGTTATTTAAAAAGTGAGAGATTAAAATAAGAATTAGAGATGGGTTGAGAAATAGAGTGAGATAGTAAAGGTGAGTTAGAGATGAATTGAGAAAGACTTCAGAGAGTATGGTAAGACATAAAATAGTATGAGTGTAATTCTATAGTGAGACGTAAAGTAACATACGAGTAATGATATTGTGAGGCATAAAGTAATACATGAGAAATGGTATAGTGCATTTATAAATTCGTGTCCACGGAAAAGAAATGAATTAATCGCTGTAACTGTACACATAAAACATGTTATATAATGATTGCATGTGAAGGTGTACAGTTCAAAACTAAGCTGAGAAAATAATTTGCGTTGATTGAAATATAATTATTTTAATTAATTATCAGATTTTTACGTGATCCATACATCATGATTTGACATTCTTTGTGACTATTTACAATCTGAAAAAACATCTGCACTTGAGCCTTGAGAAATATAATATACTGTTTAGAGCTGACATTCTAATATCGCTTTGAACAATAGATATACTAATAGTTTATTAACAAAATACAACAATGACTACTTCTTTTGAGTTTGTTCTCACATGCCTGCAGTGTAGCAGGGTGTAGTCCAGAGAACGAAATACGTTGGGCCATGGTTTATAGTTAGTTGCGATAGAAGTGCCTTTCAGTTTGACACGTCTGACTCAGACATAGCTTTTTTGGTCAGTATGACGTTATACGGGATGTGAAATTCAACTCCCCCTCCCCCCTAAAAGCACCATAAAACCTCCACCCAGAACACTTCCCTTAGAGATATCATATCTACAGCCTGATAATAAACCACGTAGAATGTTGATGAGCAGTTTTTAAAAACAAATTTTTATGTTCAAAGGAAGAACATTTTTTCCTGAAAGGGGGGCATGACGAGAAAAGAAGGTTTCAAGCCAATGTTTTCTATAAAACAGCAGATTTTAAAGTGTGTGTGTAAATTTTTTCAATGAAACAACTTTTAATTGGGAAATGGTTATGTTTTCTATGAAACAGCTTCAAAGTGAGTGATATTATTGTCATGTTTTCTATGAAACAGCTTCAAAGTGAGTGATATTATTGTCATGTTTTCTATGAAACAGCTGATTTTAAAGTGAGTGATCTTAATATCTTATATAAAATATGTAATCACTGCGCAAAACTGAAGTCCAATAGGTAAAGCTTGAAACAAGGAAATAAAGTTTTTCTAATTGTACGAAACACACATAGTCACACACACAAATCGACGTTTCGACCGATAGGCCTTTATCAAGGATCACAAACACTTATAAATAAAAAAACAACAAGTAGGGATGACACAACTTGCGTTCACATGTCTAGTAAGTTAGTCGAAGTGATATGTCTTATATAAAACATCTTCAAAGTGAGTGATCTTAATGTAATGTTTTCTTTGAAACAACTGATCTCAAAGTGAGTGACCGTAATGTCGTCTATGAAACAACTTCAAAGTGAGTGATCGTAATATTTCCTAAGATACAACTGATTTTTAAAGTGAGTTATCGTGATGACATCAAACACAAATCGTGTGTAAAAGTATGTATAAGAAATCATAATTACATGATAAATACAAGAACGAATATTGAAAGAAAGAACTATTTTTATTTTGGGGGAGGGGAATTAGTTCTGTGTTGAGGCGTGTCCGTCGATGATATAGAAAACCTAACTGTTAAACGTTGCCAGGCCTTTTAAAGTTATCAAAAATTATATACGTATTATACGTTCTATACGTTTGTGATTATTGTAACGTATTCCATTGATTACTATTTATATACTTGGAGTTGCCTTGGTTATTTTTTTGCATGCGATTACTAGTATATAAATATTGGCCAACGGAAAACATGGCAATAATCAAGAAAAGCAGCGGAAAATGCCTCATTAATTCAGCTAGAAGACTTGTTAATACTCTGTCGCTAGACACGGTTGATGGTACAAAATTTCTCCCTTTTGGAAAAATAGAAAAACTTATAGAAACAAGAATAATGCATGTGATCTCTCTTCCACCCCCTCCCCCCCCCCCCCCCCCCCAAATCCATCCTTCGACTTGAACAACGATAAAATCGCTTCAAACTTCAATAGAGTTTTATGGGTTTTATAAAAACCCCAAAAAATATGTTTTGAAAGCAAGATAATGAACTTATTTTTTATGTGGTTTAAAGTGTGGTTTAAAATCTCAAAGGTAAAAATTCACACATAATCATATACAGAAATCTGAAGTGGAGACAATGAAACATATTTGAAATGTTTCATTTATTTTGATATACAAAACGTAAACATAGAAAATAGAGATTACGATCCTATTACTTTTGTTATTATCTCACTTATTCCTGTTTTCATCTGCCTGATGTTGAAATAACGATTTTCAAAAATGTGTTTAACTTGTCATTGATAAAATCGTTCGATTTTTGAACAGAGTAAAAGTAAAGTAATCGATATAATTTATTAATGCCGTAGAGGTGTGAAATATTAGCAATCTCACATTTCAGAGGCTCTGCAAATGAGGGCGGTAGCCATCTCTCCTCCCTCGCAGTCTTTACTTCCCGGAATAATCCGGTACTTATTTAAGGCTGGGTCGACCTGGGAGCCGTTGCGATCTGAAAAACATTTCCGCCACAACTGGGGAATGAACCCAGGACCACACACATGCGAAGCCAGTGCGCTAACCACTGCACTACGCTGCTCATTTGAACAGAGTATTCAAAGTAATATATCAATATTGTATGTGACCGAATCGTAAATTAAATAAAAACAATATTGAGGGGAGGGGGTAAGTAGTTATCAATGGTTAGTTAGTTGCTGATCCATCGGTCCATGGATGCATGCCCTTTGACCCAGTAGATATCAATAGAACGTTGTTTATATTGTATGGTATACAGTATAGTCATCATCATCAGGAGGAACCATGTCGACTGGGGTAGGCGATCAATGCTCTCCGTAGCTCTCTATCTCCAGCATTACGTACCAGGATCGTTCTTGTGTCCCTGCTGTGCCAGGTTGTCAAACTGTCTAATATTTTCTAACGTTGTCACCCTCTGTCTTTCTTACCTTCAATCTTGCCTGTTGTGACTATGTCCTCCAAACGTCCTAGTCTCATAACGTTGTCAAAAAATGAAGATTGTCTTTCTCTAATATTATTGATTAAGCTCCGACTCGCATTTGAATCTTTCAACACTTCCACATCAACATACTGTGTAGAATGTGTTAGTATTAGTCATTGGCATGGTCAAACTATATGTTAACTCTTAAAAAAATATAAAACGCAACTTGAAGTAGCACTCAGTTTTCCCATGTCTACTAGAATTCACCTGATGTGTCTTTAAACAGTAGTTTATCATATTTGTAAGAGACGTGGGCATTTTTGTGTACGTGCGTATAATAAGATTACAGTTATTTTATTATTATTATTAATTATTATTGTGTTAACTATTGCAAAATTTATGAAATTAAAAAAATAAATGGAGTGAACATTTGGAGTAACTAAAATATCCCTTTGTGTGCAACTACTTTTAATTTATGCATCACCAAATAATTAATTATTTTGGGTAATACGCTATTAGATCCAATGGAACATGTATATACAATTCACGTAATCAATTCTATTGAGAAAAACAAAAGAAAGTAAATTATTATGATTGTGTTAATTTTAACATCTAAATATTTTCAACGATACTTAGAATATTTTTTTGTAGATATATTAGATAGATAGGAGATGGGCTTCACCAGTTAAACAGTTCGCCAACTGAAATATTGAAATTGATAATCATAATCTTCGAATATAAGTGGTGCAGGCGAATTCTGCGAATATTATATAGAGAAAATAAAACAAATGTGTACGTAAGAAATACAATAGAGATGTATACAAGCACACAAGAACCATTACTTTCAGTAGTGAAACGACAAAATCTTGAATAGTTTGGACATGTATGTAGAAACGAGTCCTTAAGAAATATGATATCACAGGGAACAGTCGAGAATAGAAGAAGCAGAGGGTGACAAAGAAAATCATGAACAGACATCATAAAGGACTGAAAAAAGGTTGGATTTTTACTCATTAATTCGCACCTCTGAACATAGAAATCGATGGGTGACTGTGTGTTGATTCATGCAATGTGGTACCCCTACTGTCTTGATGAGTTATAGGCATTTGGATGGATTGATTAGATAGACACCTGATTGAAAATATTAATCAAATCAGATACATTATATTGGAACTATTACCATATGAAACGAAATTAGCGAAATATGCAACCACATTTTGGCAACCCTTTCATACACAGGACACTACGCTGTATATCTATATCATGTGTACCCTGGACAATAATTAAACAGGATAGTGGAACATTAGAAGCAACAGAGATGAGTTTCTATAGAAGAATAATGACAGTACAATGGACAGCTAGAAAAACTAAGGAAGAGGTATTGGAATAATCAAATACCATTGTTCCTTAAAAATGTCAGAAACAGACAATCTTAATTTTGTTGGAAACGTTTTGAGACAGGGAAGGTGAAGAATTTAGTTACAACAAACAGGATAGAAGACAAGAGAGATTGAGGAGGACAACGTGAGAATATTTAGATAGTCCGACATCGTGGCATGACAACGTGGCAACAACGTTCCTGATAAAAGATACTGATAGTTTTTGAGATACTCAATGGCGTACGCCAGTCAGTCTGGCACCTGATGATGATGCTACATATGACTCATTCTAGAGCCGGAAGTAATGCCACAACGCAGTGATTGGTCTTGGCGTTGTCCCTTTTTTTTTACGTTCAGAGATAGAAATATATACTTTAAATTATTGATACGCATGCGCACTACAGCGCTAGCAAAAGAATATATTTTAAGTTGTGTAAATGTTTGAACTGCGGGGGCGATTACATAAATACAAATGTAGAAATGTATGTCTATGGCCCGCTCATCGTGTGATATGACTTAATAATGTGTGGTGAAGAGGTCAAATAATGTCATGCAATTCTTGGCATGGTTGCTATTGAAAGGATTTTAGGATTTTCAGTCAGATGTGTCGGGCCGGAGAAACAGAAATAGTAGCTAAGCTGTAAACTATGAAATAGTATTCGTTCTCTGGCTCATGATCATCAGCTGCTGTCACCGAACTGAAGGTTGGCTATTCCAACAACCTCCCTCTTGTCTTGGTGGTGCAATCTGACATATTGTATCTTGTTAATCTCAGGATGTCGTCCCCCCCCCCCCAAATTTGTATCTTTCTGTCTCGCTCACAATTCCTAAATCCTTGCTCGCCGTCGGGGGAATGTGTCGCATTCTTTTTCCTGCCTGATCATATGGGTGTTTAATGCAACGAAAGAGTGGATCAGCTGGCTTGCACAGCTACTGTGTACGACAGTAGAGCAATGGATAATGCAAACATTTTCAACTTCTTACAAGAAACAACCCGGACAAATGAAATTAATGATGGTGATGATTATTTTTCCATGTCCAAAATAAAGAAACTATGCCATTCAGGCATAGTTGCTTGAATTGATCGCTACTGTGGACTTGTCAGCCATCTTGTAATTATAGATACACTCAATAGGAGATAGGAACATCTATGGTCTTGTCTGGAGTACAAAGATGATGATCCTGTGACTAACGACCTAACTATAAAGGCCGAATTTCATAATTCCCTACGGTTCCGGCCATAATTCACGTTTCGGTCATTAAGTGATGCTTCTCTAACGATCGGACCCGTCTTGCTATTGAGAACCGCTGCATGTACCAATTTGGCTCTTAAAACCCCTCGGGAGAAATGAGCGCCAGTCTCATGGATGATAGCAAGTTGTTATATCATAACTCTGTGTGTCTCGTGTCACATGTATGTAGCTACTATTTTTGTGTATTCCGTGTCCATGTTATTTTGACCTCTGACCTATTACAACTCTTCTGGTCCATTATCACATATTCGTTGGGGTGGCCATGTGGTACGTATGCCAGATCAGCGCCTACGAAATGTACTTCTCTATGGTGAGTTTCAGGAGGACACACAAGGCGGCCAAAAGACGTGCTACAAATTTTGTTAAAGATCTCACTGAAATAATTTAAAATAAATGAATATGTTGCAGAGTTACATGTTGCTCTGTTGTCAGCAAGGCGCAGCATATAGCGAATAGAGTATGCACACAGCTGTTCCAAGGCGAAGAGTAGCTAAAACCTTATATTTTTATTTTAATAAATCAAACATCTACAGTGGTAATCCCATTCCCGAACTGTTCAATGACATTTGCCACCAGAATATAGCTTGATAGCAATTTACGAACTGATAGTAAAGAACAATACTCTAACTGACTTTAAAAAAGTGGATGTAATATATAATGATCATCATTTGTGATGCACGAACAACAACCTTACTGATCTTCATATCATGTTACTGTATTTATTCTTCATGTTTCTCTATACTGTTGTGAATCGTTGTTCTCTGTCCTATCAATCACAGCGTTTTGCTTTCTTTATTCTGGTTCATTACATTCATCTGGTTCATTATATGTGGCATAATATGAACATTTAAAAAAAAAAAACACACAACAAAAGTATCAGTTTCCTTAGACTCGCCACTGATCTGGCATGTTTATTTCACACATATCTTTACCTGGAATATATCTGGTCTATAGAATATTACAATTCCAGAAATGAATTGTAATTTGCACTAGTTAACGTTTCAAAATATCCAGTATAGTAGCGTTACAAATGTATCCACTACTTGGCTACCATTTTGGACATAATATTGCCACATTTTCAAAATTTGGCTCTTTATGTTTTGTTAATTTTTAGATTTTTGCTCATTTGGATCATTTATGATTCATTATGGTTCATTCATTTCTTTGTAGAAATTGTGAGTAATTTTTTTAAAGAGTTATTAAGTCCGTTATTAATTTTGATGTTATCTGTTCTAGTATGCTTTCTCAAAATGCTTTATGAGGCAGCATAGATGTGGTTTTATTGAAGAATGTTAAGAACACCATGTACTGATAAAAAGCGTAATGAAAATATGATATATTGCAAAATATTAATTCGGAAAGGATATTTTTTTAATTTTTAAAACTATTCTCATGCACGCATACCTAGTAACACAATGAACGTGGTCCATTGAAGCGGAGGCTTCTGTCCATAATGCGTGGAGTTGATGGCACACTGTGACCAGAATTATTGCATATTTATTCGTGTCTGAATATGCTGTTGAGGGTAATAAGCCAGCCGATACACTGGCGATCGTGACCACGGTGTCAATAGGTAAGTACATCAGTGGATTGATCTGACATAGTTATATAACGAGCACATGCATTGGGGGGAACCTTGTCTGCTCAGGGGATTCTCAAGGGTGCCAGTGATAGTCGCTCTAGGGACTGCGTCAGACCTGTGTGCAGATTGAATCAGCCCACGGGGAGAAACATAAGAGATATACAAAGAGACTGATTAATTAGCATCGAACTGGAACTGTCAGCCGCTATACTTCTGATGGATTTATTGACAGAGGGTATCGGATTAGAGACTAGTATTAACTTGTCCAGTGTGCGCAGGTAATAACCTTCAATCATAACTAATAAATTTATAACTCACACCTCAGTTCAAAGATAGCGCTGCTCACTATTTCTGCATCCGCGACATTCTACATTCTTAGGTATATCATGAGAAGAGGAAAAATGCAACTCAACGTTATAACAAGAAAGTTGAGAGAAGGAGGAGTGGGGGAAGACTAAGAGTTAAGATATTCGATAAACTAAATTGTGACATGAGAGAACATCTTTATCGGACATGAGTGAGAGCACACGAAATAGAAGGCGGTGAAAAGACATACTAATGTAACCATCGAGTTCGGCCAATGTTCGTCATTTTCTATCTAAAATATGATCATGAAAAGCTTCACCCATGTGGCAACACTGATCAGCTACAGCTGTCTGCTGTTCTCATTGCCCATTGTTTTTCTATCACCACAGCTAGTGTCTAGCTTGTAGGTGAGTGAAAGAAATTGATTATAAAAGAAACCTTCCGAAACCAAAAACATCGCATACCAGGTTCAGGTGGTAATGTTCCACATGCGCATCCGATCAGTGACACTATATAAACAGTACAGTTCAAGTGATATGTTATTCTAGAAGTAGCGTTATATTTATCTTGTGATTGTCTAACGTCGAAGAGTATTTGGTTTTTTGTCGTTTCCACACGTGAGTTTACAAGACAGTAGAAAGTTCAACTGATCACTTTTCTTCGTTGAATGTCGCTTGAAGAGGGTAGTTATGTTTTTAGTAGGGAACTACTACATGCCACTGATTATGTGTGCAAAATGTTAGGGAGTAACCAAGGTTATATCAGGTACTTCTTGACATTAGTCCTGCTGGCTAGTGCAAACTGCTCCACTTATCTTGTCAGATGATATTTATTAGTGAGCGATGCGTATACTTGGTGTGAGCAGCACAATGATGTACCAAGGAAACTACTTAATTAATAGGCTGAGTTAGCCAATACAGATGACGCTGTTTGGAACCAGCGCGCAGGCCAGTGTGTTTCAGAGACCTGAAAGGAATTTAAAGAATAGCAACACTGCTATCTGCCATGCACGTCGTGATAGGGGGACTAATAAGTTTTCTATGCGAAATTTGCTGTCTCATTCCTTTGTGCGTCAAATTTAGCAAGTAGTCATGCTGAAGTCCAATGTGTTAGCCAAAGGCGCAGATATCGCAGCCAAACCGTAAACTATGACACGACGCATTATGTTCTCCGGACTACATCCTGCTAATATGTAGGAGTCTGTTTACTAACACAAACAAACAAAACAACCATGTTAACAGCTATTCAGGAAATATAAAGAGTATAAGCAGTAGTGACCAGCGTGGACGCTATGCTATCTTGCGATCCTGGCCAAACGCTTCCTCTGACACTTTATAGCAGGAACCTTTTTGTCTGACAGAGCCATGGATACCACATATTTTGAAAAGTAATTCTGTAAGAGCCATATATTATGTTTAAAACTAAAAATTCAAGTAAATGTGTGCATTTTGTGTAATTTCAACACTAAAAGTACAATACTTGTGCCTCTGAATTCTTTTTAATAACATTGTTAAGCTGTTGCTAATCAATAATGAGTGTTTCTTACCATTAATGCGACTTCTGATGCTGAGCTGCAGTGGACTTTAGCTGATTTGTAGAATGAAATAATGATATGAAATTAATATGCATATCAAAGGAGTCTAAAGAAATGTTTTTTTATAATCGAGCATTTGTCTTCGAGCCAGATGCAGCCATCAATAGAGCCACATCTGGCTCGCGGGCCATGGGTTCCTGACCCCTGCTTAAACAATGTAACTAAAACAATGTCTCTCCTGGTACTCATGGGGATTTCTTATGATTTTCCAATCTGAGATGCAGCCCCCGTCTATTTTCGCTCCAGGTAGTGACGGTTAGTAAATTAATGGAAATTCTTCTTAGTTGTCGCCTTAAATACCGTCTTAAATAAGTTTCTGTATACGTTGCGCTAATTAGATTCTCCAAATTAGCTAATTAGATTCTCACAGATTCTCCAAAGCCTGTACCAACTTTGGGCTTACCATTAACACAGAAGTCATGTTACAACCAGCACTTGGACAAAAGCTATCTCGAGCTCTGCATAAAGGTAAATGGTGTAGCACTGAAAGTTGTGAATAGATTCACATATCTGGGCAGTACGTTATCACAAAATGCCAACGTTGATGATGAAGTGTATACAAGGATCGCCAAAGCAAGCAATACTTTCGGCAGATTGTACGCAAATGTTTGGCGTAGAAATGGCTTTAACCTACAGAATAAGCTGAAAGTTTACAGAGCAGTGGTACTTCCAGTGCTGCTATACGCTAGTGAAACATGGACTGTGTATAGACGTCATGTGAAAAAACTCAATTATTTTCATACAAATTGTCTCAGAAAAGTTATGAACATCAGATGTCAAGACAAGATTCCAGATACCACTGTCCTTGATAGAGCTGGTATACCAAGCATTGACACGATCCTGATGCAGACACAGATTCGTTGGGCAGGTCATTTGGTGCGTATGCCAGACCATCGTCTGCCAAAGATACTTCTCTATGGTGAGCTAGAGAAGGGTATACGATCTCAAGGTGGCCAAAGAAAGCGCTACAAGGACTCGTTAAAGGACTCACTGAAAGCCTTTGAAATAGACCAAGATACATGGGAAGAACTTGCACAACATAGATCTACATGGCGTTCTAAAATAAAAAAGAGCGCATCATCTTGTGAAAAGAAGAGAAATGCAGCAGCTCAACAGCGGAGAACAGCTAGAAAGTCACGGATAGACCATGATCCGTCTATAGTCGTTATTCCATGTCCAAACTGTCCAAGGACATTTACAGCTCGAATAGGGCTCATTAGCCATCTACGAACTCATAATCAAGGACATAACTAAAATTGAATTTTCAAAGGTGGATGTAACAAAGGGTCAGCATCACTTGTGATGGACGAACAACAACAAAAACACGTGAGACTGCTGTAACACTATATATAAGTGACACTGCTGTAACACTATATATACATGAGACTGCTGTAACACTATATATACATGAGACTGCTGTAACACTATATATACATGAGACTGCTGTAACACTATATATACATGAGACTGCTGTAACACTATATATACATGACACTGCTGTAACACTATATATACGTGAGACTGCTGTAACACTATATATACATGAGACTGCTGTAACACTATATATACTTGAGACTGCTGTAACACTAGATATACATGAGACTGCTGTAACACTATATATACGTGAGACTGCTGTAACACTATATATACGTGAGACTGCTGTAACACTATATATACATGAGACTGCTGTAACAATATATATATATATATATGAGACTGCTGTAACACTAGATATACGTGAGACTGCTGTAACACTAGATATACTTGAGACTGCTGTAACACTAAATATACTTGAGACTGCTGTAACGCTATATATACATGAGACTGCTGTAACAATATATATATATATATATGAGACTACTGTAACACTAGATATACGTGAGACTGCTGTAACACTAGATATACGTGAGACTGCTGTAACACTAGATATACATGAGACTGCTGTAACACTATATATACTTGAGACTGCTGTAACACTATATATACTTGAGACTGCTGTAACAATATATATATATATATGAGACTACTGTAACACTAGATATACGTGAGACTGCTGTAACACTAGATATACGTGAGACTGCTGTAACACTAGATATACGTGAGACTACTGTAACACTAGATATACGTGAGACTGCTGTAACACTATATATACGTGAGACTGCTGTAACACTATATATACGTGAGACTGCTGTAACACTATATATACGTGAGACTGCTGTAACAATATATATATATATATGAGACTACTGTAACACTAGATATACGTGAGACTGCTGTAACACTAGATATACTTGAGACTGCTGTAACACTATATATACTTGAGACTGCTGTAACGCTATATATACATGAGACTGCTGTAACAATATATATATATATATGAGACTACTGTAACACTAGATATACGTGAGACTGCTGTAACACTAGATATACGTGAGACTGCTGTAACACTGGATATACATGAGACTGCTGTAACACTAGATATACATGAGACTGCTGTAACGCTATATATACGTCAGACTGCTGTAACACTATATATACGTGAGACTGCTGTAACACTATATATACGTGAGACTGCTGTAACACTATATATACATGAGACTGCTGTAACACTATATATACGTGAGACTGCTGTAACACTATATATACGTGAGACTGCTGTAACACTAGATATACATGAGACTGCTGTAACACTATATATACGTGAGACTGCTGTAACACTATATATACGTGAGACTGCTGTAACACTATATATACATGAGACTGCTGTAACAATATATATATATATATATGAGACTGCTGTAACACTAGATATACGTGAGACTGCTGTAACACTAGATATACTTGAGACTGCTGTAACACTAAATATACTTGAGACTGCTGTAACGCTATATATACATGAGACTGCTGTAACAATATATATATATATATATGAGACTACTGTAACACTAGATATACGTGAGACTGCTGTAACACTAGATATACGTGAGACTGCTGTAACACTAGATATACATGAGACTGCTGTAACACTATATATACTTGAGACTGCTGTAACACTATATATACTTGAGACTGCTGTAACACTATATATACTTGAGACTGCTGTAACACTAGATATACATGAGACTGCTGTAACAATATATATACATGAGACTGCTGTAACACTAGATATACATGAGACTGCTGTAACACTATATATACGTGAGACTGCTGTAACACTATATATACGTGAGACTGCTGTAACACTATATATACGTGAGACTGCTGTAACAATATATATATATATATGAGACTACTGTAACACTAGATATACGTGAGACTGCTGTAACACTAGATATACTTGAGACTGCTGTAACACTATATATACTTGAGACTGCTGTAACGCTATATATACATGAGACTGCTGTAACAATATATATATATATATGAGACTACTGTAACACTAGATATACGTGAGACTGCTGTAACACTAGATATACGTGAGACTGCTGTAACACTAGATATACATGAGACTGCTGTAACACTAGATATACATGAGACTGCTGTAACGCTATATATACGTGAGACTGCTGTAACACTATATATACGTGAGACTGCTGTAACACTATATATACGTGAGACTGCTGTAACACTATATATACATGAGACTGCTGTAACACTATATATACGTGAGACTGCTGTAACACTATATATACGTGAGACTGCTGTAACACTAGATATACATGAGACTGCTGTAACACTATATATACGTGAGACTGCTGTAACACTATATATACGTGAGACTGCTGTAACACTATATATACATGAGACTGCTGTAACAATATATATATATATATATGAGACTGCTGTAACACTAGATATACGTGAGACTGCTGTAACACTAGATATACTTGAGACTGCTGTAACACTAAATATACTTGAGACTGCTGTAACGCTATATATACATGAGACTGCTGTAACAATATATATATATATATATGAGACTACTGTAACACTAGATATACGTGAGACTGCTGTAACACTAGATATACGTGAGACTGCTGTAACACTAGATATACATGAGACTGCTGTAACACTATATATACTTGAGACTGCTGTAACACTATATATACTTGAGACTGCTGTAACAATATATATATATATATATATGAGACTACTGTAACACTAGATATACGTGAGACTGCTGTAACACTAGATATACGTGAGACTGCTGTAACACTAGATATACGTGAGACTACTGTAACACTAGATATACGTGAGACTGCTGTAACACTATATATACGTGAGACTGCTGTAACACTAGATATACATGAGACTGCTGTAACACTATATATACTTGAGACTGCTGTAACACTAGATATACATGAGACTGCTGTAACAATATATATACATGAGACTGCTGTAACACTAGATATACATGAGACTGCTGTAACACTATATATACGTGAGACTGCTGTAACACTATATATACGTGAGACTGCTGTAACACTATATATACGTGAGACTGCTGTAACAATATATATATATATGAGACTACTGTAACACTAGATATACGTGAGACTGCTGTAACACTAGATATACTTGAGACTGCTGTAACACTATATATACTTGAGACTGCTGTAACGCTATATATACATGAGACTGCTGTAACAATATATATATATATATGAGACTACTGTAACACTAGATATACGTGAGACTGCTGTAACACTAGATATACGTGAGACTGCTGTAACACTAGATATACATGAGACTGCTGTAACACTAGATATACATGAGACTGCTGTAACGCTATATATACGTGAGACTGCTGTAACACTATATATACGTGAGACTGCTGTAACACTATATATACGTGAGACTGCTGTAACACTATATATACATGAGACTGCTGTAACACTATATATACGTGAGACTGCTGTAACACTATATATACGTGAGACTGCTGTAACACTATATATACATGAAACTGCTGTAACACTATATATACGTGAGACTGCTGTAACACTATATATACGTGAGACTGCTGTAACACTATATATACGTGAGACTGCTGTAACACTATATATACGTGAGACTGCTGTAACACTATATATACATGAGACTGCTGTAACACTATATATATACGTGAGATTGCTGTAAAAGTAAATATAAGTAAGACTCCTGTAAAACTGTATGAGTTAAACTGCTGTAAAAGAAAGTCAATCGTGAGACTGCTGTATAACTGTATAAAGTACTTGCTATGGTTCTTTATGGTTTATTGTAAAGCTAGCAAATCGACCATTAGTTTTACGTATTATTTTTGTTTAAAAAAACTACACGACTTTTTATTCAGATATTTGGATAATGTCCCGAATTCAAATATCTATTAACCAGTAAACAGAACCAATTGCAGATTGAGGGGAACCGGTATGGAAGTTCACAAAATACAAAATGTACTGGCTAATTGAAAATCGAGCCTTCTTAATGACTCATTTATTTTTTCCATAATTTTAAATGGTTATTATGAATATTATTTGTGTAACAGCCAATGAAATTAAGAAAATAGTTAAATTATCATTTTAGAAGACTTGATTTCCGAATAGGCAGTATTCCTTATATCGCCGAGGGTCACGCATCATGATTGAAAGTATCGTGTTCAGTTAAATAAAATAGTACCTCTAATGGTGAGGTACTCTCCATTAAACCGGGGACATTGGACCAATTTTGTTATACAAGCTTTACAACCATACAAAAATACGAAGGTCGCGTTACCGGTAATTCAACCACCACAACCTCCGAAGTTGGCTAGTGAAAGGATGTCTCTTTCAAAGTGGCCAACCTGTAGTTTTGTTTGCAAGAAGTAAAGTGTGTGATCCCGAATCGTTACGTCCTGTTTACAACTGTTTTTTTGCCAGATATCCCCGGGGATATAGGGCAGGCAAAAACTACATTCAGATAAATGAAAAATATATTGTGTAAAATGACATTGTCATTAGATGTGAGAATATAGTTCTGCGGTGCTATACAATTTCTATACTAACATATGGATGCGAGTCTTGGACAACAAACAAACTGGAAAATTAGAAGCAACCGAGATGTGGTTCTATAGAAGAATGCTGAAAATACCTTGGACTGTCAGAAAAACTAATGTGGAAGTGTTGAAAGAGTCAAATGCGAAACGGGTTATAATCAATAATATAATAAATAGACAATCTTCATTTTTTTGCCACTTCATGAGACAGGCATGTTTGGAGAACATAGTCACAACAGGCAAGATTGAAGGCAACATAGACAGAGGGCGACAACGTGATAAAATATTAGACAGTTTAACCTGGCACGGCAGGGAAACAACAACGATCTTGATACATAATACTGTAGACAGAGAGCTGAGGAGATCCATGATCGCCTACGCCAATCGGCATGGCACCTGATGATGATGATCCCCTGAGATTATCGCTTGAAGCTACGCAGTTTCATGCTAATCAGTGATAGCACTGATTCGTTAAGAAGGGCTGAGTGAACACGAGGAAACAGGAGTACAATTAAATTAATGATGTACGTCTATTGAGCTCTCTTTTGAACTCCAGATTGAAAGAACGCTCAGAACATAACTCACTGAACAAATTACCTGTTATACACATAAGAGGTTTGATATATTATGATAAAAACAAATTGCGTCTCTTCAGGAACTCGTTGAACGCACCATATAAATGATAAAACATATCGATAAAACTCCATAATGATAAAATGTGTGAAGATAAACAGCAGGTCCCTGAGCTCACTTTATGTATATGTCTAACTATCATAATTAGATTTTAAACATGTAGGAATCATGTGGGTTTTTTTCGGGTTTTTTTTGTTTGTTGTTGTTTGTTTGTTTGATTTGTTTTTCGCTGACTCTCAAACTCCTATATTATCTCTCTTATGGCAAGACAATGGTCTTACTAAATTTCTAGTAGAATATAATCCAGAGAAAGGAAATTGTTTGAGCCGGAACTTTATTTCTTCCATGACCGGATACATCCGACTTCAACGGTGCTAACTAATATGTTCAATGCCTTTACCACATTCACAGACCGGTGGATGTACCACATCTACAGACCGGTTGATGTATGTAGCCGTTACGATAGCAGGAAAGTCCTAAGAGAGAACTTGTTCTCGAACTTACAAGCTGGTTACTAACCAAAACCTCACCACGATCAAACATGTTTAACTATTTTGTCTCTGTCCTTTAGAAATAGCTATTCACTATTGGTGTTTATTGTGTACCTTTTGTGATGTGGTACGCTACATTCAACCACGGACGATATCGCATTTGGTATGCACAGTATGAAATGCGTCGTATTTATTCAAAAAATAAACATGTTACGTATGCCATGATTTCACTGAGTATGTTAGATTTATCACAAGTTGGAGAGAAAATTGGACCACAAGTTGGAGAGAAACATTGGACCACAAGTTGGAGAGAAACATTGGACCACAAGTTTGAGAGAAACATTGGACCACTAGTTGGAGAGAAACATTGGACCACAAGTTGGAGAGAAACATTGGATCACAAGTTGGAGAGAAACATCGGATCACAAGTTGGAGAGAAACATTGGATCACAAGTTGGAGAGAAACATCTGGAGGTGCGCAAAATAAAATAAGTGTGCACCACCAAAGCAAGCGATACATTATGTTGGAGATCCGTTGTAACCAACTTTAGATAGCATCCCCCGATGTATGTAACTTTATGTTTTACTTCTTTAATTTTAGTTATCACTGCATTCGTAGTCAAATGTGTTCTTTTTTCCTAGGCGTGTGTTATTTCAGTATAGCTGTCATTTATTCTACGTCTCTGTCCCTTTACCTTCAGCGAAGAGAAGTTTGTAAGTTTTTTTTTAAGGAGAGAGTAAAAGCCCATGAAGCAGATATGAGAGGCTATCACGTATAATAATTAAGTGTGTTACATTCAAATTATTGCACTGCACTCTACATTAGGGGTTCTCAACGTGGGTTTGGGTCCTCCGCAAAGGACCACAACGTTTTTCTGGGAATAAAGGCACAATTTGGTTTAGGGATGGGGTGTTGGGAGAGGAAAATATACAACACCGTAATTCAGTGGATATATGGAGTAACAGCAAAAATTATTCAGTCATTTATCATGGCCGATTCTTCTTCTTCTTCAGCGTTCATTCACAAACTCCCGCTGGATCTTCATTGTAGCAGGACCATTGTCCTACTAGAATTTCAGTAGGATGTAGTCCAGAGAATGGAAATGCGTTGTGTCGCCGTTTTATTTGCACCATTGGCCCGACAAATCCGTCTTCGGCGGAAAGGCCGATTCAACATATCTGATTTTTTCCCGCCTCCAATTAGCATATACATTGTGTCGGCCCAGGGACGTGCCGTGCTATGATGCAGAAAGGCAAAAACAACAGTAGGAACCATAGCAGGGCGGGGGGGGGCGCCATAAGCAGCGAACTAAAAATACAATGTGAACTATCAATAATTAAAAATCTGTACACAACGATTTCTATATTGGTATGTGTTATTACAATATTGATGTATACGATTTATAAGTTATCCCACACATCTACCAAATGCATTTCTGTACCATTTAATTTCGGTTTCTGGTGTAGGTGCATCATTGGTGAGAGCTCGTCGAAAGACTTTTGATCTGATAGTGCGAAACTATTATGTTTTTTTCGTAATATACCGCGTGACCGCTCCTAAATCTCAGGCATTTATCACAAAAGACAAGTGCATGTATCATATATTGATATTAACTTACAATTCTTGACAATATTTGATTTTAATGTTAGTTCGTCTCGAGAAATGAAAAGTGGATATGCTGTGTTTATATAAGTAAAACAAATATATAATATATCTGCGTCAGTATCATACTTTTACATTTATACTAATTAAGTTTCTGTGTTTAAAAATTAGAGATTTTTTGTTGTTGGTTTTTTTGCGAAGTAGAAAGAATTACTAAGAGAAATAAAGATCAGGCAAATAAAATATTTTGGACACATTAAAAGACATGACACCTTATTGAAGACCTTACTTGAGGGTAAAATCAAAGGGAAGCGAGCAAGAGGTAGACAGAGATACAAGTGGGAGAGTAACATCACACGATGGGCAGGTTACAGTCTAGCAGAGTGCACCACCAAAACAGGAGACAGGGTATGTTGGAGATCTGTTGCAACCAACCTTTGTTGCGGAGACAGCACTTGGTGATGATGTTTTTTCCGCAATTATATTGATACTTGTATTATAATTGAAAATGATTATGTTATAACAATAGGGACTCGAATTAAAAAGTAGCATTTGCATGAGCTCTGCATATCTCAGATAAGGAATGTGTGTCTGTATCTGAAAGAGATTTATTTCGGTAATATTACTTTTCTTTGAGTTCAGTATATGATAGAGGGTTGCTTAAGTTTCTTAGGAAATATTTGCATTTGCCTAATTTTGCGTTCTTTATTTATTGCTCTATTTTTAACAAATGCATATAGTTCAGGTGGAGACAATACAATAACAGATTAAAGAAATACATATGTCAAAACGGCTGCTAGCTGTCAATTTGACAGATATCGGTTATCTATTTATTATGTTCTGTTACCTACAAATCTTACTAGCTTTGCAACTCATTTCTAGCGTTATTTTATCTATCCCATTTTAATAGCATGATAAGCATCGTCATATTTAATCATTTTCAATTACCCCATTTCTTTCTGTCTCTCCCCCCCCCCCATCTCCCCCCTCCCCCTGTTTCATATTTGCAAGGAACTGAATTTGTATTTAATATTTTTAAAATTACAGTATTGAACGGAAACGGGAAAAACATGTCTGGAAGTTAATATAAAAATAAGCACTGAAAGAAAGAGGAACAAAAGTTCTGTTATTTAAGAATTATTGGTATAAAAGTCTAGTTTAGATGAGCAATCCATATTCACATCAACGGCGACTGCTTTGCATTTATCAAATAAAAACTCAGTCCTGTCGCAATCACTTCCAGAAGAAATTGTTGCAGAGTGCCACAACATAACGCCATCAAAGGTTCATCAAGAGCCGGGTAACAGTAGCAGTAACAACCAGCAGATATTAAACGAAATTCTTTCTGATCCTGCAGTATGGAGTACTTTCTGCACGAAACTCTTAATATACTGGATGACAGGGGTCAACATCACATAAACAAATTCGAGTTTTCTATTAATGAAGGAAGGCGTAGTATTTCGCCCTCACATTAATTGAAAGTGTTGAGCAATGGTGAAGTGTTGTGCAATGGTGAAGTGTTGAGCAATGGTGAAGTGTTGTGCAATGGTGAAGTGTTGAGCAATGGTGAAGTGTTGTGCAATGGTGAAGTGTTGAGCAATTGTGAAGTGTTGTGCAATGGTGAAGTGTTGTGCAATGGTGAAGTGTTGAGAAATGGTGAAATGTTGAGCAATGGTGAAGTGTTGAGCAGTGGTGAAGTGTTGAGCAATGGTGAAGTGTTGAGCAATGGTGAAGTGTTGAGCAATGGTGAAGTGTTGAGCAATGGTGAAGTGTTGAGCATTGGTGAAGTGTTGAGAAAATTTGGTTGATTCACTCTGTTAAAAATTTTTATTTTAAATTTTTGTTGTATATTATGTGATAATTTGTCGGCTATTAGTTATTGGCCCAAAAAAGGTTACTCTGCCTGGGGAAATTTTCCAAGAGCTCTCATTGATTGGAAAAATCAGTAAATCACAGAAATGGTTTTAGGGCATGGAAAGAATTATAAATTCAATTAAAGCAGAAAAAAATCTTTTGACGCTGAATATCAACAAATTATGGATATGGAAATTAATTCAGCATTGGAGAGAATTTCTAAAAAGAATTATGTCAATAATTAAACTGTTGACCTCAAATACTTAGCTTTCCGTGGAACAATTGAACATTTGTTTCAGCCTAATAACGGAAACTTCCTACAATTGGTAGAATTGCTTTCTGAGTTTGATCCAGTTATGGAGAAACTGTTTAAGATGTATCAAAAATACATAACGATATAAAAGTGAAAAGCAAAGTAGCAAAAGAAGCTGGATTAATAAGAAGTGCATAGAAACAGGACACAACATTACTACATAGGCAAATTGATGAGATAACGAAACACACGCAAGTAGTTACAGTGCGTCTCTAATGCAGGTCAGAATTTAGTGGGAAAGGGTCAACAAATATAGAGATGGTCGGAATATATCAAAGAACGTTATGATGACAATAGACCCGAGATAAACATACACGATAATGGCAAGGTACCATCAATACGCGCAGCAGAAGTAAAGGATGCTCACAAGAAGTGTGGCAGAGCCCCAGGACCAGCCAATATATTATTAGAGGAATTAGAAACTTTAGGAAATTATGGAGTAGAAATAATCACTAAATTGTTAAATTATGTATATAACAGTGGCTAGATACCCAATTACTTAATGAGATCCATCTTTATAGCCTTACCAAAGACACCAGTGACCAAAGAATGAGAAGAACACTGCACTATCAGCCTCCTGAGACAAATAACAGAATCTTTATGAAGAGAGTGAGAAACAAAATAAAAATACAACTAAAGCCAGAACATTGTGGCTTCGTAGAAAGCAAAGGTACCAGCAATGATATATATATATATATATATATATCTTTAGAACACTAGTAGAGAGGACTTTAGAGATAAAAACAGACATGTACCTCGGTTTTATAGACTACACAACAGCGTTTAATTAAGTTAAACATAGGGGAAGTTATCCACATGCTATAGAATTTGAACACTGACAGTAAACATTTAAGAATAATCAAGAACATGTACTGGATAAAAACAGCAGCAAAAAGAGTAGGAAATCAAGTTGGTCCTTTTCAACATATACAACAAGGTGTTATATAGGGGTGTGTACATTCACTGGACCTGTTTTCTTTATACAGTGAAAACATAATGCATGAAGAGGTTAATATCCCGGGATCAACAATGGGAGGATAATATCCCTAGATGTGGGATGACATAACATAAATAATTTAAGATTTGCAGATGATATAGTTTTGATTGGTAAAAATGATAAAGATCTTCAAGAATTGATTAATGTAGTAGTCACAGACAATAAAGAGAAAGTCACAGAAAAGAGAAAGGTCTCTTCTTAAATATCAAGAAAACAGAGGTAATGGTTATTTCAAACAAAATGTCACATCTTGCAAGAGGAAAGTGAGCAGCATAGTATTAAACTGGTAAATCAATTCAAATATATAGGTATAAAAAATCAGATGGAAGACGTTCAAAAGATATAAGAAGACGAAGAAGAATAGGGCAGGCAAAAACAACATTCAGAAAAATTAAAAATATATTGCGTAATATGACGTTGTCATTAGAGGTGAGGAAGTGAGCAATGCAACTCTACATAACTTCTATACTAACATATGGATGCAAGACTTGGACAATGAACAAACAGGATGGTAAGAAATTAGTGGCCGCAGAGATGTCGTTCTATAGATAAATGCTGAGAATACCATGGACTACCAGGAAAACTAATGTGAAGGTGCTGAAAGAGTCAAATGTGAAACGGACCTTAATTAATAATATAAGAAGAAGACAATCTTAATTTTTTGGCCGCTTCATGAGACAAGGAGGTTTGTAGAGAACATAGCCACAACAAGAAAGATTGAAGGAAAAAGAGACAGAGGGTTGCAGCGTAAGAAAATAGACAGTTTAACAAACGTGCATGGCTGGGAAACAACAACGATCCTGATACATAATACTGGAGATAGAGAGATGTGGAAATCTATGATTGCCTACGCCAGCGAGCATGGAACCTGATGATGATGATGCTGGAAGAATATGTTAAGAATGTTCAATATGAGTCTGATGAATGGTTTGTGGCTTATCTAAGTATTAGGCATGCGGTTGCGTCTGTGGGTCTCACCAATAGAACACTAGACAAACAATCCATGCAACAGAAAACCTTAGTAGATGACACGCCGTTATATTAAGGTTGTCTTCTTATAGAAGCTCATGACACATCATCTATACCATTATGCTTCTCATGCTTTTATTTTGTTGTTGTAATGTGTTTTATCCTTTCTAGTTTTTATATATGTGTGCACCTTCTGTGGTTGGGAGGGAGCCAGAAATGTACTGCGCAGCACTGGGTTAGAGGAAACTGACAGCACTTTTTTTTTCCTATGGCTGAGGTCCATCATAGCGGCACAGTGACTTTTGACGGGATAATGATTTTGACTTGAACATTTGGTTGCATGCCTGGTGCAATAGGGAAGTTCGGCATAACAGTAGTCAATTGGTGGCAGGTAATGGGTACATTGAACCCTATCTTGGCTGTAGTGGCTCAAAGTAGTGCATAGATTGAAACTTACCTTCCACGTGGTTTGATATTAACAGACTCTGGCTTGGGGTAGGTAGAAAATCTACAGACTTCCCAGCAATATGTAAATTTAATGGCATTGGGTCAAAGTGCACGAGCACCTGGACTGCTGGATCAGCAACCAACCAACCAATCATCTAAGCAATAATATACAAGATTACACAGGCTGTCACGGACTAGGGACCAAACACGAAATAAAGGAATGACGAAAACGGATGTGCTGGACCTGGGACGTCCTGACAACAAGTGGCCAACCGGGGTGCAAATAATCACAGTTCTACTGTGGAACGTGCAGCACAACGTACTTCACGCTCCCCGGCGGAAATCACACGATATATTCGTAGTAGTTATTTGAAAGCGAACGCTGAAGAAGAAGAAGAATATACAAGATGAATTGATACATTTGATATATTGACAAACTTGATGGAAAATGTAGTTTTAAGCAAAATTGTCCAAATAACAAAAATCGCTAATTGTTTTTCATTAATTGCCAATTATACCCTAGACGTAAGGCATATTGAATAGCTCTCATTAACAATACGAGTTGTCGCTTTTAACAGCTCAAAATAAATATGAAATTTGTTAATTCTTTTTTTGATTGTTTTTAAGCTAGTAGTTCAACCGGAGAAGGTTTAACAGAACTTATTCTGGCATTTTGAAAAGTTATGTTTTAAAGTGGCTTAGATGGCAAGGTTATGACAGCGGAGCTAATATGAAAGGAGTAAGAAAAGATGTCCACAACAGAATACGTGAAAAATATCCAAGTGAGTTTTATTTGCTCTGCGCATGTAAGTCTTTAAGCCAAGCTGTCAATGATGCAGCTTCTTCTTCTACAGAAACGACACAATATGCTTTACACTTTTTTTTCTTTAGTTCTACAAAGCGTAGGGAAGCGCTAAAACATATGCTTCTCAATTAGCACTGAAACCATTGAGTGCTACTGGGTGGTCAAGTAGTGTAGATCTGATAAAACCATTGAGTACTACTAGGTGGGAAATTATTCCAAATAAAAGATGTCAACAGAGATGCAGAAATTAAAATTTAAAGCAAACAATATATTTAAAATAAATTTTAATTGAAGTGTAATTTTTTGACATGATAGTTTATTTGAAATACATTCAGTCTCGGAGCTATTGCAATGTTTAACTATACATTTGTCAGATTGTGTAAGGAATTTATCAGAAACCATACCAAAAATGAAAAGTTATAGATGATCTAGATATGATCTGATGAAGAACGAAATCGCAGCTAATGAGATTGCAGAGAATCTTCAATGCAGAACAGAATTTTCTGCTGAATCTGAAGCTAGAGATAGAAGGAAAAATCGTGTATTTGACTATGAAATATTGGTGAGCCATTAAGAGAGGAAAATACATTTATAACACACTTTTTCAATTATATTCTGAATATTACCCTTAAGTCTCTGGGCACCCATAGCACAATGATAACACTTTTTAATGAGTTTTTAAAACTCAAAGATATAGATGACAAAACGCTAGAAAATTATTGTACCAGTCTACAATCAATATTTTCGACCGAAAGTAAATCAGATATAAATGCAAATGATCTTCAAGAAGAATTACGTGATGTATCTCGAATTCTACAATATTCTGTTAAACCTTTCGATATTGTAAATTATTTGTGCCAAAATACTCAATTACTTTGTTATCCAGTACGGTTGTAGCTCTGAGAATTTTATTAACATTCCCTGTCTCATTTGCTAGTGGGGAAAGAAGTTTTTCCAAATTAAAAAGGAATAAAAAACTATTTAAGAAGTTTAATAAGCCAAACAAAATTTAGAAATGTGTCATTAATTTCTATTGAATCTACATTGACTGCCGATCTAGACTGCATATCCCTAATTAAATAATTTGCTAAAGTTCTCAATCATTATCAATAACAGCTAATTAGAAAGAGTCACCAGTTTTGAATACCTTGCTTCTTTTATCAACAATATCGGTGATTGCTATGAAGAAATCAGAAGGAGGTGTCAAAGAAGCTGATACAAAGGGAAAACATATAATTGCGCTGCTGCAAAACAACAAAACTAACATTCCTAAGAGCTTGCAAATTCTCAGTGGCAATATATCGATGTGAATAATGGACAATCACCAACAAGATGAAACATGAAACAGCAGAATTTGAAATAAAATGTTACAGAAAATCCTCAGAATGCCATTGACCTAAAAGATCACTAATGTAGCTATCCTGATAAAAATGAATGCAAATGAAATCTGGCTAAACAGCATGGTTCTTTCCAGAAAAATACAATATTTTGGCCACATCAATCGCTATGACGGCCTAGAGAAGAATATAATGGAGAAGATGATGCCAGGAGAACGAACAAGAGGCAGACCAAGAAGAAGATAGACGCAAGACATAAAAGACTACCTGAACACGACAGTAACTGAAGCAGGAAGATTAGTTCAAGATCGACAAAAGTTTCGAAAGGCTGTGATGAGGGCTACATCTTGTTCAGGATATGCTTCCTGGTGATGAACTAAAGTTAAAGTTAGAAGTGTAAACCTGTAGCAGATGAGCTAAAGTTAAAGTTAGAAGTGTAAACCTGTAGCAGATTGTTGTATTTGATAATAATATTATTTTTTAAGTAGTTTATATTTTCAAAATATAAAAGGTATTCGTACATTTTGTGAAGTTTAAAAAAAAATAACATTAGAAGGTTATTTTAAAGGAAAAAAATCCATTTAAATGGCAGAATTTCGAAGACCTGCATCATATTGAAAAAATCTACCTCACGTTTCTGTGTCGCTCAATAATAAAAGGCACAGAACAATCAGAAGTGAGCCACGTGGTGTGACCAGTTGTAAAGCTGTAATGTAAAGTAAAAAGTAAAGTAGCCCATAACATTTATTAATGCCGTAGGGGTTTGAGATGTTAGCGATCTCACTTTTCAGAGGCTGTGCAAATGAGGTCGGTAGCCATCTCCTCTCCCTCGCAGTCTTTACTTCCTGGATTAATCCGGTACCCATTTAAGGCTGGGTCGACCCGGGAGCTGTTGCGATCTGAAAAAACATGTCAGCACTGCAAAGCCAGTGCGCTAACGCGGTTCTCTAATAAGCTGTAATGATCTGCAGACGGATATTCCACGGGCTTGTTTGATAGTTTGACATAACTACTAGAATCTGAAATATGTTTCAACACAATATAGTAACATAAATGATAACAATCATTATGTGTTTTGATAGCAAAAAATACATCACATTAATAAACTATGTAAACACGCTTGCCATACGTGCGGTGAGCTAAAGATGTATACGTCATTGTACTTCGTGTTAGTGTCGCTAGTATTTATTAAACAAATTTATTGAATGGTCTAACCCAGTGGTTCTCATCCTGGATCATATGGCAGTACTATAAATGCAGTTGATTGCAGCCGCAACCGTCGACTTTATAAGATCTACTAGCTCGTTGGGAATCATCCATCATTTTACTTTTCCCCTGATTGTAATTAGTACATTGTGTCGAGAGCCATTGAGACTCGCAGGAAAAGTCAACTATGTCACTTTAAATGGATGACTCCCAACGAGCTAGTAGGTCTTGCATGTAACGCTGGTCACGCATCAGAGGAGACAAAAGAGTTGATTGTATTACATCTCGTAATCATCTAATAATGCTAACGCCTTCTGTTATAAACACTACTTGCACCCCAAACATATCCTGACACATCTTTCTTTTCATGTGCAACATTTCCCAGCTTGCATTCATTACACATAATGAATTCACAAAACATGTCAACACTGATATCCAAATCACAAACATGTCAACACTGATATCCAAATACAAAACATGTCAGCACTGATATCCAAATAAAAAAATGTCAACACTGATATCCAAATAAAAAACATGTCAGCACTGATATCCAAATCACAAGCATGTCAACACTGATATCCAAATCACAAACATGTCAACACTGATATTCAAATCACAAACATGTCAACACTGATATCCAAATCAGAAACATATCAACACTGATATCCAAATCACAAACATGTCTGATATGCAAATCACAAACATGTCAACACTGATATCCAAATCACAAACATGTCAACCAAAAACTATTGACTACTAAGGTCAATATGTCATTTCAAACACAGAGTCTGTGTACTCGTTTTTGCATATCTTTCCTGCCCTAAAGTTATCATTGTAACGTTGAAAGAAAAAAAAACCCAGATAAATATCATAGGTGAAGAAAAGGGTATATTGCAACATTGGCAGTAGTCTGATACAGACACAGCCCAGTTCCAAAATACACAGCAACGAGCTCTCGTATCTCTTCTGTGAAGAGAACAATGTGCTTCTTTGCTATCATAAAACTTAGATCCTCTCTGATGTTGCTCAGTTCAAACACAAATATGAGTCAGGTTTTGTGTAATCTATCTCCCTGAGATCGACACAGCCTCGGAAAATCAAATGAACAACGTGACGATAATAACCGATGGCGAGATTCGAGTGCGGAGGATTTTGATTTACCTGGTTATAGTTGTGGTGCTGTCCATACATTTCATTCACAATTTTTGCTCCATTATTACTACTCTCTCGTGTTCAGCAATTGTCAAGAATTCGTGGACTACCAGCTTCATTTTATCAAGTATTCGTGAACCACCAACTTAATTATATCAAGTATTCGTGAACCAACAATTTAATTATGTCAAGTATTTGTGAACCACCAACTTAATTATGCAAAGTATTCGTGAACCACCAACTTAATTATGCAAAGTATTCGTGAACCACCAACTTAATTATGGAAAGTATTCGTGAACCACCAACTTAATTATGTCAAATATTCGTGAACCACCAACTTAATTATGCCAAGTATTCGTGAACCACCAACTTAATTATGTCAAGAATTCGTTGGCTACCAGCTTAATTATATCAAAAAGTCCTCCTACCCAACAAAACAAACAAAAACAAACAAAAAACAAAAAAGTAAGCAAAAATAAAAAAATACTTTTGTAAAGATCTTTAGAAAATGTTTGAATTTTAAAAATTAATTCTTGTATTTTAAAAAGAGTAGTCTTACTGACGTTATAAACCCTCCTCCGGCATCATGTCAGTTAAAATTGTTCACCTTCTTAATGTTGATATAATTTATGGATAGCCCATGTTGATAAAATAGGAGGAACATGTAAAACATACCAGTTTTAACTGAAACCATATTTGTGCTTTTTTTAAAACACGTTTTCCATAAGTGACGTGAGCTAAAGGTGTATACGTCAGTGTACATGGTGAAAAAAACCACATATGAAAGGTATAAATCTACAGACCAAATTGTTGATCATTAATAATATAAATGTGAAGACAGTGCTAATGTATGCTTCAGAAACCTGAAAAGTGACAGAATCACAATCTAATAATGACAAGTTTAAAGATAACCGTCCCACTGTACCAAACAGAAGAGCAGAGTTGTTATTCCTTTTTGAATAAGTGCAAGGGTGAAACTTATAGACATTCATCGACGAAAGAAGATTCAGTATAATGATGCTTGCCTGTTAATCTAGAATATGTTACAGTTTGGAGTTTCAAATGTTAACGGCACAATTACTGACTTATTATAACGTCATTTTAAACTTAAACTGGAATTTAAACATCACATTGTTCGGCGGCATCGTGATAGTACGTATCGACACTTTTGACATCTAAATCAACAATATTGACAGACTAACTCATACTGCCATGTCTATTTTAATTTATATAACACTTTTAAGGTTTTCTTATAATGCAACCTAGTGCATGTGTATATATATATATATAAAGCTAATTTTAAAGAATGTTAAAGTGAACTTTAATTTAAAGAAAAGGACCAAAGGCCTTTGGAATTACTTGCCTTCATTCAGAAACATTGAATAATTTTCAATCAGAAAAGTGAATTTATAATTTTAAATTTTAAATTCATTTCTATGTTTGTTAAAAGTGGATAAAAACGATGATAATAATGAACTTGTAAAATTGTTCTCGGATTTTTTTTGTTTACTATGAATTTCGGGGGGGGGGGGGGGGAATCAAAATCTTCATCGCACCGGGCGCACTTATCCTAGGTACGCCACTGATTCCAAGGGAAACAAACGAGTGTTCTTTTGTGATAGGCTACAAACTATATCCATTATCAATTATTTGCATTCTTGGGTAATGTGTTCAATAGTTTTAAGCTGGAGTATATGTAAGTTCTCTACGAGTAACTCATCACTTGAAGATGTCCCTTGAGTCATGGACGTCGACTATATACATAATTGTTTTCTGTTTGTTTTCTCTTTTAGAGTAGGCTAAGTTGCTAGCTAATGGTAATGATGACATCATTCGAGAATGATAACCATCTATTGTATTGTTAAGTTAAGGCTGCCTGACCTTTGTATTGTGCGGTGGTAAATGACATTACACAAGAATAATTTACAAATTTCATTTATGCTAGACTCTTTGTCAGGGTGTTATAGTTTGTTAATTATTTTGAATTTAATAGCTATGTTCATGTTTCGTTTATTTCTTGATAAATTCCCTGAAACCCCAATGTAGAAGATGTCTCTGTTTGAAAATGGCCCTGCTTATATTACATTTTATCGTTTTTATAATTTTTATCATATTTAGATTTCTGGTCTAGTAACACTTCTTATCAGTAATCAGAGTTAGGACCGTACAGTAGGTATTCTCAGTATGATGCAAGTCTTCCAAATGCCGAACCCTCCACCCCTAAATAGATTTTGTTCAAAATGGAAATGAATTTTTATTGACGCCGCACGATGCGGTAACCTCTGTGCATCATATCACGGCCCTGATAAGAGTACTTACCATTTTTGTTACTGTAGCCCTCGCCTTTTTTGTCAGTTGAGCTCTAGCTTCTTGGTTATTCGAGGAGTACAAAAAACAGTAACAGTATCGTTAGTCGAAACTGCATTTTAAGACATCACTAATTTTGTACGAATGTTATAATCAGCCTACTAAGCATTCATTCATTAGCCTATATTTAGAAGACAAAAATACTGACGTCGCTATAAGAATATTTAGGAATACAATTGTTGATACAATAAGGGCTAAAAGATAGCACTATCTTGGTAAAACAAAACAGGTACAAAGTATAGCACACGAGACAAATTCAGTATACACAATTGATTTACACAAATATAGTACTCGGCCTTAGTGAGAATGAATCATTATTGGCCAGGGCTAAGAACATACATCATGAAAATGGAAACATCAAGATACGGAGGAAGACCAAGACGATGGTGGATTGAAGAAGTTACAGACATTCTGAGAATTCACAATATTGCTGCATATCAAGCGATCAGACGTGTCATAGCACGAAAACCGATCGTCATTCAATCCTGCGACACCTCACAACAAAAGAACAGAAAAGACAATAAATAAATATTTATTGGCACATCAGTCAGAACATATCAAATGACAAGTTACCGAAGTTAACCCCATGCATTGACAATTATAGCTTTAAGTGATGCTCGGTATGTATTCTGTCCCGTCTTCTGAATTAACTGAAACTCCTTGAAAAGATAGTATAAATTGGCGACTTTTGTAATGATAGTACGATGTGACAAAAACTTTGAATTTCGTGTCTAAGTCTTTTAATCTAGACAGTTAAAGACTACTTGGAATTAGTTCACTTTGTTATGTGTTCCTTTACAATCACGTCATCTCCGATTGACATGACTCGTAACGCACCTTTTGGTAAAATCGAAAATTACCTAAGACGAAAAAATTTCCTAGGTTCGTTTCACTGATAAAAGTGTCTTACGCTCAGTAAAGAACCACTCTAATTTGCTCGCCGCTTACATTCTGTAAAGAACCCCTACATTTGGTCCACCACTTGCGGTCGGCTACATTTGGACCGCTGACCAAAATTGTTTGCCTAATCGATACTGTCGATTTTTTTTTAAAGAAAAGAGTATCCTATCTGCCCATGTATTGGTGGGACAGGTAAGGGAGGGAGGGGGGCTACGAATACAACAGTATGACCCGTCGTGAATATCGTAAAAGATTTGGGGTTGGCTGTCTCATCCCTAAAGGACACACGCATCCTCGTGCTGAAGAAGGCGGCTTTGAACCGAAAACCCACATATCATAGCTAACCTGTAAATTATGATACGACAAATACTTTAATTATGATTATATTCTGCTCATCTGTAGGAGCATGAGAATAACACAGTAGGCATCACCATCAGGTAGCATATCCTGAACAGGATGTAGCAGTAATCACAGGTTTTCTGTCGATCTTGAGCCAGTCTTCCTGCTTCAGTTATTGTAATGTTCAGGTGGTCTTTAATGTCTTGCGTCCACTTTCTTCATGGTCTGCCTCTTGTTTGTCTACCTGCCACATCCCCTCTATTATCGTTTCTCTAGGATGTCATGGCGTTTGATATGGACGAAATATTGTTGTTTTTTTGGAAAGAACTATGCTGTTTAGCAAGTTTTATTTTACATTCATTTCTCTCAGGATGTTTACGTTGGTGATATTTTTGGTCCATGGTACTCTGAGGATGTTTTTGTAACATTTTGTTTCAAATGCTGCTATTTTATTTTTCAATTTGTTGGTGGTTGTCCAGGATTCACATCCATATTTTGCCACAGGGAATATGCGCGCTCTTAGGAATTTTAGTGTTGTGTACAGTTCAGCCATATGTTTTTCATTTGTATCAGCTTCTTTGACGTTATAGCCAACCTCCTTCTGACTTCTTCATAGTAATCATCGTTAATGTTGATAAGAGAATAAGGTAATCAAAACTATTGACTCTTTCTAATTCACTGTTGTTGATACTGATTGAGAACTTGCTAGTGGTTATGTCGCTTCTCATAATCTTGGTTTTGCTTACATTCAGAAATACTCGTAGGTTTTTTCACTATGTTCTTTAACGGAGTCTATGACGTGTTCTAGACACAGTAGTAGACGAACATTACAAGTTTCTATGGAGGTTGCAGTGACGTTGGTTCATAACTATTTCTTTTGAAGTAACCAGGCCAACTGTATGTTGTCATGTAAACTTTACCTGGTCAGTTATGCTATGTAGTTTTTTTTCTTACTAAATGTCATATAGTGAAGAATAATCCCTTGTGAACTTTGAATACTCTCGCTTTGTGTTCAGTCTTACTCTCAGCTATCGCCGTGTGTGTCCACGGTTTTCTAGATACAAGGATATGCTGTTGTATTTGTCACTTCACGGTAAGAGTTGATAGTAGGAGGTCATTTCTGGGAAGCACAACGACGCAGCTCGACGGAAACGTTGACAATGGTGACGAATTGATAAGAGTAATACTACTACTACTTCGCAGATGAACACGTGATAGGTGTGTCAAATGCTAAATATGCCTTATTTGTTAACAACGTTATAGAGTGCGCTCCATGGGCTGGTGTAGTGTAGAATGTGCTCTATCTGGTGCCGTAAGCTGTGTTCCATGTGTTGGTATAGGATGTGCGCCATGAGATGGTATAGGATGTGCACCATTTGTAGGATGGGCTGTGTTCCATGTGTTGGTGCAGGGTGTGCTCCATTTGGTGTAGGGTATGCGCCATGTGAAGGGTAGGCTGTGCTCCATGTGTAGGGTAGGCTGTGCTCCGTGTATTGGTGCAGGCTGTACTCCATGTTTTGGTGTATTCTGTACTCCATGTGCTGGTGTAGGGTAGGCTGTGCTACATGTGCTGGTGTAGGGTACACTGTGCTCCATGTGTTGGTATATGTGTCGCTGGGTGCGAACTGACCATTGTGTGCGCCCTGCCCCGAAAACTGAAAAGTTTCCTAAACATATCATTACCTCGTTTTTATCGCATTTTTGTCACTAATTTCCGAGTATTAAATTGTCATGATCTAATTTCCCACGACCGATCCGTGTGCTCTTGACACTACGGGCCTTATAGCTGAATTAATGATGTCGTCATTCGGTATTCTTTTCATTATTGTCAATATTTCCATTGGTTAGTATTTACCGACTTGGAGTAGACTTGGCTTTTTTTGGCATGCCATTCCAAGTATATAAATATTGGCAAATGGGGAATAAAGGGAATAATCAAGAAAAGGGACCAATACAGGTCTCATTAATTCCGTATTGGTATGTATGAAGGTATGTACTGTCCAGAGCCACGACCCATTCCCCATTTATCTATATAGCTCTAATTAGGTCTGACAAAGTTATTTGTGTGTCCCTAACCGTGGGGAGATGACCCCCCCACCCAGTATTCACGCCACTGGTCATATACTACAGGCAAGGTGCTGAATCGCGATGTTGGTGAAACTCAATTACTCATGAAACAATCATCCTCTCAACGTTCAGTTTAAAGGTATCCCAAGTAAACAGTGTCATCACTTAATTCGCACAGCGCGCCTACACACACGAAATCCCGTCTCCATTTCAAATAGGTCAAATTGCTTTGATTCTAACACTACTTGCCAGCACTAGGATATCACATTTGATTTGAATCGCACAATTCTGCAGACGGTTCAAGCGTCACGTATTCATTAAATATGTCATCTATACTTAGACTTAACTGGTTGTTACTGACATTTATTACAATCAAAAATGAAATATTTTCAGATAAGAACTGTCTGGTTTTGTAAATGTGTGAAGTAGCTGTTTCTGACTTGTCTGTTGTCTCCATAGAAGTATATTTCATCACGTGAACAAATACTATGTTGTGTATGTGTGTCATCGTCCAGAATCAATTTTCTCCTTCTATTTATCTCGCGGGCCTCAAACAAGTGATCTCTATGTGTACAAGTCGCCGGTATTGCAACCGTGTTCTGGACTTGTAATTAAACAGTGTAAATAATAAGCTCGCTTCTTTCCAGTCTTGTCGTATGAGATCACTAACGAAGTTTGGGATAGGCTGACAATGTCACGTGTGAAAACATCATCTGACAATATGTCACGTGTGCAAAGTCATTGGACAATATGTTACGTGTGCAAAATCATCTGAAATATGTCATGTACGCAAACATCATCTGACAATATGTCACGTGTGAAAACATCATCTGACAATATGTCTCGTGTGGAAACATCCTCTGACAATATATCTCGTGTGGAAACATTATCATTGTCACTAGGTCGTGTCTGGATGTCTTACTGTTTATTCAGCCAAATGGCAACCATAGATGGTGAAGTGATGCAGACCAGCGGACGTTGCACGTTACGGCAGTCTTCTAGGTAGCAAATAGTACTAGATATACCATCACAATAGATAGGTCAACATATCGTACAATAATGAACTAGTTGGACCCAGGCACATAAGTAAGGCGGCCGTTCGGAGTTCTTAAACCACCTCTGTAACAAATCTAAACATGACATTTAATAATAGGAACATCCATTTTGTACATTTTTTTCCTATTTAAAAGGACAAATGATATAGAAAGCAAGTATTTTATTTGATTAAAAGAAAAGAACCTCTTGTCCCACAGTACAAGCATCACTTTTTATCGCAACAGGCATCTATAGTTCCTCTTTTTTCTTTGATGAGAAGGACGGTGTAGTGTATAGATATTGGTTCACCTTCTGCAGAAGCTTGGAGTGCAACATTATGAATCCAGAGATTGGAGACTGTTCATCAACAGCTGCAAGAAATCCTTAAAATGTGTTCTGCTTCAGAATATGGACGAGTTATCTGTGCCTAGTTAGAAAACTGCAGATAAATATTGATATCATCATGTTAATGAATACTATAATACATGAAAATGGGGATGATGAAATAATCCCTTTAACTGTGACAAGGTAGCACGTGACAGCCTATAGTCTTTCTAACAAAAACGCAAGGATAACTTCAGGTAACTGCTGTGACAGCCGAACCTATATAAATGTTACCCACCGAAGACGGATGTGTCGGGCATTGTCCCAAATAAAACAGCGACACAACATCATTTCCATTCTCTGGACTAAATCATGCTGGAAATCTAAGACTATGATCCTGCTACAAGAGAGATCCAGCCGGAGTTTGAGAATGAACACTGAAGAAGAAAAATAAACATGCATTGATAACCCACCAGCCACAATTATAGCTTTGAATAAATATGCATGCATAACCCACCTGCCACAATTATATCTTTGAATAAATTTGCATTCATAATCTACCCACCTCCCATACCTTTGTGACAATAACATTTATATTCTTCCTCTTCTTCTTCTTCAGCGTTCATTCTCAAACTCCCGATGGATCGGGCCCTTGTAGCAGGACCATGGCCCTACTAGATTTCCAGCAGGATGTAGTCCAAAGTACTACATCCAAAGAACTACATCCAAAGAACTACATCCAAAGAACTACATGCGTTGTGTTGCCGTTTTATTTGCGACAATGGTCCGACACATCCGTCTTCGGCGGGTAACACTTATATAGGTTCGGGTGTCACAGCAGTTACCTGAAGTTATCCTTGTGTTTTTGTTAGAAAGACTATAGGCTGTCACGTGCTACCTTGTCACAGTTAAAGGGATTATTTCATCATCCCCATTTTCATGTATTAAAGTATTCATTAAAATAATGATCTCAATATTTATCTGCAGTTTTCTAACTAAGCACAGATAACTTGTCTATGGTGGGAGTTCGATCCAAGATGGATCTGTGATATTTTGTAATAAAAATCTGCGAGATTGTATAGCGTCTGTGAGTGTTAGTGCTTGAGTCTTCAATCACTGCAAGAAAGCAAATATTACATACACCTACGTGCAGTATCAGAAAATAGGTTTAGTCTTCAATCACTGCAAGAAAGCACCTATTACATATAACAGCGCACAATATCAGGAAACAATATTAGTATTCAATAACTCCAAGAAAGCGAAATAAATTTAGTCTTCAATAATTGCAAGAAAGCACGTATTACGTACAACTACATGCAGTTTCGGGAAATAAGTTGAGAGAATTGATGTGATGTGTCATGTGACGTTTTCTCTCCAGAACGTTGTCTTCCCATTGAACTCCCTGAGCCCTTCTCTGTCTTGGGCTTTGCGGTTTGAACTTTCCAACGATGTATTAATGTTATCTTTAATGTAAAATTGATGTGGTATGATATATAATACATATGTGGGCTACCCTTTTTTTTTAATGCGGCGAATTTGAGTTTTCTTTGTGTGGTATCGGGAAATATTTGTGTTCAGTTTAATTAGTCATATGGGTCTCCAAGCTATTTCCAGGTATACGTCCATCTGCAAATCTACGTATGTGTCTATTCTTTCACTTATCCATACATTTGTATTTATATATATCTAACTATTCGTCCACTTATTTATCCATCTACGTATATATCTACACATTCGTCCACTTATTTATCCATCTACGTATATATCTACACATTCGTCCACTTATTTATCCATCTACGTATATATCTACACATTCGTCCACTTATTTATCCATCTACGTATATATCTACACATTCGTCCACTTATTTATCCATATACGTGTATATATCTACACATTCGTCCACTTTTCATGCAGCTGTCTACCCATTTGTCCATTCTCCATCCATCTATATATTTATCTACCCAAACGTCCACTATCCACCTATCTACGTACCCTTCCAACCATTAAATCCACGTAGCTATTAATCCACGTATATATCTACTTATTCATCAATGCATCTACTTCTATCTCTGTTCATTCATTCACTAATCAATCTACATTTTTTGTCATTAAACCACTCATCTATCAACATCTATTTCTGTCTATTCATTCACTTACCCATCTACATTGTTACTTGTAGGAACTAAAATTCTACTGCTTCCTCTATTTTCTCACGAAGTCATAAAAATTGCCTACACTATTTTCTCACGAAGTCATAAAAATTGCCTACACTATTTTTTCACGAAGTCATAAAAACAGCCAAAAGATCTGCGAACATCAAAATGAATGGGGGAATATTAACAAAGGAAGAAACCCCTGCATACCTTGGAGCAAATATAGACAAACAACAAACACTAAAAGAAAACATAGAAAATATAGGAAAAGCAAATACATGCTCAAACCTTATTAAGAGACTAACTAGTACAAACTGGGGGAAAGACACGCAGACTCTCCCTCAACTGTATCTTGGCAATGTAAGATTAGTAATGGATTATAGCCTTCTTCTCCTGAACATTGTGAGCAATACTACCACCTCATTCCTGAATATGGTGCAGAACCAAGCTTTGAGACTACTCTATGAAGGGATGTGATCAACACCCACAGCAGTACGTGAGATAGATGCAAATGTAGAACTTCTGGATATCAGACAGAAAAATAGCACAAATGGAAACGGTAGAAATGTAAAATGGAAACGGTCGAAAGGTACCAGAGACAAATGAATGACTATCCAAATAAAATCTTATTGACACTTGGAAACAAAAAAGGACTAAAATAACTGTCTCTACGTGTTATATCTGGAGACCCGCCGAAGACGGATGTGTCGGGCCATTTGTGCAAATAAAACGGCGACACAACGCATTTCCATTCTCTGGACTACATCCTGCTGGAAATCTAGTAACACAGAGATCCAGTAGGAGTTTAAGAATGAACGCTGAAGAAGATGAATATATCCGGAGAGGACAATGACAAACACAATCTACAGCAAGAGAGAGAACTAGGAAACACATACCTCGGGCCACTTGGGAGAACCTGAACCAACTAACTATCCAAACAAAAGACTAGATAAAACAGCCAATAAGGAAACACTACCGACAATCCTGAGGGCATGTGCCCTAGAAACTCGAAACAGCTATCCATCACCAGCAATCAAGGCATACACTGATGGATCAATTTTCAATGGCACGTGTTTTACAGGACATGACATCCTTATACGATACCTGTTCGATCTTCCGCGAGTTCTGGGACTCTTGTGGTGAAAATAGCTCAAATTATGAAGCGAGGCCATCAAGACATTCATTGAGTTAATACACCGACAGTATGATCTCATGGGACAAAGGACAAAAACCATCAGACATAGTCATTTCTACAGAATCTATGTAAGTTCTGGAAGTACTTGAACATACCCCATATGAAAATCAAGATATTCTCCACATAGAAAATGCAGTACAGTCTTATCTCTGCATATTAAATTAGCATGATCATGCAATGGATCACTGGTCATACCGATGTAGCTGGAAACAAAGTAGCGGACATTCTTGCAAAAAGAGGCGCCTCAAAACAACAAAAGCAAAGACCTTGTAGTATGGGAACAGTCAAACATATTCTCAGAAACAACACCAGGGAAATCTGACTGAACAGATAGGCAAATTGGATGCCTGGTCAAAATGCATTTAGTGAAATGACAGGCCAAAGGACAATGACAACATAAACAAACTCTGCAAGAGAAACGAATCCCTTATCTTTAAGTTTCGAACAGGACATGCAAGGATTAGTATCTACTTAAATCGTATCAAACCCCAGCAACTACCCACTTGTATACACTGCTCTCATCCCAATGAAAAAGTGGAACACCTCCTTATTGACTGCCCTTACCTTTCAACTGTCAAGAAAAAAAAGGCACCCTAAACAATAACTAACTTACTGTGTTAATCACTAGCTTACTGTGTTAATCACTAACTTACTGTGTTAATCACTAGCTTACTGTGTTAAGCACTAACTTACTGTGTTAATCACTAGCTTACTGTGTTAATCACTAGCTTACTGTGTTAATCACTAGTTTACTGTGTTAATCACTAACTTACCGTGTTAATCACTAACTTACTGTGTTAATTACTAGCTTACTGTGTTAATCACTAGCTTACTGTGTTAATCACTAGCTTACTGTGTTAATCACTAGCTTACTGTGTTAATCACAAAGTCAACTTCAGAAAACCTGCACTTCTTTAAGAATGACATTGTGCTAACAAGAGTAGAATTACACATCAGCATTTGATATCTCACCTAACGAAATTACTTTAAATGGACAACAACTTGAAATAGTACACAAATTCTCCTATCTAGGAAGCAAATTAACACTCGACGGTGATCTCATGACAGAAATTACAACTCTCATTGCCCTAGCATCAAGTGCATTTAACAGACTGTCTAATATCTGGAAGTCAAAGTCAATCAGCACACGCACGAAAATGCGCTTATTTAATTCCTGCGTTATTCCCGTGCTATCATATGGATGTGAGAGCTAGAAAATCTCTTTATCTTCAGAAAAGAAATTACTGAGTTTCAAGAACAAATGTCTTCATAGGATAACTAACACCCATTGGAGTGAATTCAAATCGAATGATAAAATCAGAGCAGAGACACATCAAAATTTCATCACAGATGTTTCATCACGCGCAGACACCAACAGAATACACCACCAATCTCGTGAATGGATACCTACAGGCACAAGAGCAAGGGGTAGACCAAAAGAAACACTGAGAAGAACAATACTTAGAGAAAGTAAAGCAACCAATATTCATACTATTCAAGAACTGCACATAATATCTTTGAACAGACAGAATTGGAGAGATCTGACCTCTACCCTTTGCGCTAACAGCGCAAAAGGAAATGAATGAGTGAATGAATTTGGTATCTACTTTATTTCTACGTATCCATCCATCTACTTCTGTCTGTCCAGTCATTCATCAATTATTTCTACGTATCCATCCATCTACTTCTGTCTGTCCAGTCATTCATCAATTATTTCTACGTATCCATCCATCTACTTCTGTCTGTCCAGTCATTCATCAATTATTTCTACGTATCCATCCATCTACTTCTGTCTGTCCAGTCATTCATCAATTATTTCTTATCTTTTTCCTTTATTTTGTTTGTCCTTTTATCTCATATCCATCACTAACTGGGTATGCAACGATGCTACAGGAGAATATTTATAGTTCAAGGCCAAATCCTGTCAACCCTCATTTATTTTTGTCTCACTTAAATACTTTTTCAATTAAACAGACGTGGCGATAAAAGGTCAAGGACTGGATGCTGGGACAAATAAATGGAATCAATCATCGGTTGAGGGAAATAAAGTGATAGCGCATACTCAGACTGAAATTGAGAAAAGCTCAATCTCAAGTGGACACAAACTGTCATGTGGTGAGAAGATTTTTATACATTAAAAAATCATAACTTCCATTCTCTGTTAAAAGAATTTAATATAATAAACAAAACAAAATTCTCACGCCCTAATTAATCTCGCGAAAAATACTCGGTATGACTTTTTATTTCACCCCCTCCACCTCCCCCTTGTAATTAAATCTTGTTATTTTATAAATGTCCTTCGCTTATATTTCAAGTAGAATAGTCTTATGTTTCTGGAATAATTCAAAAGCCCCGATGTATTTTTGGTTGAGTAGGTACACACTGAAACCTCTTCTCAAGTAATATACGCAAGATTAAATCAGGTCTGACATTTACAAATTTGAAGAAAAACAAAAATGTGCATGGCAAGGTTGCAGTTGAAGGAAGCTCTCACGAGTTTGATCTAGAACATTCTCTGTACTATCATATTACGGGACAAGATTTTATTAAAAAAATAAGTAGGAAATAAACCAAGCAATTATATCCAACACTGCACATGTGATATACTGGAGAACATGTTATCACTCTGTCGGCCTTAAAGTGTACAGAAGCAATGCTTCCATATAACAGTATGTCTGAATTTAGGTGCTATTTATAGTATCTTTTATGGGCACATGACTGTTATTATAGCCATGGGAAAACCGACTGTTTTTATAACAAAATTGACCACAACATAATTCTGTAGATAAGGGGGGCTGGAGTTTGGAGGATCTCCAATTTCTCCCCTCTCCCCCTTACCACAGCAAACATAAGAAAACATTTTGGAGGGCGCAGAAGAATGATGGTCAGCCAGCATAGGACCGGTACTGTCAGCAGAAGTGTGATGGCGGATACACTCAAGGAGAGATCGTAGCAACTATGGATGTGTCCAGTTTGCAGTGATGATGATCCGACGACTAACTAACTAACTAACTAACATAAGAGAACTTTTAGTACTGTAGGAACATAGTCAAAAGGTGGGTAGTCCTTACCAAAGGTCATCACATTTCTCATCAAAAATATAGAAGACTACACAAAAACGAACTGATGATATTTTTGTTAGTAAAATCCAATCTTTACTGAAAACGTAATTTGAATCCTGATATCCGTTATACTCGTATAAACCGAGTAGAAATCTGTGCTTGGTTTTCATCTGATCAAGCTAATATCTGTTTATTATTGCTATTAACTATATTGTGTAATCTAACCTTGTTATTAGAGGTGAGGAAGAGAGTTCTACACAGCTATATAACTCCTATACTAACATATGGATGGGAGTCTTGGAAAATAAGCGAACAGAAAAGTGGGAAATTAGAGGTTATAGAGATGTGGTTCTACAGAAGAATGCTGAGAATACCATTGGCTGCCAGAAAAAAAACGAATGTGGAGGTGTTGAACGAGTCAAATGCGAAACGGATCTTTTCCAATAAGAAAAAGACAATCATACTTTTATTTTGCTACGTTAAAGACAGGAAGTTTGGAGAACAGTCACAACGGGAAAGATTGAAGGCAAGAGACGTGAGAGAGCGACAACGTGAGAAAATATTAGACAAGTTTAACATCCTGGCACGGCAGGGAAACAACAACGATCTTGATACATAATACTGGAAATAGAGAGCTGTGGAGAGCCATGATCGCCTATGCCAGTCGGCATGGCACCTAATGAATGCATGATTTATATTATCTATGATGCAGGGGTATATTCCAGGACTTGTCTGACATTATATACATGCTTCTTAGGGCTGATGAATTGATTCCCCATTATTAAAAAAACAAACATTATCTGTATTGATGTGTTGCTTCCACTCGAGATTCTTTTATCCACTGTCACTCCAAGAAAATCCGTGTCGCCATTTATCGCCAGACACGACCGCTCCTCCAGTCGACCCATCTGTAAATGGGAAATGAGTTGGGAAAGGTAAACACAACTAGAAAAGGAACTGGCCACACTCTATGTTCTGTTGGTATTATGTTTTAGCTCTCTGTCTGACACTCTATGTTCTGTTGGTATTATGTTTTAGCTCTCTGTCTGACACTCTATGTTCTGTTGGTGTTATGTTTTAGCTCTCTGTCTGACACTCTATGTTCTGTTCGTTTTATGTTTTTGCTCTCTGTTTGACACTCTATGTTCTGTTGGTGTTATGTTTTAGCTCTCTGTCTGACACTATGTTCTGTTGGTATTATGTTTTAGCTCTCTGTCTGACACTCTATGTTCTGTTAGTGTTATGATTTAGCTCTCTTTCTGACACTCTATGTTCTGTTGGTATTATGTTTTATTTCTGTCAGACACTCTATGTTCTGTTGGTATTATGTTTTAGCTCTCTGTCTGACACTCCATGTTCTGTTGGTATTATGTTTTAGCTCTCTGTCTGACACTCTATGTTCTGTTGGTATTATATTTTAGCTCTCTGTCTGACACGCTATGTTCTGTTGGTATTATGTTTTAGCTCTCTGTCTGACACTCTATGTTCTGGTGGTATTATGTTTTAGCTCTCTGTCTGACACTCCATGTTCTGTTGGTGTGATGTTTTAGCTCTCTGTCTGACACGCTATGTTCTGTTGGTATTATGTTTTAGCTCTCTGTCTGACACTCTATGTTCTGGCGGGAGACTTTGCCTCACTTCTGCAACTGCTTGATTCTCATCTTAACAAACCAGACAGAGTTAGGTGAACTGCGTAGTGTGAGTGAAGTCTTCTGATATAGAGGGTGACCAGAAATGGCAACTTCAGAAAGGTTGATTTTTTCACGATCCTGGAGCGTTGTAACAGAAGCATTCCTGGATAATTCCATATAAATACTGTTCTTCCGATCATTCATAAAGTGTTCGATTAGTAATGTGATCGACGGAAGCGGCGATGATGTAATGTGATAGACGGAAGCGGCGATGATATATTGTGATAGATGGAAGTGGTGAAGATATAATCACTGCGAGCACGAACAGGAGTAGACTAAATAGTGTTACTAATGGTAAATACTAATAAGGGATCATGATGACGTTTCAACCGAAAAAAAGAGACAAAAAATAACAAATCTACATGGAAATAAATATAGACTTATATTACAGGGGTACGCCTGTGAGAGAATTAGAAAGAAAATAGCAACAATGAAAGTAATCGATAATTATGAGATTATCTCCGAGGATTTACCTTTGAGGTGTGTTGTAATGACGTTATTCACAGTAGGCCTATATGATGATGTGGTATGCTGATATTTCCATGACAGTATTGACAGAGGATGAATTATGTGAGCTGTATGGCAGTTTAGGCATTAATTCTAGTTAAGAAGAAATATAATAGTGATATTTGTGTAGAAATATAGGCTAAGTTTGAAAACAGGAACCACCGAAATTTAGCTCAACATTTCTGACAGTGTCGTGTTTGAATATTTTGTATGTGTCCTGGTAATTTCACTTGTACATTTTGTGGTAAGGTATGCTCCTTTCAACTGTGAATCCAATTTAATTGTATCAAGAGTGTTTGTACCATAAATAAATAATGGAGGTCACAGTTCAGGTTATCCTGTTACCATGACCTATATATGTGTGTGTGTGTGTTTTATATATTTAAAAATTGTTCACTCTAATTCAGTAGTGAAAACAGTTTTTTTTTAAAATTCGAACATTCACACGCTCGCTTCGTCATGGAAATCTTATAAATTGCCAAGTATACAAAACCGTTGGAAAGCACTGGTCTAAGAGAAATAACTGCGGTAATATTTGTTCCAACACTGTGTGGAGAAGTACAGAGCTTGCCCGGAACGACTAAGATACCTGGTAAAATGTTTGTCTCAGGCATTTGTGAAACCCAGAGAATTCAGAGATGAATAAATCACTGATCAAAATAAATCTTTCACCAGAGTGTTGCCAACGACCGAAAGGGAATAAAGAATGGTGACAATTACCTACCAAGCATGTAACCTCAGACTAAGTAGGTTTTGTGATAGTGCTGGCCATCCCATATAGAAGCCATGTGTCAGGACAAAAGGTGCAGATATTTTACCAAAACTGTTAACAATGGCATAAAAATACATTTTGTTCTCCAGACTACATCCTGCTGATCTGCAGGAATTTGAGAATGAATGAAGAAGAAGATTACTTACCCAACTGTAATGATTGCATTGTAAACACTGATATTTTCATAACAAATATATTCATAAACAAGTATTGTTTATTTATTTGAATGATAACAGTATATCTTTGCAACAATTATTTTGGTTAGAATTTATATTCAGCTGAAAAAACACACATGCACACGCACACACACACTTATATATATATATATATATATATATATATATATATATATATATATATATATATATATATATATATATATATATATATATATATATATATATATATATATATATATATCTTATAATTGAAGAGTGTCCTTTATAGGACATAGCTTTTCATTTATTTTTGAATTTGTAGGCACCACTGTTACATCAAATTGTATCAACAATAAATAATAATACAGTGGAGTCTGGATACATAGAACCTGCATCTTTAGGATAAAATGGTTAACATGAAATAAAATGGACCTTTAGGTCCCTTGTTCAACTTATCAGGAATTCTACTTATCTAGACTGAACTAAGAATATACAGTACTACAGTGTACCATGGGCTTCCCACACCATCTCATTTAGCTCATTGAAATGTTTTATCAGAAACAACATGCTTCTGTCCGTCTCGAGAGAGAAACATCTGACTGGTTTGAGGTCCAGAAAGGAGTCAGACAGGGATGCATCCTCTCACCATACCTAATAAAATGTATGCAGAAAATATCATACAAAATGTATGAGATGACACACGCTAAGAACAGTTTCAACACCTTAATATCGGAGGACACAAAATCCCATAAATTAGGTATGCAGATGACACCACACTAATATCAAAGAGCCCCACAAGTTCAGAGGAAATGATTATGTCAGTCAAACACCATAGTGAGGCACACAACCTTTTCCTCAATGCAAAAAAGACAAAAATAATGCAAGTCAGCATAGATGCAATTACACCTAGAATAGTCATTGACAAAGAGCAACTAGAAAATGTACACAACTTTGAATATCTAGGGTAAGCCATCAATACCACAGGAGATTGCTCGGCAGAGATAAGAAAGAGATTAGCAATGGCACTACAAAATACATCACAGATTAAAAGTCTATGGAAAGGAGAAAACAGAAAAACAAAGTTACAAGTACTAAGAATCTACATCTTTCCAGTGGCAAGGTATAGTGGTGAGATGTGGGAAATGACATCAACAATGGAAAAAAATTATCTGCATTAGAAATCAAATGCAATGGAAAGGTCCTACAAATATCATGGACATAAAACAGAACTAACGCAAAGATCTGAACAAAGAAGAAGACAGGCTCCTCAAAACTATCAAAAAAGGAAAACTTGCATATTTCGGACATATAAAAAGACACAATGGTTTGGAAAAATTAATCGTGGAGGGAAAAATTCAAGAAAAGAGAACAAGAGGTGGACCAAAATTATTATGGACACATGACATAAAAGAACTTCTGAACATGACACTGGAAGAAGCTGGGCAGCTTGCACAGAACCATGAGGCTTACAGAGTGGCAGTGAGGACAATGTTCTGCAAAGGACACATCACATAGGGAGTGAGAGAGAGAGAGAGAGAAAGAGAGAGAGAGTACTATGCAGTGGCGTTGAGTAAAACAATTGTACCACTTAGGAAACACTATAAGTTAACAAATACAGTAAACATATGCAGCAATACAGTCTCAGAGATGTTGAGATATTTCATTATTTTAAGAAGCAGTACATTTTTCATTACAGAGTAACAGTCTCCAAAATAAGCCAGTTTCATCAGCATTAAATATATCTGCAGAATATATATCTATATATCTAGCGAATATATCTAGCGAAAGCAGGTTTAAGCTCTCCTCAGTCCACGAATGGGTCATCACTTTATCAATTGATCATTTCTCTCCACACACACAGCTGTTCTTAATTCTTTGTATACTTGAACAAAATTATCATTTTTGCACACTTTTTCTAAGCAAATAGGCCTAAGTGTGTGGTTACATTTAACCTTTGTGCAACATTTTATTTATTTTTAAACCTACAGTGGTTTGTTATACATCAAAATGTGCAAAACTGAATGCCATTTTCAGAATACCTATGTGTCTATTGTCTTGTTTGAGGAGCAGAAATATATAGTATATTATATGAATGTTTATGACAAACATAATAGCAAATATTAGAAAAACAATAAATTTCAAACAAATATTTATAATCTCATTTAAAGCATACCAAGACCTAGGGCAAATGACACCAATCTTCAGAAACAAAAATGTAGCTTTAAACACCAAAATAACACTATTCAAAATGATTATTATGCCAACGCTGTGTTACCAATGGCAAACATGGACAATGACAGCACAAGACAAATGTAAACTTGTGATAGCTGAAATGGCATGCTCATGTAGACTTCTAGGAATATTGCTAAGAGACTGAGTGAGAAATGAGGACATTAGACAAAGAACCGGTACCACTCCAATCTTGGGATATATTAAGAGTCAACAAATCAAATGGTTTGCACACATCAGCAGACTACCATCAGACAGCATACCACAGCAAGTTATGCTACACAGATACAGTGAAGTCAGACCTAGATGTCGACCATGAAAACGATGGACCACCGAAATAAAAGAGGTGACAAATTCCAAAATATACTCAGCACACACACGAGGGCGCCAGAGAACTCTTCTACCCATGATGCTGAAAGGCAATAACGGGTTTAGCGAATAGATAGATAAATAGTCATTTAAAGTTTACTACTATACAGGGCCTATAGTATATCCATTTTTGCAACTATTTGGAAAGTTTCAAATGTTTCTATGAAGATTAAGGGAGCCGCGTTAGCGCAGTGGTTAGCGCACTGGCTTCGCATATGATTGGTCCTGGGTTCATTCCACAGTTGAGGCGGAAATGTTTTCAGATCGCAATGTCTCCCAGGTTGACCCAGCCTTAATTGGGTACCGGATCAATCCAGCAAGTAAAGACTGCGAGGGAGAGGAGATGGCTACAGCCCTCATTTGCAGAGCCTGTGAAATGTGAGATCGCTAATATCTCACACCCCTACGGCATTAATAAATGCTATGGGTTACTTTACTTTACTTTACTATAAAGATTAAATCTGTGATTATTTGAATGTTTGTTCATATGCACATTCTTCTGCCCTAATGTTTCATTTTTTGCTGACCACTTTAGACAATTAAACTAATGATAGGGCCTATTATTTTGTGACAGAGCAAATATAAAGACATAGTTTACAAATACCGGTAGTCATGAGGAAAGACTTCATAATTATTGTGATTGGATGAAATCATCATCATCATCAGGTGCCATGCCAGCTGGCGTAGGCAGTCATGGCTCTCCACAGCTCTCTGTCCACAGTATTATGTATCAAAGTCGTTGTTGTTTCCTTGCCATGTCAGGTTGTCATACTGTCAAATATTTTCTCACGTTGTCACCCTCTGTCTCTGGTGCCTTCAATCTTGCCTGTTGTGACTGTTCTCTAAACCTGCCTGTCTCATGAAGTGGCCAAACAAAGAAGATTGCCTTTTTCTTATATTGCTGATTAAGGTCCGTTTCGCATTTAACTCTTTCAACACCTCTACATTAGTTTTTCTGGCAGTCCATGGTATTCTCAGCATTCTTCTGCAGAACCACATCTCTGTTGCCTCCAATCTCCCACTTTCCAGTTTGTTGATTGTCCAAGACTCGCACCCATATGTTAGTATAGGAATTATATAGCACTGCAGAACTCTCTTTCTCACCTCTAATGACAAGGTCATATTACACAGAATATTTTTCATTTTTCTGAATGTTGTTTTTGCCTGTCCTATTCTGCATCTTATTTCTGTTGAACTTCTTCCATCTTCTGTAATCATTGTACCTAGATATTTGAATTGGTGGACCTGTTTTAATACTATATCATTCACTTTGATCTTGCAAGGTGTGTTATTTGGTTTCTTTGAAATAACCATTACTTCTGTTTTCTTGATATTTAGGAAGAGGCCTTTCTCTTTACTTTCTGTGACTACTAAATTAATTAAATCTTGAAGGCCTTCCTCACTTTTTGCAATCAGAACAGTGTCATCTGCATATCTCAAATTATTTATGTTATGTCCTCCCACTGTTAATCCTAGGATATTAATAATTTCATGTATTATGTTTTCATTGTATAAAGAGAACAGGTCTAGTGAATGTACAGACCCCTATTCAACACGTTGTTGTATATGTTGAAAAGGGTCTCTAGCATGTGTATAATTTCGCTATGTTTAACTTTGTCAAAAGCTTTAGTGTAGTCTATAAAACAGAGGTACAGATCTGTTTTTACTTCTATAGACCTCTCTATTAGTGTTCTCAATATATAAATAGCATTGTTCGTACCTTTACCTTCTACAAAGTCACATTGTTCTGAAATTATTTCTGATATTATTTTGTTTCTCACTCTCGTCATGATGATTCTGAGAAGTATTTTGGTTATTTGGCTCATGAGGCTGATTGTACGGTGTTCTTCACATTCGGTGGTCCCTGGTTTCTTAGGTAAGGCTATAAAAATCGACCTCATTAAGTCATCGGGTATGTTTCCGCTGTTATATATGTCACTCAGCAATTTTGTGATTATTTCAACTCCAAAGTCATCTAAAGCTGCTAATTCTTCTAATGTGATATTGTCTGGACCTGGGGCTTTGCCATATTTCATGTGTCTTAGTGCCTCCCTTACTTCTGCTGTGAGTATTGATGGACCCTCGCCGTTATCTTGTATGTTTATTTCTGGTCTATTGTCATCATAAAGTTCTTTGATATATTCTGACCATCTCTGTACTATGTGATCTATTCCCATTAATACCTGCCCTGTCTTAGATTTTAGACACTCTGTAACTGTTTGCGTTCTCTTTCCTGTTATCATCTTTATTTTCTTATATAGTAATGTTGTATCTTGGTTGTAATGCAATACTATTTCTGTGCATTTCTTGTTCAGCCAGCTTTCTTTTGCTTTTTTGCATTTCTCTCATATCTCCTTATGTATTTTCTGATATTCCACTATCTTGTGTTTATTTTTCCTTCTGGTGCTCATCAATTCTATTTCTTCAGTCATCCATTTTTGTTTTGATGTATGTTTTACTTTTGGTATTATCTCTTTAGATAGATGTTTGGCTGGATGAAATACTACAGTAATTTTACAATCTCCTTCAGTGAAGACTTTTAGCAATGTCAACAAACATCTATTAGAAAGAAGAAGTGATCTCTGGTATTGATAAAACAATCTTTCAAAAGGTGAGCCAGATACTATGAGTCAACCTGGAAAGCCAGTTTAAAATAAATTGTATTGACATTTACATTAACAAACATATTCGTTAACATAGACATAGACATATATAAAATAGAGAATGAGATAATTAAATACTACACAATTTGGATACTGTTTACACAATTACATAAATATTTTCATATATGAAATATTTGGGAAGTGATAGGAAGAAAGGACAAGGAAAAGGAAAAGAGAAAATGGGGGAAAGGGTCTGCAGAAAAAAAAATATTTATTGCAAAATACAAAAGAAAAGAAAATTCATAGGGTCACAGTAACACACACAAAAAATGACCCACTAGGCTAGCCAAGTAAGGTTCATATAGACTGATATCAATACAATGTATGCTCAAACCACATAAAATAATTTATATCATATTAAGAACAATAATAAAAAAATGAAAACTTTAAGTTACAAGTTTTCATTGATCAAGTCTCTGTATGATAATGCCATCTTCTGTGTTAGCTTGAACACGGTGAGGTGAAAGATTACTCATCGATGGAATAAAGACTAGATGCTACACTAATAGACTGAGCATCAAGACTGCCTTGTGAAAGGAATGTTGATACTGTGGAACCAGTACTAACATGCTTCTTGCTGACGATACGGACTTTAGTTTTTGATGATTTTGGGTGAACACATTCTGGAGAATCATCTAATAGGATCAGAAAGAGGTAATAATTGTTAATTTATAGCATCAATAAATGACTCATAACAAGACTTTATTAAATACAAAATATCTATTGCTTTTGCTAAATTGTACATAAAGTGAAATATATTTTTACACCATTTAGGAGTTAGGGCCTATGCAGGAAATCATGCTAAGCTTGCTTTTTCTAAAATGGACAAGATGGCTAACTGATGGTCAGCATTTTCCAGCTGCATATACTTTCCCAAATATTTTCTTGTATCACTTCCTGAGTTTCCATTGTGTTTTGTGCGTGGCATCCTGATTATCTGTGCGCCTTTTGGCTGGATGCCTCCGTCTTCAGCATTCTGCTTACGTGGGCAGGACTATAGTCCTGCTCGAGTGGGACTGCCCGACCAGTCTTAGTTTCCAGCCCCTGATGGCTGAACTAAGCCCCATCACCTCTGCACGGTGCTGGTCTCGATGACCACATTACATGATCTAGATAAAGTGCATTACCAGGCACTTAGAATAATGTTGGGAGCAATGAAATCAACACCCATAGCAGAGATGCAGAAAATGGGAAGAATGAAAACACTTGGCGAACGCAGAGACACAAAAGTACTAATTCAAGCAGAAATGTTTCAGTGTATGCCAAGTCATCCAATGAAGGAAAGATTCCAAAATCTAGCAATGGGGCGACTGAAAAGGAGCAGCTTTATCCATCAAGCTAAACGACTCCATAGACAACTTACAGACCTACCTGAAGTTGACAGCCCCTTCAGGTCTGTACCAGAACAAACCCTGTGGAGTGAAAGCCATGGAATGCCAATATACATTCAGACCAATGTGAAAGGAATACTAAGCGAGGTCGAACAGAACAGTGTGCAGCAAATGACAGTCACCCTCAGTTTCCTGGACGAGGAATATCCACAAGATATATGGGTTAGAGTGTACACAGAAGGGTCAGCACAGAATGCTGTGAGGAATGGAGGTGCAGGTGTATGTATATAGAATATCCACACAAGCCTAGAGATACAATCAGAAGACCGACAGGAAAATTCTGCAATAATTATGATGCAGAAATCCAGGCAATTAGTGTGGCAGCTAAAAAACTGCTGAACTCCAACTCTGGCCTACAGCCTGTGGTATTCCTGACAGATGCAAGGACAGTGCTTCAAGCTCTCCAGTCTGGAAAACTAACAGACTTGAAAAAACTACTTAGCAAATTGTCTTACCAGTATAGGGTAACCATGCAGTGGATACCCTCTCACTGTGGAATACCAGGAAATGAAAAAGCAGATCAACTGGATAAGGAAGGTGCTGCCGAAGACCAACCAGATATACCAATCACCTACCATCAGAAAAAACAGATGATCAAGTCAATAAGAAAGCCACAAACACCAACACAAGATGACTATCACATTATGAACAGATCAGAACTAGTTATAATTCTACGTCTCAGAACAGGACACAACCGACTCCGCAGTCACATGTATACAAAGTTCAAGATTGGCAACATGGCCATGTGTACATGTGGACAGGCAGCACAGAGTGCCAAACATATACTTCAAGAGTATTCTAAGCATGAAACACTGAGGCAGACATAATGGCAAGAGGAAACAACACTGGAATCAAAGCTCTATGGGACACTGTATGAACTACAAAAGACAGTGAGTTTTATTAAGGAGACAGAATTACAGATATAGACATGTTTCAAGTGAACGAAAGAAGAAGAAGAAGAAACTTCCTGAGTTTTATCAATCAGTTTTGATGAAAAAACTAAAACCAATTGAAATAACAAACTGTACCCTCTATCTTATAACTAGGAAGCCAATGCACTAGTTACTATGCTGTACAATATATTCATGTGCATATTTTATATTTCTTCACAAAATTCTGGACTATTATTTATTTCAGTCTCATACATACGAGAATATATTTTTTTAACCTCTTGGCTGCAGAATTCTCCTTAAAGGAAAGATGACAAAATTACAGCTATTTTGTGGACATCTTAAGGAGTGATGGCTCATGTATGTACAAGTGTGTAGCCACAAGAGTTACCAAACTGGACAAAATGAGAAATGATGAAATCAGGAGAAGAATCTGTATAAGAAAATGCACAGAATACATCGAGAAACAACAAATAAAATGGTTTGGACACCTTATGAGAATGAATCATAACTAACTACTTACAAAAACATATAATATAAGAAGACCTGGAAACAGTGTCAGAGGTAGACCTAGAAAAAGATAGATGGATAACATCAAGACAACACTGAAAAAATATGGATTCAAGGCAACATATCTGGTCTTAGATAGACAACTAAAGTTCCTAGTCATCACCCCTATGTTTAATAGCAAGTGTGGATATTCTGACCATCATCCTGGGAATAGACAACAGACAATAGGCTCATGTGTTCATATGTATTGTGGAAAACATCTTAAAGTGTTCAAATACTCTGATTGGCTAGTTCAAATTGTTTATTGGTCATCTAAAAATAAATATTTTGTAATTGAACATGCTCGTAAGCATCATTTCTGCTTTTATGTGTCAACATAGCTGGAGTATCTTTGTGTAACCATCTTAACAAGACCTACAAATATGGTGAATTGCAAACTCGATGAATTGAAAATTTATAAAATTTGAAAGAATATTTTTCTGATAACTCTAGCATTAATGTATTTGAAGCAGGAAGTGATTTAGAAAGTGTTGCATTGTGATAGTAGTAGTGATTCGGAGGATATAGATTACAATGATATCTGCAGCTCACATGTTTCATCTTCATAGTCAGGTATGGTCACTATTTTCATTTTTGGACGATGATGGTGTAAAAATTCTTTAACACTGATCATGCAGATGTTTTAAGAATTTTTGAATCTGTTTCAAATGATAGCATCATACAACATATAATGTAATGAAGCATTATGCTTGTACATTAATGAATTTCAGAATACAGTAATAATACACTCAAATTGTGGAATGCGAGAATGAGGTGGGCAAATTAGTTAGGAAAAAATTCAAGAACTCTTAAAATTTTCCAACAATGAACTTCTGATTTCACTGACTTACCCCCACAGCTAAGGGATTAAATACTCATAATAATAAAATGGTTTTTGTCATATACACAGACATGTTAAAATTTATCAAGACAAATTATAATTATGCAATCTTTTCCCTACAACCGAATACTTTTTTGAAAATGTATGTTATTTTTAGTGAGTGTTTTGAAAACGTGATAGCTTTTTTGTTGTTATAGATTTTGAAATAATTTTAGCACTTGTAAAAATATGAATTGAATATTGCATATATTTGTGTAGTTATGTTTGTGTATGCGTGGCACAGAGATGTGAGGAAATTGTAAAGACATTTCTTTAACAAAATACAAAAAAAAACTAAACATATTATTAAAAAATGAATTAGGCCTACCTTTATTTTTTGAAGTGGCACTTTTTTAACACACCTCGTTCTTTTTGTAATTACATTATTTCACAACAAAAACTAACATAATATCACTGGGAGAATAAATAAAACATGTGGATGTGCAGTAAAATCTTTCTCTGGAGATAGACCTAGTCTTGTCTGTAATTGTGTCAATATATTTGGTCTATACACAACGACACCATTGTCTTACAAATGTATATCGACTTTGAAAACAAAATGTGATTCACAAGAATTCATCATCAGAATCTCAATCTATAATGATTTTACTCAACATACAATAAAACCAAAGGCTATAAAACCCAATTCACAAATTGCGTTATGCAAATTTGCTGATGTGGTCATGTCAATCGGATTTAAAATTACGGTACATCTTTCCTAGTGTTCACTCATGTTAACACAATGGTGGAAAAGGAAGTCTAATCAAATAGATAGCTAGGATTCACTGATCCTGGCAACGTAAACATTAAACATCATGTTGCTCCCATCGCTAAATCACTGCATAACAAACCGGACCATAGTGATCCTGGTAAACCATCTGCAAATCCACTCGCTGAGGGTGTGCTACAGGTTAACAAACTACTGAACTGAAATTAAGGCTGTCAATGATTATGTTGTGTTTCATTTACTCCCCTGATGGTCAATGAAGAAACTGAGCTATAGTTTTCTTAAATTATAAAAATGTTGACAAAATATGTGTCATTGTGAAAACAAATATTGGTTCTTTCCCAAAGCGCCTACTTTCAGACTTTTTATAAAATCTGTGCCAATCCTCAATTATATGTATTTTTTGTATGTCATTTACTGCATATTTATTCCTGGATACAAAATAGTTACCGTAATCTAAGTTTGTTAGAGATATACAATTCCATTTCTTTTAATAAAACTAAAATTGAAAACGAAGATACAGATCTATCAAACGTGTGATGAATACACTATACTACGGATCTAAAACATGGACTACCTACATCAAACATGAGAGGAGATTTAACATCTTTCATTTAGATGTCTCTGCAAGATCTTAAACATTAAATGGCACAACAAAATCACCAACATGGAAGTGTTACTCAGTACTCAGTTACCATTTGCCATGGAAGCACTGAATATAAATAGATTGCGTTGACTGGGTCATGTCTGCAGAAAGCCGAAATTCCACATCCCAAACCAAGTACTATTTGGGGAACTTGTTGAAGGCTATTGTTGAAGGCAGACCAAAGCTGAGGTATAAAGACATCTGAAAATCCTCAATCCACAATGAAAGACTCCAAAAAATGGGAAACAAGGCTGAAACTCAGGATGTCTGGAGGAGAACCTTCATGCAGTATCAGCATTGTTCAGAAATAATATGCTTAAAGATATGGAAGAAAATAGAGAAAGACACAAACAAAATTCTTCCCTTGCCATGATAAGATCACTTGAAAAGTCACATTCCTGAGAAAATATTCAATGGATTGCTTCTTCTTATTGCTAAATGAGAGTCTGCAAGACACAAAAGACCATATAGGGTAGCCAGGGGCAATGATGCGCATTTTTCACTTTTTTGCGTGTTCTGACAAATAGACTCAACTATGAGAGACCAAACTAGCAGCAGTGTGTAGCTTATCCAACAATCTAACAATGGTCAGAGTATTTACAACATACAATCACGTTTAGTCCGTATTAATGAGATTTTATGAACATGAGTAAAATCCCACCTTTGCCCCAATTTTTGGGGTAAACAAGCGCAGGCAAAAACAATTACGAAATCATGGGAAAATTGACAAAACCAACAAAATAACAACATCACTTCCTATCTTAACATAGCCAGTCATAGTGTGAGAAAATTATAGAGCACAAAGACTAGGCATATGTAACTTTATGTAACTTTAATATGAAAAAAAACTGAAAAACGTAAATTTGAAAAAAAAAATTAATACAGAGAATGGGTGCTTAGATCCGTTTGAAACTATAACAACTTGTTGGAGTGCTCTATAAAGCGTTCGACTATAATTTCAACTATCTATGAATAATGGAGGTCGTGCATCTATGATCAGCGGAGATCGTACAGCTATGACAGGCAGAGATCGTGCAACTATGACCGGCAGAGACAGTGCAGTTATGACAGGCAGAGATAGTGCAATTATGACCGGCGGAGATAGTGCAATTATGACCGGCGGAGATCGTGTATCTATGATCGGCAGAGATTGTGCATCTATGAATAGCGGAGAATGTGCATATATGAATAGCGGGGAACTAACATCCATGAATAGTGGGGAACGTGCATCTATGAATAGCGGGGGAACGTGCATCTATGAATAGCGGGCAACGTGCATCTATGAATAGCGGGCAACGTGCATCTATGAATAGCGGAGAACTTGCATCTACGAATAGTGGGGAACATGCATCTATGAATAGTGGGGAACGTGCATCTATGAATAGCGGAGATTGTGCATCTATGAATAGCGGGGAACGTGCACCTATGAATAGCGGGGGAACGTGCATCTATGAATAGCGGGCAACGTGCATCTATGAATAGCGGGCAACGTGCATCTATGAATAGCGGAGAACTTGCATCTACGAATAGTGGGGAACATGCATCTATGAATAGTGGGGAACGTGCATCTATGAATAGCGGGCAACGTGCATCTATGAATAGCGGGCAACGTGCATCTATGAATAGCGGAGAACTTGCATCTACGAATAGTGGGGAACATGCATCTATGAATAGTGGGGAACATGCATCTATGAATAGTGGGGAACGTGCATCTATGAATAGCGGAGATTGTGCATCTATGAATAGCGGGGAACGTGCACCTATGAATAGCGGAGATCGTGCATCTATGAATAGCGGGGAATGTGCACCTATGAATAGCGGAGATCATGCATCTATGTATAGCGGGGAGCGTGCATCTATAAATAGCAGATATTGTGCATCGGCAGAGCTCATGCATCTATTATCTGCAGAGGTTGTACAACTATATCCCATGAAGATTGTGCAGATATAACAGACAGGGATCGTGCATCTATGAATGGCGGAGAACTGTATCCATGGATAGCGTAGGAATAGCGGAGATCGTGCATCTGTGAATATCGGAGACTGTGCATCTATTAATGGCGGATATCGTACAACTATGACTCGTAGATCTATAGCAGCGACTGCTTCTTTTTCTGAATTTTCCGTTTGTAATTCCTAAAAAGAAACATAACGTGACAATATAATATTGGTTTATTTGGTATATTATTATTTGGCAACATGAGGGGAAAGTGACTTGGGCAAACATTGAGTCCGCAGCGCATATTTGCCCCAAAAGTATACGAGGCGCTACCCCAAAATCGCACTGTTCAAAATTTTTATAAAATACCATGAAAACAAAAATTATCTTGACAAGGTAACATGCTTAATAACTTAACAATACAATATAGTTTTCAGTTTAGATATGTAAGATAACATGACAGTAATGATAACAGAGGACAAAGATTGAGAAGTGGAAAAAAAGTTAGATCGAGAATGTTAAAAAATGAATTTACCTCATAGCTAAAAAATTACCTACCTGTGACTGATGAAAATTCGTTGTGCGACAGAAACGGATGTTAGCGTCTGGCGCGGCCACGTGGTTTGCTGGAAAAACCCATAGTTCCAGAAAAAAATGACTGTGAATCTTTGCCCCCAGCGCATCTTTACCCCAGGCTACCCTATACAATTCCAAAGATGATTGCCGGATTTGATGATTTCTACGCCACCCATTGAGAGCCCCACCCATTCAACCCTACTAAAATAATTATCTTGACTCTGAACCACTGATCAGTAATTACAAGTAGGAAGCTTGAGGATAAATGAAAATAATTCTTACAGCTGACGGGAATTGAACCAGGTCTTTTCTAGCAGCACCGAATCGCTTTGCAACACAAGTAAACAGGTTTTCCGTATTTGACCAACCACATCCCCAAAAAAGATGTGGCCCATCAGCTGTAAGAATTATGATCAGTAATTACAGGCCAATTAGAAAGGGGAAATGAGAAAGAACTCAAATAACAGTACTATTCTGGTAATCAATAAAATAATATAGTGCCTACTTTGACAGTTTATTTTATAAAGATATAGAACAATATATAAATAATATGACAAAGATTTCAATTTTAACAATTTTACAAGCAAAATGTTGAAAAAAGTATTCCTAAATAACAAAAAATTAAATATTTTATTAACGGCTGAAATTGAAAATTGTGAAAATGGATTACATCCTTCTTGAAATCGAGTGGGGCCACATCCTGCTACAACAAATATTCAACGGGAATTTGAAAATTAATGCCAACAAAAGAATTGCTTTAGATGTTGTTATTTGGCAATTTGTATGATGTATTTCATCATATTTTTTTAATTAACAGATATCTTTTATATTTTCATCTAGTTTGTCCAGCACAAATGTCTAATATTCTGCCCAATAGCTCTAAAAAATCATCAATTTCAACATCAAGTAGAGAAAAACTTACCTCAGAAACAGTTATTTTTACCACTAAAAAAGCCAAAACAATAATGACTTTTATCTACATCACATGTACATACCATATGTCACCACTATATAATTGTTTCCTCCAGGTTTCTTAATAGACTTTCCTCCCCTTCCTCCTCTTGTTGCTCCCTTAAAATTCAAGAAATAAATTATATTATTTTTTTGGGGGGTTGGGGGTTTGACTTAAAGTAACAATATTAAAATTAAAATAAGATAGAAATATTTGAATTCTATGTGACGAAAGTGAAAACGAGTATAAACTAATAGATAAATGACAAATTTAAATATAAAAACAAATCATAGACAAATAGGTTTATTCAAAATACCTTCAGGCAAAAATTAGGACATGGTTATAAAGTTTTCGTAATCATTAGAAATACACAGAAAATACACACATTTAAAATTCACATTTTGACCAAGTCATTATTAAAAACACAACACAGAACATGAGCAGTGAAGAACAGAACATTGACAATCATACACCACAGCTAATTAATGGGAGCATATAACAAAAAATCCAGAAGCGGATGAATAATAACAAGCAATTAAAAAAAAAACTGAAGAGACAGGGATGAAATAAGACCAATGGAAAAGTGACACATCAAACAGAATATTTATGTGTAGGAATGATGGGTATTAAGACCAAAAGGATGTGGGGGTCTATTTCTTACTCTGTATTTATGGCTAGAATGCAAGACATGTTAGTAAAGAGTGCAACAGCAAGCAAAGAGCTGTATATAAGAATCAAAGGAAGAACTATTGAACACATAACTGGAACAGACCACTAGCACCTGATAAAGGAAATACTTAATAGGAGATTAGAGCACCTAAGGATGTGTCTGGATCATAATGATGTTGATATAATATATAGCAAACTAGCAATATTTCTCATGGTTATGTGATTTATTTATACAATGGATAACACAGAGCACATCAGAAACTAGTAGTTATGAAGTTAACCTCTTAGCAAGATTTTTGACCGTGGTTGAAACAGACATAGAGTATTGCCCACCTCAGGACAATTCGTTCCTGTTATGAAAGTGATACTCTGGTGGGCTTGACTGAACTAGACAAATTTATTGTTCAGATGCTGGTTTAATTGCCTGTCTCCTTTAGTTATTGCATTACTTTTAACCTCCTACAGTGTCAAACCTGTTAGCATATTTTATGAATACATTTATAAAATAAACTATTAACACACCATTAACAATAATGGAACACTCATTGATTGGTAGATATAGTTTCACTTGTTATGATGATGATGAATTTCCTCTTTCGAAAGCAAAGATGAGCATGGCAACAAAAACAGTAACTGTGATGAACAAGTAGAAAAAAAAACATTTGTGATTGTCTAATTTGGTTTGTGATTTCGTAGATGCCCGATGAGTCCAATTCATGCCAGTGAAGTTCTATTGCAGCGCATGCAGGAGTGCAGAGGGTTCATGGTATGAGAGTTTTCTGATTTGTCCTTCCTATTCTGTTGCTAGTAAATTGCCTAAAGTATTCTTTCTTTTTCAAATTTCATGATGCCATCAGTGATCTGGGTGTGCCAAGCTGAGCAATCGAGGGCTGAAGTTTCATAGGAGCTAGGATCGATGCTGTTGTGGGTGAGAGAGCTTTTTAAGTGATCCTTGAAGCGCTTTTTCTGCCCTCCGCTTGAATGTTTACCTTCGCACAGCTCCCCATAGAATAATCTCTTTGGAAGGCGCTTGTCTGGCATGTGGACGATGTGGCCAGTCCAGCGTAGTTGGGAGTCAGCATTGCATGGATGCTTTGCATACAGGAGTTCTGAAGGATTTCCGTGTCTGGTACTCGATCCTGCCAACGTACTCCCATGAGGTTCTGTGTAGAGGGCACCTGACACTGGTTGATACATTACTAATGTCTTCATGGTGCTGATGGTGAGACCAAACGCATCACATGCAAAGAAGTCTATGCTGTCTTGCATGTCTTTCAGACTGGTAGCGTTTAGTGCACAGTCGTCGGTGAACAAGAGATCACGGACAATGTCCGTCTTAATGTTGGTCTTTGCCAAATCTACTAAGCTTGAATAGCCCTCCATCAGCTTGATAGCAAAAGCAAATTAAAATTAAAATCCTGCACTGTTATTCCAGAAGGCATCATTTAACATGGCAGAGAACACCATGCTGAAGAGCGTCGGAGCCAGGGTGCAACCCTGTTTGACACCATTAGTTACTGTAAATGGGTTTGAGTGTGTGTGCCATCATCTTGCAAACATCTGTCATAGCATAATAGAACTGGAGAACCATATTGGTTTTTTAGGACATAAAAATTTGACCATGATCTTCTATAGTGCTTCATGATACTTGTAACAATATGATTGGAATAATACACTAATTTGTTTGGTGTGATGAGCATTTATCAATTTAGACCAAATATATTATATCCATAAAACTTTACTTCAGGTTAAATGTCATGACAAGATCACATCTTCTATTAGGGATGTGGTTGGTCAAGTACATAAAGCAGTTTACTTGAGTTACAAGGTGATTCAGTGCGGCTAGAACAGACCTGGTTCAATTTCTGTCTGTTTTAAGAATTATTTTCATTTATCCTCATGCTTCCTACTTGAATTTACTTATGTTATATCCATGCTTTTAATCATCACAAAATAGTGGTTGTGGCTCTGGCATTCAAGCAACTATGACCCCTGGGATATTCCTAGTTATTTATCACTAGAGGAGGTTGTGATTTGAGTAATTCTGTCTTTGGTTAGGTTTGCTTATGTAAAATGCACCTCTTATTGTGAGGTACAATTCTTTCAACCAGCCGATCCGATCTGACATTTGTTTCATCTGACATAGCAAACAACAGTACCATCAAAATCCTAGAAGATGTGAGCAGTGACCACCAAACAATCCTAACAACTGTTTCCACACCACAGATGACACAAATCACAGTAAAGCCATCTTGGAACTTTAAGAAAGTCAACTGGGCCAAGCACAGAATTGTTGAAAATCAATAACAGTAGGAAAACGCTACCTTTCAGGCAAAAAATTAATAAAAACTAATGTGCAGTATTCCTACATATAAGTTACTATCACAAAAATAAATTTCAGTGTAACACATGAACTTACCGGGGATATCGTAGTCGAATATGGCTGTTCATACAAACTTAATGACTTGTCTTCATCATGATTATGGTCAGAACTAACATAGACAAAATATGATGGTCAGGACAAATATTTAAGATAAGAAATTCTACACTGCTACTACTACTATTAAACCTTCTTGTGTCCAGTGGAAGATAGAAATGCAACTGTGATAATGGTGGAATCTATATTTGGCAATCTACTTCAGCCTACGTATGTTAATGCACTTTATCCTCTTCTGTTCTTTGTGAGGTATGTTTATTTCTTTTTTTTGTTGGCTTGTGATGTGTTTGTTCTCACCATCAGCACAGCAAATACATTAGTAATGTATCAACCAGTGCCAGGTGTCCCCTACACAGAACCAGTAATCACAGTAAAGGGTCAAAAACTCAATACTGCCAATAAGTTTGTATATCTCGGCAGCACCCTACCACAAAATGTGACAATTAATGAGGATGTTGCTCGCACGTATGTTGCTCGTACAAGGTTCTACCAACACTGCATTATTCTGCATCATCCTGGACTGTATATACGAGACATGCTCGACAGCTTAACTCCTTCCACCTTTGGTGCTGATAAACCTCATGAGAGTACGCTGGCAGGATTGAGCACTATACACACAAATCCTTCAATATTCCAACATGCAAAGCATCCATGCCCTTCCGACTAGGTCCTAATAATGGAGTACTCTTTGATTGGTAGATATAGTATCATGTATTATAATATGTTTGGAATTATACATTAGCCATATTTAGATAGTAAACAAATTACATTTTTGTATCATGCACTAATGTGTTCGGTGTGATGATAATTTATCAATTTATAAAGTTGTGCTGCAGTGGATCCCTGCACACTGTGGAATTGTAGGAAATGAAGCAGCTGACAGACTGGAAAAAAATCATGTGCAAAAAATGAACAATTGCAGCACAGAATATCACTAAATGAAGGAAAAACTCTAATAAAAAGAAAATACAAACGTATATGGAGTCAAAGAACAGTCAGTAGCTTTCCACAAGACCCAATTCTAAAGCTAAGCAGATAACAGCAAACCACAATTTTTAGACTCCACACAGGACACTGCAGACTACAAGCACATCTCCACAAAATGAAGGCTGTTCAAACTGACCAATGTCCATGTGAAAAGGATCCCCATACTCCAGAACACATTCTACAGACATGCCCACTCTTCGATGATGAGAGAACTAAAATATGACCCCAAAGACAGATCTGAAGGTAAAGTTGTGGAGAAACCATAAGGAACTACTGCTGATAACTGAATTCACGGAGGTGGCCTACCTTCCTGTATAGACTTATTAGCATAGGAAACTGATTGCAGAAGATGAAGAAGAATATTGTGCTTGGATATTATTCAGTTCAAAATAAACTATTAACACACCATTGACAATAATGGAACACTCATTAATTAGTAGATATAGTTTCACTTGTTATAATATTATTGGAATTATAAAGTAAAAAAATACAGTAAATATTTTGCAATCAATATGTTCAGTGTGAAAGATTTATATCGATGGATTACGTAACTAATAAGAAAATGAATGTGAATTAATATAAATAATGTAGGCCTACCAATTTATTTAAGTCAGTTATTGACTCTCTTAGAATTTCTGATCTCCCTTAAATTGAGCTTGTGATGAAAAAATGGTAATAAAATTACATATTGTGTCAAAGTGACAACATCTCCTCCCCTCCTATTTTTTGTTTCCACAGATATCAGAAATTTATTGCTTGATAAAACTAAGAGATCAACACTTTGTATGAACAGATTAATAAATGAAATAAAAATAAACAGATAAAGTATTTTAGACATATTTAAAGACGTGACACCTTGTTGAAGACTTTACTTGAGGGTAGAGAAAAGGATGCAAGTAAGAGGTAGGCAGAGATACAAATGAGAGGGAAACATAGTGAGATTGACATGTTACAGTCTAGAAGAATGCACCACCAAAGTAAGAGACAGAAGATATTGGTGGTCCATTGCAGCAAACCTTTGTTACACAGATGGAACTTGATGATGCTAATAGTCTACCTTATTGTAAATTATGTATCTATCAATTCATCTTTTCATTAATTTATCATTCCACATATATATCTATTTAAAACTACTATATAAGCCTAAAACACTCCCTCATCCATTCACTTACTTTTGCTTCTAAATGCTAGTCTATTAGGCATTTCTTACTTTATAATTAACAGTAAACCTAATGTTTCTGACCTTCCATATCAGGTAAAAATATCATCCAATTGCCCAGGAAACTTAAATTCCTACCAGCTAGCTGTGGCATCTTTAGTAAAAAAATTCAGACAAATTGGCAAAAGCAGGAGTCTACCTCCCTCCAAACTTTATAACTCCATCAAAACGTAACAAAGTTCAGGGAAGTAAAGTCTCTGCTAAAATAATCTATGTGACTTCAGTAGAGAGAACTCAATGAAAACTATTGCCCCAAGCAAGACAACATCATGATATTTCAACTGAAAATGGAACACTGCCATCTAAAGTCACACTTACACCGAATCAGTATTATCGACTCTGCAGCTTGTATCTGCGAATCAGCAACAAAAACACCAAAACACATACTACAGAATTGTTCCAGTTTAGCTGTTCACAGAACACTCTGGCCCACAGGAGTTTATCTGCAAAATATGTTGTGGGAACCCTAGTTGACCTAAAACAAACCACTCTTTATTTAACCAACATTGGACTGAATGTTTAACAATTGGTAACAGAAGAAGAAGAAAATCATTTCATTTTGGTTGCCCCAGGCTTCTCCAAGTGTAAAAAGCTTTGTTTCATATAATAGAAAAGTAATTGTAATTATACTAACTTGAAACAGTTTCTTCCATTGCAGGAGTGTGGGGCAGAAGTTTTCTTGTCTCGGTTTTTCCGTGGAGGTTGCATTTGACTCACTGGCACATTTTCACCACACTCGTAGCACTTCGACACAGTTTCTCCCATGCGAGCAAACCCACTGTAAATATTAATGTAAATATGGTAATACAATCAAATGTCTTGAGAACTATGGAATACTTGCTTATTTGAGAGAAGTGTACAAAGTCTTTATTTGAGAGCTGTGTACAATATTTGATTTCAGAGCTGTGTACATATTTCTTCTTCTTCAGAGTTAATTTTCAAACTAACGCTGGATTTTTCTTGTAATAGGACAAAGGTCCTACAAGATTTCCAATTGGATGTAGTCCATAGAATGGAAATAATTTTGTCCCCATTTTATTTGCGTCAATGGACCAACACATCTGTCTTTGGCAGATTGTACATATTTAATTTGAGAGCTGTTTATAATGAGTTTTATTTAAGAACTACCAGCAATATAATGCCATCTAATGACATTAGGTCAAAGGGCATGAGCGCATGGACCGCTGGATCAGCAACCATTTAACAACTACATACAATGTGTTTTATTTAAGAGCTGTGCACCCCATTGAGACAGGTCCCTTGCAGTAGGGGTAGGACTCAAGGACGTCACTGGTGACAGAAAACAAAGTCTGGTCAAGCCATTCTACATCCAAGTAAGACCACTGGCTCACCTAGCAAGTTAAGACGAGTCCAAAGGAGACAAAATTTCCAATTTGTGACAAGAGATTTTGGGAGCTAACATTTCAGATTCAAAAGAATCATACCACTCAATGTGGCTTGTTTTATTATGAATACAGCATAAGGGGGAAAAGTTGGAGTCTCATTAAAGCACCTGCACACATAATGTGACATAGAGAATCCAGGTAATAGAAAATACAGCACAGAATCAGAATCCATTAAAACATTTTGCTAGTGTTGTGCACCTATGACAAGTGGAGATTGTGCAAGTTGTACATTGGGTCTGCCTCCATTTAATCAAGTCAATAGCATCCTGTCATCTACTTATAGTATAGGCCTTTTTGTGCAACTATTTACATTTGTGGAACTACAAGGGTGGTCGCTAGAAAAGTGGAAAATTTGAGGGTCAGTTGAGATCATGAATAAAATGCATGCTTACTCATTTCTATTGTGATTTGTTTAGATCATGAATAAAATGCATGATTTTAATATCATAAAATGCGTGCTTACTTATTCCTATTTTGATTTGTTGTAGGTTCTATTTGATACCCACATCATGGAAGGAAACAGGAAACAGCTTGCAGACTTTCAAAGGCAAGTGATTATTCTTTTCAAAAGTGAAAATCCTACTTGGGGACTGACGAAATGTCTAGCAGTGTTAGCAACTTTTTTTCAACGATTACAACGCATCAGTTTAATAATGTTGTTGCACATTTCAAGCACATGTTTTCCAAGCACACTCTGGTTCAAAGTGATTGATCAGTGCAAGTGACTTGTTTTTGTGCATTTTCTGATGTCGCTCACTGAGGAGGTTACATTTTATTCGACTATAGCATTTCAGTTCACTGAGAATTTCAAACACTGATGTTTTTGATATATTGAGTTGTCGAGCGATTTCTTGTTGACTCAAATGACGTCTGTTCATTGCATCGTGTTGCACAGGTGAAACAGCCAAATCTTTCACTGTTGCACGTGCCTCGTCCAAAATCCGTTTCTTTGGACTGGTTCCTTTTTGGCGTGTACCAAATGTTTCAGGACCTTCTCATTTCAAATTTGCAGCAACATCATTAAACTGATGCGTTGTAATCGTTGAAAAAAAGTTGGTAACACAGCTAGACATTTCGTCAGTCCCTAAGTTGGATTTTAAGGGCATATTCTTTTCACTTTTGAAAAGAATAATCATTTGCCTTAAGTCTGAAAGTTGTTTCCTGTTTCCTTCCATGATGTGGGTATCAAATAGAACCTACAACAAATCAAAATAGAAATGAGTAAGCACGCATTTTGTTCATGATCTCAACTGACCCTCAAATTTTCCGCTTTTCTATCGACCACACTGTATTTGGAAAGTTTCAAATGTTTATATGTAAAAATAAATGTTCTGTAATAAAATTCAATGTATGTTGACATGCCTTGAAGAATTTGCAAAAAAAATTACATTTTATGGGTTACATTTAGTCTTTGTGCAATATTTTATATATTTGTAAACCTACAATGATGTACAATGTAAAAATTAACTTACAAAAATCATAAGTTATGGAAATTAGCAAGTCTGCAACACCAATGGATATATAACAATAAACAGCGCCAAAGTGAAAGAAGCCAAAGAATCTAAATATCTAGGCAGCATTTTTTCTGAAAATGAAGACTAGACAGAGAAATAGAAATAAGGTTACAGAAAGCAAAGACAGTGACCTACCAACTTTCACCATTACTTCTTCACCCAAATATCAAGATGGAAATGAAAAGACAGATAATATCTACAATTTTTATATGAACACTTTGCTACCAATGTCAAACATGGTCTTTATCTTCTCTCATAAAAACGATATATAGGGTAGCAATGCGCAGGGGGCAAAGATTCGCAGCCGTTTTTTTAAACTATGGGTTTTTCCCACAAACCACGTGACCACGCGAGACGCTAGCATCCGTGTCTGTCGCACAACAAATTTTCATCGGTCAATGGCAGGTCATTTTTTAGTCATGAAGTAAATTCATTATTTAACGTTCTCGATCTAACTTTTTTTAACATCTCACTCTTTGTTCACTGTTATCATTACTGTCATGTTATTTTACATATCTAAACTGAAACATATATTGTATTGTGAAGGTATTAAGCACATTCCCTTGTCAAGTTACTTAGTGTTTATGTGATATTTTATAAAAATTGTGAACAGTGTAATTTTGGGGTAATGCTGCGTACATGAATGGGGCAAACATGCGCTGCGGATTCACTGCGCATGTTTGCCCCAGTCACTTCCCCCTCATGTTGCCAAATATTTAAACCAATATTTTATTGTCTCGCTATGTTTATTTTTAGGAATTTTACAAACGGAAAATGAAAAAATGACGCAGATAACTGAAAATCAAGCCGTCGCTGCTATAGATGCACGATCTCCATGGGTCATAGATGCACGATTTCTGCCGGTCATAGATGCACGATTTCTGCCGGTCATAGATGCACAATCACCACGGTTCATAGTTATACAATCCCCGCTATTCATAGATGCATGATCTCCATGGGTCATAGATGCACAATCCCTGCCAGTTATAGCTGCATAATCTCCATGATTCATAGTTGTAAAATCTCCGCGATAATAGATGCACGATTCTCGCTTTACATAGATGCAGGATCTCTGCTTTTCATAGGTGCACGATCTGCGCTATTCATAGTTGCACGATCTCCGCTGGTCATAGATGCACATTCTTCACCCGTCATGGATGCACGTTCTCCACTGGTCATAGATGCTCAATCTCCACCAGTCATAGATGCACGACTGCTGCCGGTCATAGATGGACATTCTCCACCGGTCATAGATGCATGACTGCTGCCGGTCATAGTTACACTATCTCTGCTGGTCATAGATGCACATTCTCCACTTGTCACAGATGCATGATCTCTGCCTGTCATAGTTGTACCATCTCCACTGATCAGAGATGAACTATTTCCGCTATTCATAGATAGTTGAAATCGTATTTACATATTTCCTTTTTTAAAAATTTTTCATATTAAAGTTACATAAAGATACATAGGCGTAGTCTTTGTGCTCTATAATTGTCCCACACAATGACTGGCTATGTTAAGATAGGAAGTGATGTTGTTATTTTGTCAAATTTCCCATGATTCCATCATTGTTTTTGCATGCGCGCGTTTGCCACAAAAGATGGGGCAAAGATGGCATTTTACTCATGTTCATAAAATCTCATTCTACAGACTAAACGTGATTGTATGTTGTAAATACCCTCATGATTGTTAGATTGATGGATAAGGTACACACTGCTGCTAGTTTGGTCTCTCATAGTTAAGTCTATTCATCAGAATGCGCTAAAAAGTGAAAAGTGTGCATCATTGCCCCCAGCTACCCTAATTGCAGATAGACATTCATGTGGACATATCCACAATTATTTGTTCTTACAGATATGCCATCTAAATTTGCTTCATTTTATCGTAAATGAATTAGTATTAACCTTTAGGACCCTATATTTACAAACTGGGTGGTGCTTTCCACCAAAATTGTGTCATGTCATGATTTCGGAAGGTGTCTTCCACCGCCAGATTCGGTACACCTGAAACCGAAAAAATAAAATCAAGATCGTTAACTGTGTGACAGAATGTTTTGGCAACATTGAGAAGAGAATTTATCTTGATTCCTGTTTCTATTGTCAAAATGGCAATAGACGATAGTGTTTGATTATTAAATGGAAATCCGAGCAATCTTTAAGCATTGGCTTTGGGGCGAAGTGATATGACAGTGAATCAAGTTTATTATACGTTTCTATCATCGTATATTCAGTGAAATCATTATTTATTCCGAATTCAATGTGGAAATCTGGAGAGGTAAGTACTTCAACTTGTAAGTACTTTAACTTCACCTAAGGTTAATTATCTGGATTATGATAAAGTTTGGTAATGAAACTTTTTTTTTACTTTATTCAAATGTACTGTTGCTGTTGTAATAATATATAGAAGCTTACAAAGTTTTAAATGATTCTTATTACCATATTCCATTTATGATCATTTTGATGTCAGACCTGTTCATATAGATAAAATAGTGAGGAAGCATTGATTAAAATACAAAATGTACCCTACATTATTACAAATATTTAAAAATGTCTTCCTGTAAATTAGGAAAAACCTTACAAAAAGAAGAGCATAAATACATTCTCTTCTGTATTACATGGAACAAGCATGTGGTGTGAAAAACTTGATTGTTTTAACTCTAAAGTGTTTATTTCTAAAAACTAATCAAAATGGTCACTACTTCAGATGCTGCGGATGCAGTGCACAACAAGATATGCTTTTTTTCAGAGCTTGCCAGTGAGTGATTAGGAGATACAAGAAAATTTCCCCCTAAAAGGGGTAACATCCCCAAAAAAGTTGAGCATCACTGACCTAGGCAGTGATTATAGTTATGGTAATGACAAAACCAATAAGAATAAATTAAAGCATTGTGTCTTATATTCAGGTAAACTTTAAGAGCTGAAAAATTACACATATACACAATATTAGTCCACAAACTAAAGTCAACCTTGTTATCTTACGTAAATTCATTTCCACATGGACACACAAATTTTCCAATGCCAAATTCAAACTCTCTTGGAATAGGGTCCAACTTCACTCTGCATCTCCTACACTTGCTAACCTGAAATATATTACAGACAAAAAATAGAATATTAGGAAATATATTATTTTATTTTATTATTTTTATTATTCATTCTGGGATTATTCATCACACGTTCATTACTGAACTCACTAAAATATTTTATAGAGTTATTGAGGACAAAAGAGTTCCCTGTTTCACCTTGTATGAGATAGTCAGTATTTGGTATCTTTTTGTAATTTTTCAATTTTAGATTGAAGAGATGTAATGTAATTTTGATTTTTCATTGGGAACCAGCATCATATTCCCAGCTTCACAAATTATAAGTTATCTATGACTATAGTTGTATACGCTGATTGTATGTGTATCAGTCGTTAGATCTGATCTTTCCAGAAAGAGACACAATTTTACTCTTCCTTGATCACTCCTATTTCTATCACTCTCTGAACATCTATAGTGTCTCTTTCGGAATCATTTTTGCACTTTGTAGTGTATCCTTAGCTGTCTTAACTAACATAGTTCTCTATTGTTTCATGAATGTGCCACTCACTATAATTTTTCCCACATATGATATGCATCAGTTCTTTCATTGCCTCTGACTCCTGCATGACCTAGGCATTAGATCCATGTGATATTTTGCATTCAGGCATCAAAACAAAAAGATAGTCCACTATTTTCTTACCTGCCTATCTTGTGCAGCATGGTCTAGGAGTCTGAAAATAAATGTTTGTGCTGGTGGTTGTATTCCTATCCAAGTGAGAATTGCCGCTACTGTTACATATCCATTCTCATACTTGATGTAATTGTACAATAGGCACTAGATCTCTCAACTGTTTTTCTTCCATTTTTGTAGATGAGGAAACAAAATCCACACCAGTTTGTCTATTATTTTAAAAATATAATGATAAAATTGATGATGTAAAACACATTTTGTGTTTTACTTTCTGACAAATTCTACTATAAGAAAAAATAGAAATTATGTGAATATTATACTTACCTCTTTCCTTAGCGGCACACGACACCACCAACTACGCTTGCAATCCCCACACACAAATTGCCTGACACTGTCTTGAATTTTATTGGTAAGAATACTTCCTAAATTTTCTGAGTCTGTTCTAATATTTTGCAAGTATGAAGGACTCTGAAAAATGTAGAAAAGCTTTTGTTACTACTAACATTTTTAAAATTGCTATCACAGTGAAGTGTGAATTAACAGCAAGAATGCTGATCTCTGAAAAAAATAGATCTGGGGTTTCAACCACAATTGGGACTGGACTTTATCTTTTGCAAATACAGTTATTTCAAGTACTTCCTGTACACATTGTGGTGACTGCTATGGCACAACAGCCTTTATTTCCATTGCTTATAAAAAGACTTCCTGCACCCTGTAACAGGAATTAATGAGTAACACGGTTTTATTTTATTATGAAAGACAATATTGATTTATTATAGAAAATTTGACATAAACTATATAGGCCTATTAAATACACAAGTATCTTAAAGAGACATTGACAGATTTTTGTTGATAGTGCATAACTGTCAATGTATCTTCATTGTATTTACATAAATCTATATTTTTAACAATTTATTTCTGTATTTCAATAAAAACGTCTGTATTTAGCACTCACACAAAAAAGTCCCAATTTTTGGTACAAATCATCATCATCAGGTGCTATGCCTGCTGGCGTAGGCGGTCATGGCTCTCCACAGCTCTCTGTCCATAGTATTATGTATCAAAGTCGTTGTTGTTTCCTTGCTGTGCTAGGCTGTCAAACTGTCTAATATTTTCTCATGTTGTCGCCCTCTGTCTCTTTTGCCTTCAATTTTGCCTGTTGTGACTATGTTCTCTAAACCTGCCTGCCTCATGAAGTGGCCAAAAAAGGAAGATTGCCCTTTCTTATATTGTTGATTAAGGTCCGTTTCGCATTTGACTCTTTCAACACCTCTACATTAGTTTTTCTGTCAGTCCATGGTATTCTCAACATTCTTCTGTAGAACCACATCTCTGTTGCCTCTAATTTCTCACTTTCCAGTTTGTTTATTGTTCAAGACTCACACCTATATGTTAGTATAGGGGTTCTACATTGGTACAAATAGACAAATTTTTTTTCATGAATATGTGCGTGCGAATTAAAAAAAACAGTCTGCATTAGTAATAATATAGGCATTAGGGGATCATAAGGGGATGTGAACATGAGTTTCGGTAAGATTATTTCCCTTGTTTTGGTAGTGTCCGCTGATCAAATTTTGCATCATGCAAAACCATGACCAATTCAATTGTCTTTAGGCAACGCAACCTTACTGCTTATAAAAGACTACTGTTTAAGCTTTCTCATTCATTTGTGCATCGGATTTTGAAACTGTCTGTTGGAAATACATTGTGTAAAACTTACAGCAAGCAATTAAACAAGCCTAGGTAAGTGTTTTTCATCTTTGCACACATGTATCGGAATAGTTTGATTGTGACAGTATGTGCATGACATGTCTTACACATTTAGCAACCATTTCTTTCTTTATATAAGAAATTTAACTATTTTTGGAAGTTGCCTGTAATTTTTATTGAATTAAAAAAAAAACAGACTGCAGATCGGTCGCGTGTTCCTTAGCTGCCATCTTGTTTAGCGCTATTCCTTCCTGCCGTGTCAATAATTCTGAAATGTCTCTTATTTCTTATTCTACTTCAGCGTACATTCTCAAACTCCCGCTGGATTTCTCTTATAACAGGACAATGGTCCTACAAGATTTCCAGCTGAATATAGTCCAGAGAATGGAAATGCGTTGTGTTGCCGTTTTATTTGTGCCAATGGCCTAACACATCCGTCTTCGGTGGATGTCTCTTATTTAAAGAAATTTAAATTTAAAAACTACAATTCATGCCTCCTTTAATTTATTTAATTCTTTTTTAAATTATACTAGTAAAAAATCTAAGATTTATATGTAAAATAATTCGAATTATTGGTACAAGACCATGCCAGGTGTGCGTGCTATCCTGCATCCGTCAACATAATGACTGAAGTGTTTTCTTAGTCAAATCATCATTTTTCATTTGAATAATTAAATATATATTATTTATATTGTTTATGGAGTCCAATTACTTATAATTCTCTCATGAATATTTCGTAAAGTTCATTTTTATTTGAGAGATGCTTTCTCCTTCCAATAGACCTAATACATCAAATCATCAATGTAGACAACGTCAACTTCAGCATCTTCCAAACTTTCTCACTCTTTTTTATATCTTTGTTTCTTGTTGTTTATTATCAAATTCACTCAACTTTCTACATAAGTCTATCTACAGAACATATGTGTATAGAGTATTTAATTATATAGGGCTAATCACTAAAATAGGAAAAAGTTTATTCATAATATCAAACCATTTTGAAATTGAGTGCACATACCTACTTAGTATTACATCAATACCTTTGACCAAGAATTGTTTATGTACCTGTGATACAAAATGCCAAAATAATAATAATCAAAAATTATATTTCAGATACAAAGAGGGCTGAGATGACAGATTGCCAGCCACATGCGTGTTGCCATAAAGGGGAGCAGAGCAGAGATTTTAATTATGCTAATTAGACGCCAATATTAATTATTAATTGGCTCTGGTTGCATCGGAAAATTAACACAATGTAATCAACAGATGCGTCCTGTCTTCACAAACACAAAAATGTACAGTTTGTCATATATTTTATCCTAAATAATTAAATAATGTAATCAATATATATTAATTTATCCCAACGGTTGCACGCCAATGATTAAAATAACTTGTTTCACGTGCTTGACAGAATACATTCTCTCTTATTTTGATTGATCTCTACTTTTGTTATCAATCATAGCAGGTATCAATAATGATTAGTTTTCATGCTATGGCATTTTTTGATGCTTGATATGCGGTGATGTTATAACATCAAGTGATGTTATAACATCACTGTACATCTGTGACTGATTTACTTCTCCTTCTTCTTGGTCATTTTAGCCTTTATTCAATATACTTGACAACAATTGTTCCAACAAATCTCAACAATTGTTCCAACAAATCTCAATAATTGTTCCAACAAAAGTCAACAATTGTTCCAACAAATCTCAATAATTATTCCAACAAATCTCAACAATTTTTCCAACAAATCTCAATAATTGTTCCAACAAATCTCAACAATTGTTCCAACAAATCTTGTAATCTCTTTTTTTTCTTGCTATATTTGCTTTATTCTTCTTGCTTTATTTCATTTTGCATGAAGTGAATTTTCTCTCTTGATCTTCAGACAGTGTCCATGTTTGACTTTGGTATATTCTGCCAGGAACATAGTATATATTTCTGGGCCAACTATTTCATCATTCTTCCTTCAGATTTGTTGATCCATCTGTAGTAATGGTACATCTGACATTCCCCATCATCTAGGAGTCTGTCACAAAAAGATAAGGTGCAATATCTACTAATCAGCACCTCCTAATCATCACAGGGATTATGTGATAGAAGACAAACCATTGAGGGTGTGTCTTGTAGGCTACTGGTAAGAACTTCTATATGTGGAAATCAGAGAAATCAGTGTCAGAAACAACACAAAACACTGAAAATGTAGAAGCTGTGGTAATACAAGGTAAACATGGGTATAAATAGAAATAGGTTACAACCTTACCAATAATACATAGACTAATAATGATGAAAAACAAGAACAACCCACATTTTGACTAAAAAGCATTCATCAGGATGAAATACACAGACAAACAATATAGAACCAACATAGAGACACACTAAATATGTGGTTATCATAGTGGTTTTCCACAGATAAAGTAAAATGAGTAAGTAAAAAATGTGTTTTTGATGCACATAAATTAAGAGTAGTACTTATGTAGAACACAGGTTTTTGATGTTTCACTTACATTACTTTATATAAATTAAGAGCTGCTATGTGCCACATTAACAGTGTTAGTACATGTGAAAAGAACTTACCTGTTTCAGAAAGGCACTAACTTGAGCTTCATTTTCTGTTGAAAAGAAATCAATATGTCAAACTGAATGTTTTCTGTTGTGTTGGCATATGAGCATGATTTATGAGCAATCTTGTACATGGGGTGGGGGTGTTTACAGTTAGGCTTCAAACACCCCCCCCCCATCTGAACTCATAACTTGACATTTAGCACTAACAAGCAACTAACATCAATGGTGCAGGAGACTGCATGGCAGAAATAAGGAAGAGATTGGCAATGGCATATTGCAAAATAACGCGGCTGAAACACATATGGAAAAACAACAAAATAAACGAAAGTGCTAATGTTACGAACTTTTATTTTTCCGGTTGCAACATACGGCTGTGAAACATGGACTCTAAGTAAAAGAGCGGCAAAGAAGATCAACGCCTTCGAGCTGAAATGCTACAGAAAGATACTTAGAATATCATGGAAGGATAAAATCAGAAACTCAGATATTATAAACACACTGAATATTCCAGAGTGTTGGTTACTAAACACAACAACAAAAAGAAAACTACGCCTGTTTGGTCATATAAAGAGACATAACTGTTTAGAAAGACAAATAATGGAGGGAAGAGTACCTGGGAAGATGAGAAGGGGCAGACCAAGAAGACGATGGACTGACGACATTAAAGATAATATGAATACATCGCTAGAAAATGCAAGCCACATCGCCCAAGACAGAGAGAGGTTCAGAGAGTTCATTGGGAAGACAACGTTCTGGAAGGAATACGTCACATGACAAAGCAATGCTGATTGACTTCAACACCCACAAATCATTTTCCCCTCCCCCAAAGATAGATAAAATAAATATCATAGCTAGTTTTGTTTGGTGTAGATACACTGATCTTGCCAGAGTATTTTAAATATATATGTATATGTTGTCTCTATCCAAATACTAATGAGTAATGCTACTCTTGTCAGCACAATACCATTCTTAAAAAAGTGTAGGTCTGAAGTTGACTTAGTAAGTTAGTGACTGTTAAGGGTGTCTGTAAATGATTTTTCCTTGCCGCTGAAAGATAAGGGCAGTCAATAAGGTGTTATACTGTTTAATTGGGATCAGAGCAGTGTCTACAAGTAGGTAGTTGATGGGGTTTGATACTGTTTAAATGGCTATTGGTCCTTGCATGTCCTGTTCAAGCTGAAAGATAAAAGATTGGTTTCTCCTGAAGAGTTTGTTTATGTAGTCATTGTCTTTTGGCTGAGTCATTTCACTAAATACTAAATAGTTCTTGCATATGAAGTTTATGAAGATTTATAACTCAACTTTCCAGACAATACATGGATATACTTTCCTGGTCATGCTGGGGTAGGTGGAAATGAGAGAGCCGACTTATTAGCAGGCAATATGGGGATAGACTGCACATCGCTGAGAACAGATAAAGCAGACTTGATCAAGGCAGTAATAAATTCATTACAAGATGAAGATCATGTCAATGAAGCTGAGAATGTACACATACAGAGAATGTCAGAAATGGGAGTATCTAGAGGAGAAGAAACGTAATTTTTTTTAAAGTCTCAAAGATCATGTCAATCAAAACCTGACCAGGACTCTGAGTCTATATACACTGGGATGGCTGGTGAAACGAAGAGCAGAGCAATTATGGGAGTACCCCACATGCTGTGATACTAGTTTCTAATCAAGAATTTCACTTAATATATTTTGTCCAGTCAGCCCATCTGTTCTGCCAGATTTCTCTGGTGATGTTTCTGAGAATCTGTGTGACTATTCCTATACTACAAGGTCTTTGCTTTTATGGTTTTGAGGAGCCTCTTTTTTGCAAGTCTGTCCACTACTTCGTTTTCTGCTATATCGCTATGTCCAAGGATCCATTGCATGATCACACTGATTAGATAGTCAGATATAAGACTGTGTGCTACTTTTGCTATGTGGAGAATATCTTGAGCATGCTCGGAATGTTGTTCATGACTCAATGTCCAGAAAATAGCCTCAGTATTTGGAATATTAATTGGAAGTTGTCACAGTATTATCCACAAAGAACTGCATGTGCACCGTATTTTCCAACACATAGTTCCCAATATGTTATCTCTCAAACAGAAACATGATTTAACTTGGAAGGAGACTTAATCACTATGGCTGATCATAATAGCAATTTTCTCAACATAGGAGACCTGTTGTTTTGTATAATCCTCAGAGAAAATATTGCTCTCTGAATTGAAATCACCTGCATCTCTCCAGACACAGAAATTTTATTTGGACAAGATCAAAGGACAGTTACCAATATGTTGGAAGTTTGTTTTTTAAATTCCCAGGGTATTATCTACCATGATTTCATTCCTGAAGACTGAACAGTTAACAAGAAAATGCACACAGATATTCTGTCATCTAAGAGATACAATCAGAAGAAAATTATCAGAAAAATGGGGAACAGACGGATTATGCTCCATGAAAATGTGACAGTACATCAATCTCAACTGGCAAAGCAGTACCTCGCAAAGCACAATGTAATTACCTTTGAAGAGCCACCATATTATTTTTTTCTTGTTACCTTGACTGAAATAGCAGTGATTCAAGGATGCAGATGGCATTATCACCAATGTGACAAGACAGGTGAGAGAGGTGTCAAAAAATAGGTTCCATAAATGTTTCCAGCAGCTGTATGCATGTTGGCAAAAGTGTGTAGTTGTCAAAGGGAACTACTTTAAAGGAAATACAATGTAGATAATTTCATTGTTACTTATTTACATATAATCCGCTAGCCAATGGAACTCTTTGTAGCTACTTCATAAATGAATCACAATTTTAGAACATTTCCCAAGAAGTTCTACATGATAGGGAAGAAAAGGTGAGAGATAAATAAATTCAATTGAATATCTAAATCTATCATTTGTTCATGAAAGCAGTTTATCCAGTAAACACATATCTTCTCATCCATATCAGCGCAATCATGGATATATCAGACTAGGAGGTAATTTAAAAAGAGAAATCGAGATTGAAGCAGTTTATACAAAGCAGGTTTTAAAACTGGAGCGCATAAATTGCACTAGATGGCTCACACTTGACAGAATAAAAAAAAAAAGAAGCAGCTTGTGACCAAGTCACCAAATGGGCGCTAACACTTTTGAGACTGACAAAATGTCAATAAATCATCTATATGTTTGTCTTACAAGTGTGAGATTGTGAGCAAGTTGTGACAGACTTTTCTGTGGGTTAACGGCATGAGATGTGTGAAACTCCAACTTGTTACCTAGAAGGCTTGACTGGCCCACAGAGGGGACATGCCAGAAAGCTAGAAATTTAGTTTAAATTTAAACATCTTCTCTTTTGAGTAATTTTGTGATCTAAGGACAGAGTATGCCCTTAAACTACCCTATTGTACATCACTGCAAGTCTAGTTCAGGCTTTTCATTAGCTGGGAAGTGTAAGTAGCCTCAAACAGTGATGAATAATAGGATATGTGCAGGGGCATGTTTCTGTCAATAGGTCACACAAAGGTCTCTAAAGAGTGGATGTTTATGTTTAGCTGTCTGACCTAAATCTTCCATGAGCTACAGGTCAGCTTAGGTAACATCTACTGATTATTAAATTGCACTGAGAATAATTCTATAGTTCATGCGTGTATACATTCTGTAAGTGTAGTTTATACAGTCCTATATGTTACTGATCCTACATGTCATCAAAATCCTACCATTGAGAACAAAGTCTACAGCTTCAGGCACACCACCCAGATCATCTATAAGTTTCTCAGCAGTTTCCTGATCAAAACGTCCTCTGAAGAGCTCTCGAAGCTTGCGAGCCTGATAAAATAATAATTTAATGAAACATTAAATAATGTTAGGCCTATCTAATAATAGGCAATGCCAACCTACAAAGATTCCAAAAAGAGCACTGAACCCACGTAGAACCAGAACTATCAGCTGTTATAGGGCTACCCTGAAGGATTTACTGAAGTGAAGATCTGAGAACCTATGGATATGTCGGGTGTGCGAAGAGGATAATCAATATAACTAATCTAACCTAATCTTTGTCCGGCTCTGTGGCGAAGTGTTACAGAGTGCGTCTGTGATGCCAAGGTACCGAGTTCGATCCATGCCATAGGCCAGGGGTTGGTAACCCATGGCTCGCGAGCCAGATGTGGCTCTATTGATGGCTGCATCTGGCTCGTAGACAAATGTTCGATTATAAACAAAAAAAGGTTTCTTTAGACTCCTTTGATCTACATATTAAGTGCATATCAATATTTCATTCTACAAATGAGCTAAAGTCTACTGCAGTTCAGCATCAGAAGTCGCATTCATCATCATCATCAGGTGCCATGCTGGGTGGTATAGGCGGTCATAGCTCTCCATAGTTCTCTGTCCACAGTATTATGTATCAAAGTCGTTGTTGTTTCTTTTTCGTGCCAGGTTGTCAAACTGTCTAATATTTTCTCACGTTGTTGCCCTCTGTCTCTGGTGCCTTCAATCTTGCCCGTTGTGATTATGTTCTCTAAACCTGCCTGTCTCATGAAGTGGCCAAAAAAAGAAGATTGCCTTTTTCTTATATTGTTGATTAAGGTCCGTTTCGCATTTAACTCTTTTAACACCTCTACATTAGTTTTTCTGGCAGTCCATGGTATTCTCAGCATTCTTCTGTAGAACCACATCTCTGTTGCCTCCAATCCCCCACTTTCCAGTTTGTTTATTGTCCAAGACTCGCACCCATATGTTAGTATAGGGGTTATATAGCACTGCAGAACTCACCTCTAATGACAAGGTCATATTACACAGTATATTTTTCATTTTTCTGAATGTTGTTTATGCATGTCCTATTCTGCATCTTATTTCTGTTGAACTTCTTCCATCTGCTGTAATAATTGTACCTAGATATTTTAATTGGTGGACCTGTTTTAATACTATATCATTCACTATGATCTTGCAAGGTGTGTTATTTTCTTTATTTGAAATAACCATTACTTCTGTTTTCTTGATATTTAGGAAGAGGCCTTTCTCGTTGCTTTCTGTGACTACTACTTTAATTAAGTTTTGAAGGTCTTCCTCACTTTTTGCAATCAGAACAGTGTCATCCGCATATCTCAAATTATTTATGTTATGTCCTCCCACTGATATTCCTGGGATATCTACTATTGCACGCAATATGTTTTCACTGTATGGAGAGAACAGGTCTGGTGAAAGCACGCATCCCTGTCTGACTCCTTGTTTTATTTGTTGAAAAGGGCCAAATTGATTTCCTACATTTATTGCTGCTGTTTGTTGCCAGTACATGTTCTTGATTATTCTTAAATCCTTGCTGTCAATGTTCAGATTCTCTAGCATGTGTATAATTTCGCTATGTTTAACTTTGTCAAAAGCTTTAGTGTAGTCTATAAAACAAAGATACAGATCTGTTTTTACCTCTATAGACCTCTCTATTAGTGTTCTCAATATATAAATAGCATTGTTGGTACCTTTGCCTTCTACAAAACCACATTGTTCTGGACTTATTTCTAATTTTATTTTGTTTCTCACTCTCTTCATGATGATTCTGAGAAGTATTTTGGTTATTTGGCTCATGAGGCTGATTGTACGGTGGTCTTCATATTTGGTGGTACCTGGTTTCTTAGGTAATACTATGAATATGGATCTCATTAAGTCATCGGGTATGTTTCCGCTGTTATATGTCATTCAACAATTTTGTGATTATTTCAACTCCAAAGTCATCTAAAGCTTCTATTTCTTCAAATGTGATATTGTCTGGACCTGGGGCTTTGCCATATTTCATGTGTCTTAGTGCCTCCCTTACTTCTGCTGTGAGTACTGATGGACCCTCGCCGTTATCTTGTATGTTTATTTCTGGTATATTGTCATCAAAAAGTTCTTTGATATATTCTGACCATCTCTGTAATATGTGATCTATTCCCATTAATACCTGCCCTGTCTTAGATTTTAGACACCCTGTAACTGTGTGCGTTCTCTTTCCTGTTATCATCTCAATTTTCTTATATAGTAATGTTGTATCTTGGCTGTAATGCAATTCTATTTCTGTGCATTTCTTGTTCAGCCAGCTTTCTTTTGCTAGTTTGCATTTCTCCCATATCCCCTTATGTATTTTCTGATATTTCACTATCTTGTGTTTATTTTTCCTTCTGGTGCTCCTCAATTCTAATATTTCTTCTGTCATCCATTTTTGTTTTGATGTATGTTTTACTTTTGGTATTATCTCTTTAGATGTTTGGTTTATCGACTGTCTTAGCATGTTCCATTGATCTTGACTTCAATACTCTGAATCTTTGCAATGGCATTGTCTCTATTTTGTACAATTATGTTGTATCTTTCTTTAATGTCAGCATCTGATTTCAATAAAGCTAAATCTAATTTCATATTCCTTGGTGCTCTCTTGATATTCTTTAATCTTATACATAATTTCGCTACCAGTAGTATATGATCACTGTTGCAGTCAGCACCTGGCCTTGTTTCATAGATCTAATGCTGTTTCTATGTCTTTCTTTTAGAGACTAAAATGTAATCAATTTGGTTCCGAGTATTATCACCTGGGCTAATCCATGTACACATCCTTCTTGGATGTTGCTTGAACCATGTATTCCCTATTATTAAAGTATGTGCCTGTGCCCACTCTATCAATAAATCACCTCTTTCATTCTTAGTTCCTAAACCAAATCTTCCTGTCACATCTTGTATTTCTGTTTTACCTACTTTTGCGTTAAAGTCCCCCATTACTATAGTTACTTCCTGATTTTTACACTGTTTCATTGTGATTTCTAGATCTTCATAGAAATTTCGATGTCATCCTCTGAACTGCTTGATGTAGGTGCATATACCTGCACAATGTTGATATCCAATGGTTTTCCTGTTAGTTTAACTAATATTACCCGATCTGATATTGCCATAAAACCATTCACCGTGTTTCCTGTTTCTGTGTCTAAAATAATACTTGTCTAATAATAATTCGAGTATATAATATTTAGTATATAGTATACTTAGAATAACATTGTTTCTTACCTCAGCTTGTCTATTGCTCATTTTAACAAGACAACAGGAACACTTCGATATAATTCAAATATAAAGTAGAAGTTTTCCGTATTAGGGCATATACGTCTGTAAATAATTTTAGTTTGAGTATCTTATAGTACTTATAGTCAGTGATACTGAAACATAGGGCTTATTTATTTATAGATACAGGCACCCAGTGTTGCCATTCGTACGGTGAGTTATATTATGTCATAAACCTAAACCAAAACATTAAACAACAACAAAAACTATAAAAAGCAATAACAGTTTTGTAAAAGTACTAAAGAAAGCACTGACCTTTCTTCAACAAAATCTTATAAAATATAGTATTATAATTTATTACTGTGCGTCAATTAACAATGGATGTAGGATAAGGGTTGGGTGTGAAGGGTTCAAACCATAGACCTCAATATAACATGCCATCTTTATCTCTAGACGTAATTTGTCTATCTAGAAAGTCATGTTAAACCTCCAAATTAGGAAAATAGAACATGATATGCAGTAGGCATAAAATAGTAAATCAGAGGATGAAACTACCCTAGTTACCTGGGGAGACTATATCTATGTTCATGATAACAATACATTGTTTATGAGTCAGAACTGCTGAATTTTCTATTAAGTTAAATTAACAACAATAAAATAATTTCCAAATGATACAATATTGAACAAACTAATGCACATCGAAGACCTTCTGAATATGACTAGAAGAAACTGGGCAATTTGAATTGCAGTTAGGACAACGGTTTGTAAAAGACACATCACATAGATTGAATACACATCTTATACGGGATGTTTCGTCCACATTAGCATCTCTATTGAGATGTTGCTGTGTGTATATGCCTAATTACATCTCTGTCCACAGTCTAAGTGTGGCATATGCCTTTGTCTTTGCCCACGTTTCTCCACTGGAAACCAGTGGACTCGAGAGTAGTTGTATAGTCCGAAAATATTATATCAATTTCATGTACAAGGTTATTTGGTAGTAGCCATTCACTTCCCATGAGTTAATACAGTGAATTCAAAAACACAAACCACTAACATGGCAACACTGTACTCTGACAACACTTTCAATTTCACGTAACTTACATTAGTTCCTTGAAGATTTGCAATTTCCAAGAAATAAGGGCGATAATTCTAAATTTATAAAAATTGATAGGTAAGGGGAATTATATATATATATATATATATATATATATATATATATATATATATATATATATATATATATATATATATATATATATATATATATATATATATATATATATATATATATATATATAAAGGTAAAGGTAGGTCCCATGGAATCTGCCGTCGGGGATGAAGATAACTCTTCATGTACTAAGCCGCAGCAACTATTAGGTGGGGTGGCCAGTTCCCTTCCTTGCTGTTTTTTACCTTCCCTAACTCATGCGTCAGGTACTCATTTACAGCTGAGTCGACTGGAGGAGTGGTCGTGTCAAGTGAGAAATCACAACACGGATTTTTTTTTTTTTTTTTTTTAAATGTCCGGACGTGGGTTCGAACCTGGCACGCTGTAACCAGATGATAGCAAGCAAGCTCACTATCCATTAGGCTACCGCGCTCCTCATATATATATAGGCCTACATATAATATTTATATATATAAAGAAAAACGTCACCTTTACCGATTGAGGATCTCATACACAGATGAATGTCCATGTGGATCCGGAACACATACTTCTGGACTGCCCAACATACAAAGATCAGAGACCTGGCCAGAGGATACAAACTTGAGGCTTGAGGCAAAAAGCTATGGGGCAGCCGCTCTGACCGGCAGAAGACGGTGGACTCGTCTTGACGACAGGCCTGACAATAAAACATGACCACAGATGCTGAACGCAGAAGAAGAAGAATAAAGAAAAATATTTAAACTATTTCAGTTCCTGCCCTTTATCTATCTACCTACTTATCTATCTATCTATCTATCTATCTATCTATCTATCTATCTATCTATCTATCTAATCTATCTATCTATCTATCTATCTATCTATCTATCTATCTATCTATCTATCTATCTATCTATCTATCTATCTATCTATCTATCTATCTATCTATCGATCTATCTATCTATCTATCTATCTATCTATCTATCTATCTATCTATCTATCTATCTATATCTATCTTCTATATATCTATCTACCCCCACCCCACATTATAAGACTTCCTCAATATGCTAAGTCGAAAGCTAAAGTCTACTGTGCACGACAGAAAATCCGAGAAATCACCATCTGTGCATAGGAAGAAAGAGCAAGTTTGCTCGCAATTCCTGGTGATAACAAACAAACAGTCTCTCTGTCTGTGTGTCAATCTATCTGTGGGTCCTTCCGTCAGCCGGTCCTTCCATTCATCTATCTATCCAAAAATGTATGTAGTCCTGATAATGCTATATCTGTAATATATTTGTGATTTATTTAAATAAAAGTAGGAAGCATGAGAGTAAACGAAAAAAAAAATATTCTTAAGGCTGAAGGGAATTAAACAAGGTTCATCCTAGCGGCACCGAATCGCCTGTTTTTGATGTGCTTGGTCAAGTACGGAAAACGTGTTTACTTGAGTAACACGGCGATTCGGTGCCGCTACAGTGGACCTGGTTCTATACCCGTCAGGCCTTAACAATGGTTTATTTAAATGTCAGTATTTTTTTGTATTTCGTGGAAATTATTATTGTTCATATCTAGTCTCTTTTTAATATTTCACAAATATTATCTTTAATTTAATCTTTCACATATTTTATCACCTTTATTTAATATTTCACAAATGTTATCATCTTTAATTTAATCTTTCATGAAATTGTTATCATCTTTAATTTAATATTACACACATTTTATCATCTTTAATTGTATGCAATCGATTGTTCTGGTAACATCTTTTTTCCTTAACGTAGTTCTTTATGTACATTCTGAACACATCAAAATTATGGACGAATTGACCTGCTGAATAATAATATATATGTCTATACACCGTGTTGCATCTCTTTTCCATCTTCGTGGACGAATTTACCTGCTGATCCATATATCATGTTTATATAATGTTTAGCGTCTCTTTTCCGTCTTCGTTTTGGACTACCCCCTTTCCCATTTACCAGCAACGATCCTATATGTCTCTTCTTATAATGTTGTTTTATGAACCAACCTTCAGCGAAAAATAAAATTTTCTGAACACTTCTTGATACGTCTTTTTCGTTACCAATGTTATTCTCAAGATCACGCAATCAATACTTGACCGGTATTCTGAGTCTACATACACTGGGATGCCTGTTGTGAACGGAGGGTAGATCACTTATGGGAATGCCCCACGTGCTGTGAAGCTAGTTTCTAATCAAGAATCAAACATTCTCGATATTGCTGTGTATCATATCACTTCGAAGAAATGATTCTTGTTACCACTGCTTTATATTAAATGTTCATGTTTCACAGCACCCAACTACTACTGGGAATATGCTTTCTCTCTTCAGATATCATTTGTGCCCAAAATATAAATAATATGTTATGTTCCTCCAGGGCCATAGGCGGCGCATAGGGCAGAAACCATAGCTTTATATTTCTGTCTTTGTGCTGCCAGGTCTTTCAATTGTTGCGTGTTGTTCATGTTCATTGACATGCCTTCTCTATTAATGGTTCTTCGTAGAGTTTCTCTAGGTCTCCCTCTTCTTCTTACTCCAGGTGGCACCCAATATAGTGACTGATGGAGAATTCTTAGGCTGTTCATTCTGAGAACATGGCCGATGTAAGTCCAACGCCTTTGTCTAATGAAGGAAGATATATAGGTTTGTTTTGCTTTCCTCTCTTATAGTAGTGTTAGATTTAAAGTCACTCCACTTAACGTTCAGAATGGTACGTAGGCATTTGTTTTCAAAGGAGTCGAGTCTTTTATCTGTGGCTTTTGTGGCTTTCCAACTTTCGCACCCATATGATAGAATAGGGATGATGTTGGAGTTAAACAACTTGAGTTTTTGTGGTGTTTCTTAGTGTGTTTGACGTCGATATGTTGCGTAGTTTATTGAAAGCACCCGCTGCAAGGGCAATACGGTGTAAAATTTCTTTTGATGAGTCTCCATCCAATGCTAGATTGGTGCCTAAATATGTAAAATTGTTGACTTTTAATAATGGAACATTTTGAATTTCTATGTTGTCGTTGGATCTCGTAAAATCTAGTATTTGATGTGTTGATTTTCAACCCTATCTGATTTGAGTAGTGTTGGAGATTGTCAAACTTAGATTGAGCATCTGTGTGGTTTTGCGCCTCAAAAGGGCCAGGTCATCTACGTAGTCAAGATCTTCGAGAACGGTATTATTAATCCATTTTATTCCTGTCAGCTCATTTTCAGTGCTCTTTCTCATGACCCAATCAATAGCGACGCAGAAAAGTAATGGGGACATGATGCATCCCTGTTTAACGCCGTAACAACTTGGAATGATTCTGACTTCTCAGTGTTTGTTTGAACACAGCAATGTTGAGTTGGAGTGTAGAATGCCTTTATAACATTAATTATTTTAGTAGGAAAACCGTATTGCTGTAGAATATTCCATAACGTAGGCGGATGAAGACTAGACTATCAAATAAATATACACTTGCTAAATTATTGCTTCCCGTACTTTTATATTGAACTCTTGATCAGGTGAAAGGAATATTGAAGGTGAATGGCAACTTGGTGTCTTCGGGATAAAATGTAATGTTGGCATCAATAAAAGGCCACACAATACCCCCCAAAAAATATACCAACATTATAGATTAATACAGTGGAATCCATATATAACGCATACTCCTATAATTATTATCATTATTTAACGGCCACTCAAAACCCAATTATGTGTATTATTTATTATTTATACT
>CM067298.1:20188188-20425858 GCA_034231615.1 Meghimatium bilineatum | reverse complement strand
ATATATTATATTATATATAATATATATATATTATATATATATATATTATATATTATATATATATATATTATATATATATATTATATACATAATCTATCACTAGGGGCCATATTATTCATTCATTTTCCTTTTGCGCTGAAGTTAGAGCATAGGGCAGAGGTCAGAGATCTCTCCAATTCTGTCTGTTCAACGCTATTCTGTGCAGTTCTTGAATAGTATGAATATTGTTTGTTTTTACTTTCTCTAAGTATTGTTCTACTGAGTGTTTCTTTTGGTCTACCCCTTGTTCTTTTGCCTGTACGTATCCATTCAAGAAATTGGTGGTGTATTCTGTTGGTGTCTGCGCGTAGGACATACCTGATGTAGGACCAACGGCGTTTCCTGATAACATCCGTGATGAAATTTTGATGTGTCTCTTCTCTGATTTTATCATTTGATTTGAATTCACTCCAATGGGTGTTAGTTGTCATACGAAGGCATTCGTTCTCGAAACTCAGTAATTTCTTTCCTGAATATAAATAGTTTTTTCCAGCTCTCACATCCATATGACAAAACCGGAATAGCGTAGGAATTAAATAAGCGTGTCTTCGTGCGTGTACTGATTGACTTTGACCTTCAGATATTAGACAGTCTGTTAAAGGCACTTGATGCTAGTGCAATGCGAGTTGTAAATTTCTGTCATGACATCACAGTGGAGTGTTAATTTGATTCCTAGATAGGAGAATTTGTGTACTTTTTTCAAGTTGTTGTCCATTTAAAGTAATTTTGTTAGATGAATTGGTGAAATTTCATCATTTTGTTTTGATGAATTGATTTGGACACCTATTTGCCCTGCGATGAGTTTTTTATCTATCAGTTTTTGTTTTGTGCATCTTAATGGTTTTCGCTCAATAGTGCAAGATCATCGGCAAAATCCGGGTCTTCTAGTGTTATTTTATTTATCCATTTGATTCCTAAATTTGTGTTGGATGTTCTTTTTCTCATAGCCTAGTTAATTGCGATATTGAACAGTAATGGTGACATTGGACAGCCATGTTTAACACCAGTAATCACAGGGAACCATTCTGAATTGCCGTATTCTATTCTAATACAGCATTTTCAGTTTTGTTATAGAATGATTTTATCACATTTATATATTTGTTTTGGAATCCGTATATTTAAAAAAAAATTCCCACAGCGATGGTCAATGGAGGCTGTCGAAGGTTATTTGAAAATTAACGAAGTTTATTATGAGAATAGATCTAAATTCTAGACATTCTTCAATTATAGTTCTAAGAGTACTTCACCCGGCATTGCCAGGGTGAAAATATAGAAATAAGAGAGATATTGTGCATGCTTTCAACCGAACCGTTACTTTTAAGAAGACTTGTTGACCAACAGAGAACTGATGGTATAGATATCCCGACTAAATTTTCAGAGAATCAGTTAGAAAGTAGACAACTTCTGGGACTCCCTGTCATATCATTGACGTGCGTGTTTAATAATAAATAACAGTGATATGCAAAACATAATACTTTATTAGATAGAAAATTATGCTTCCGATAGTTCATTCTACAATTCACTCGGGTGTGAGACAGGGATGTGTACTATCCCCCTTCTATTTCATAACATACATAGACCGCATCTGTAAAGTAGCAAAGACAACGGAAGAAAACAATCTGAATGATAACTTAAACGAACTACTATTTGCAGATGACCAAGCACTAGTTGGCATCATCAGAAGAAAAACTACAAAGGCAATTAGATAGATTACATCAAACAATGTCATACCTTTAATATGTACATAAAATATAGAAAAGACCGAAGTAATGAAGATAGGAAGAACAGAAAGAAACACACATATATATATATATATATATTGAAAACAACATACTTAAACAAGTGACATAATTCACATTCCTAGGAAGTAATATAACAACAGACTACAAGAGCAGCAAAGAAATACACAAAAGATGTAGTAAAGCAAACCAAGCCCTAGGGTAAATGATACCGATCTTCAGAAACAAAAATGTAGATTTAAACAACAACATAACAATATTCAAAACGATTATTATGCCAACCCTGTGCTACCAATGCCAAAAATGGACAACGACAGCGCAAGACAAACGTAAGTAAGCTTGTGACAGCTGAAATATCATGCTTACGCAGAATCATAGGAATATCGCTAAGAGACAGGGTGAGGAATGAGGACATCCGACAAAAATCCGGCACCACCCCAATCTTAGAATACATCAAGAGACAACAGATCAAATGGTTTGCACACATCAGCAGACTACCATCCTACCATCAGACAGCATACCGCAGCAAGTTATGCTAAGCGGATACAACGAAGGCAGACCTAGAGACAGACCACGGAAATGATGGACCACTGAAATAAAAGAGGCTACAAATTCCACAATAATACTCAGCACATAAGAGGGCCGTCTCCAGAAAACTCTTCTACCCCTGACGCCGAAAGGCAAAAAAGGGTTTCAGCGAAATAGATAGAATGCGATATACGACCACAATGTACCAATGTTTTGGCCATGACAAACGATATTGTTGTACAACAATGTTATTTTTCTTGTAAATGTTTTTGATACATTTGGGTAAGTCACAATATTTATACTAATAAATTTAACATTTTCATTTTCTTGTTTTGTGTTTTACTATCTCTAACATTGTGAAGTAATCAAATATCATCAATGTACTTATATATTCATATTCTGTATCAATTCCCCTTTCTAATGATATATTACACATACATTATTTATCAATATTAGTATTTCAAGTGATACAATAAAAAACACATGTAAAAAAAATGTTTCTACACCCAAAAATTAATTTGGTCCAAACCTAAAAATAATCAAGTCCTGAATCAACTGCTAACGATCTGCTGTGATGTTATCTGCCAAAATGGTGCTGTAACATTAAGAATGGCATCTATTTGATGAAGTTTAATAATAAAAGTGTTCCACATGATTTTATGCACGTAAGACAACACGGCCAACAGCGTTGTGTTTTGTGAACACACTCAACTATCTCAACACACCTATTGTGTCCATCGATGACAACTCAATTGATAGTGTGATTTCATAGTTCCCACTCAACATTGAAATGAAAACCCTCAGCTTCAATTTGGTAATATATATGTAAAGTCACTGCTCTGATATAGTAGATGATGTAGTGTGAGTGATAGATAGTATAGAGTTATATAGTATATATAGTATAGTTATAATTATATATATATATATATATATATATATATATATATATATATATAATATATATTATATATATATATTATATAAATATATATTAATATATTAATATATATATATTATTAATATATTATATATATACATAATTATACAAGAGGCCATATCATTCATTCATTTTCCTTTTTGCGCTGAAGTTAGAGCATAGGGCAGAGGTCAGATCTCTCCAATTCTGTCTGTTCAAAGCTATTCTGTGCAGTTCTTGAATAGTATGAATATTGGTTGGTTTACTTTCTCTAAGTATTGTTCTACTGAGTGTTTCTTTTGGTCTACCCCCTTGTTATTTTTCCTGTAGGTTTCCATTCAAGAGATTGGTGGTGTATTATGTTGGTGTCCGCGCGTAGGACATACCCGATGTAGGACCAGCGGCGTTTCTGATAACATCCGTGATGAAATTTTGATGTGTCTCTTCTCTGATTTTATCATTTGATTTGAATTCACTCCAATGGGTGTTAGTTGTCATTTGTCATACGAAGGCATTCGTTCTCGAAACTCAGTAATTTCTTTTCTGAATATAAATAGTTTTTCCAGCTCTCACATCCATATGACAAAACCGGAATAGCGTAGGAATTAAATAAGCGTATCTTCGTGCGTGTACTGATTGACTTTGACTTTCAGATATTAGACAGTCTGTTAAAGGCACTTGATGCTAGTGCAATGCGAGTTGTAATTTCTGTCATGACATCACCGTGGAGTGTTAATTTGATTCCTAGATAGGAGAATTTGTGTACTTGTTGAAGTTGTTGTCCATTTAAAGTAATTTCGTTAGATGAATTGGTGAATTCCATAATTTTTTGTTTGTTGATGAATTGATTTGGACACCTATTTGCCCTGCGATGAGTTTTAATATCAGTTTTTGTTTGTGCATCTTGATGGTTTTCACTCAATAGTGCAAGATCATCGGCAAAATCCGGGTCTTCTAGTGTTATTTTATTTATCCATTTGATTCCTAAATTTGTGTTGGATGTTATTTTCTCATAGCCTAGTTAATTGCGATATTGAACAGTAATGGTGACATTGGGTAGCCATGTTTAACACCAATAATCACAGGGAACCATTCTGAATTGCCGTATTCTATTCTAACACAGCATTTTCAGTTTGTTATAGAATGATTTTATCACATTTATATATTTGTTTTGGAATCCGTATATTTAAAAAAAATTCCCAAAGCGATGGTCAATGGATGCTGTCGAAGGTTATTTGAAAATTAACGAAGTTTATTATGAGAATAGATCTAAATTCTAGACATTCTTCAATTATAGTTCTAAGAGTACTTCACCCGGCATTGCCAGGGTGAAAATATAGAAATAAGAGAGATATTGTGCATGCTTTCAAACGTACCGTTACTTTTAAGAAGACTTGTTGACCAACAGAGAACTGATGGTATAGATATCCTGACTAAATTTTCAGAGAATCAGTTAGAAAGTAGACAACTTCTGGGACTCCTGTCATATCATTGACGTGCGTGTTTAATAATAAATAACAGTGATATACAAAACATAATACTTTATTAGATAGAAAATTATGCTTCCGATAGTTCATTCTACAATTCACTCGGGTGTGAGACAGGGATGTGTACTATCCCCCTACTATTCATAACATACATAGACCGCATCTGTAAAGTAGCAAAGACAACGGAAGAAAACAATCTGAATGATAACTTAAACGAACTACTATTTGCAGATGACCAAGCACTAGTGGCATCATCAGAAGAAAAACTACAAAGGCAATTAGATAGATTACATCAAACATGTCATACCTTTAATATGAACATAAATATAGAAAAGACCGAAGTAATGCAGATAAGAAGAACAGAAAGAAACAACAATGTATATATATTAAAAACAACAGACATAAACAAGTGACATAATTCACATTCCTGGGAAGTAATATAACAACAGACTACAAGAGCAGCAAAGAAATACACAAAAGATGTAGTAAAGCATACCAAGCCCTAGGGTAAATGATACATACCAATCTTCAGAAACAAATATGTAGATTTAAACACCAAAATAACACTATTCAAAACGATTATTATGCCAACCCTGTGCTACCAATGCCAAAAATGGACAACGACAGCGCAAGACAAACGTAAGTAAGCTTGTGACAGCTGAAATATCATGCTTACGCAGAATCATAGGAATATCGCTAAGAGACAGGGTGAGGAATGAGGACATCCGACAAAAATCCGGCACCACCCCAATCTTAGAATACATCAAGAGACAACAGAACAAATGGTTTGCACACATCAGCAGACTACCATCCAACCATCAGACAGCATACCGCAGCAAGCTATGCTAAGCAGATATAACGAAGGCAGGCCTAGAGACAGACCACGGAAATGATGGACCACTGAAATAAAAGAGGCAACAAATTCCACAATATACTCAGCACATAAGAGGGCCGTCTCCAGAAAACTCTTCTACCCCTGACGCCGAAAGGCAAAAAAGGGTTTCAGCGAATAGATAGAATGCGATATACGACCACAATGTACCAATGTTTTGGCTATGACAAACGATATTGTTGTACAACAATGTTATTTTTCTTGTAAATGTTTTTGATAATAATACATGTGTAAGAATCGTTTTTTTCCAGTGCCACCAGGCATATCCAGAAAGAAAATGCTTCTAGTCTAAGATATACTATAGTAATTTGGGTTCATTCTCATGTACATATATAGGAGTTGTTGTCATATCATGTACCTCTTAAAATTTCAGTTGGCAGTATGAGTTCTATGTGTGTGTGGGTTGCCGAAAGATGGTAACAGTAGATCTTCCATTGCTAATATTTTATCTTCCATTGCAAGTAAAGCCGTTATATATTTAATATGTACTTACAAAATCAAAATCCATCTTGGCATGTTGAGCTTGGTGTTTAAAATTCTTTGGTAAATCATTTCGGTATTTGTTCCATAAACGTTTTGGATTGCCCACTTCGAGTCATGTTTTCAGCAAAATTGAAATAAATCACTCAATTGCTTGGGATACTGACATAAGCTAGTTTCTTCTATGGTTGCATCACATTGATTATCATTATCGGGTGTTCGTAAAAAACAACATTAAATACCCCATAAAGAATACCACTAAACGTTATAAAGTTTACAAAATATTTAACATCATAACCTCGTGCATGCAGCATTCTTAGAAAGGAGCACTTATAATGGTATGGGTGAACAGTTAAAATGATACCTAAAGAAATGCCAAATCATATTTTGAGGATATCCTTCAACTGGGATGCCCAATCTTTCTTCTATCTCGAAGTTTATTGCTCTACGTGTAATAAGATGACAATTGGTGATACAACACAGTTTGGGCAAACAAATCATCCAGACACAGTTTTTAAAAAGCTGTATCTCTGAATAAGCCTATAAGAATATTTAGAGTCGTATCTCTGGGAGTCAGATCTTGTTGAGACGCTCTTTCAGTAATAAAAAAAACTTATTGTCCATTTTCTAAAATTACTCCGTTGATATACTACTGATGATATTTTATGAATTCGGAAGCTAAACATTCACCAAAATAATTTTCTTGCTACTAATGTAACAGCCATGTTGAAAATTAGTTACTTCACTGTGTACATTTTGTCGGTGTAGAGCAAATACAGAGAACAAGTACGATGAAGGCAACAGCGACAGAGAAGGACGACACCGTGAGATAATATTAGACAGTTGACAACCTGGCACGGCAGGGAAACAACAACGATCTTGATAAATAATGCTAGAGATAGAGAGCTGTGGAGAGCCATGGTCGCCTACGCCAGCCGGCATGGTACATGATGATGATGAGAGCAAATACAACTTGCATCATAGCCATTGTTCGCATACTTGCATACATATTTTAATGACTTCAAAGAGTTACAAAATTCAATGCTAAAACGAAGGTTGAAAATATTTGCCAGCAGAGGACATTATGGTCAAATCCATCTATTATCAATATAATGTCGCCGAATAGTTCCTGTAAAACCAACATCACCAGGTTTTCTTCCCCGATATGGTTGGTAGCCATCTTGTCAAGTAAGAGTTCCTTTAAAGATTGAGTTCGGGGTAGATTTAAAAAAAAACAACAACATTTATTGCCTTCTCATGCATGGTGAATTAAAATTAAGAGATCCACATGGCCCGTGGACCATTTGAGTTTTAACTATGTACATTATAAATAAATCATTGTCTATGTTTAACCTGCAGCTCAGCTGAGATAAACGAATCAACTTCATTAGCCTGCATTTTATTAGTCAATCAAATCCATATATCAGCATAAGACAATCTTATTTTTTGTCATCCTATACACGTATCATATCACAGGACCAAAAATATTAATTTTGTTATCAAATCAATCAATCTTAATAATTTTAGTCGAAATACTCTGGCTTTCAGGTTATGCGTGTGAATGAATGTTTGTCCAAGTAGTAATTCACCATTTATTTCTTTCCATTTTCCATTGCATATAAAGACGAGGGAGAGGTCTTGTCGACAAAAGTATGAATATAGGTCATCACAGCATGTGTTCTTTCCTGCATGTAAGATGCACTCCCGTACAACTTGTTGGAAGAACGCAAATGTGGTCATTATCAGCAAATTCAACATTGATAATCTTTGCATCTATGAATTGTGTATACAGCTCACATCTTCTTTTAATGAGCTTTCATGCACCGCATCCTTTCTTGCTTTGCATACATGCCAACAGTAAACTAATGGTAAATATTTCTAGGTAACATACGGTGATTTGATCAGTTGCTATGAACCATAAATCTAAAAAGATAAAAGTCCATGCAGGACAATGTTTTTGTGGCATGCACACCAGCTCGTGATATCTTAAAGTTGTATCTATCTTCTCCACAGACGAAGAGCAAATGGCAAAGCATCATAATGGTCTATGGGTTTCACCTATGAACTATAGCGTATGGCTTTTGCTTGTAAGAACAATGTCTCTTTTGTCAATCTCTTGTGCTGTAATTATCACAGAAACTCATTGCATATGGGAGATTACAACATCTTGCGCATTCAGGATTTCGCGAGCATCAGTTTGATAACCCATATTATAGAGAATGTGACATTATTGTAAGGTAGAAGATTAACAACAGACTAATTTGACAGCACGAGAGCAGTGCTGAAAGACAAGGATCGCTACGACGCGGATTGTTTAAAAACCAATTGAATGTCTGACTAGTGGTTTCTATACTACTTTTTTTCGCTGCTATAGAAAGACATGTCGGTCATGTAGTCTTTCTTCGTCACATTATTAACTAGAATATATGCACTCACGCACACACTAGTAGTGAGTCGGAATGTTTTCTTATCATACAGTGACGGTGCCATATCGTAAGGACATGTGCTCCCGCCATGAGAGTTAAATTAAAGTGCTCGCGAGCATTACCGACGATAACATGTGAGCGGTACTCGCCGTCTCTCACTGTGAAATACCAGGAAATTAAAAAGCAGATCAACTGGCTAAGCAAGGTGCTCCCGAAGACCAACCAGATATACCAATCACCTACCATCAGAAAAAAAAACAGATGATCAAGTCAATAAGAAATCCACAAACACCAACACAAGATGACTATCACATTATGAATAGATCAGAACAACTCAGGAGAGAGAAAGAGTGTAGTTGACGATTAGCGCAACTCTTCCACACTGTAAGCCAACTTCAGCTCTAGTCATTTCTCAACCCAATTATTTACTTATCCTTACTAATTAAATATGAAGAGAACAAAGTGTGAATCAATCCTAGTTGGTTCATGGAATGTTCGGACACTTACGGATATCTCAGATGTAAACAGACCAGAAAGAAGAACAGTACTAATTGCTATAGAATTGGCTCGTTACATAAGACCGCTTCTCACAGGCCTGTAACAACTTCGGTCTCACTATTAACACACAAAAAACAGAAGTCATGCACCAATCAACATCAAATAGCCAACATACTGCTACTTCCATCGTCGTCAATCAGGAAAAACTGCAGGTGGTCGACAATTTTACTTACCCTGGAAGCTCTCTTTCTCGCTATGTCAATACCGATGTTGAAATTAACAATAGACTGGCAAAAGCTAGTGCTGTATTTGGCAGATTACGCAACAATGTATGGGACAGAAGAGGTATAAGAACTACCACCAAACTACAAGTATATCATGCTGCTGTTATACCAACCCTACTATATGCTTGCGAAACGTGGACAGTGTATACTAGACATGCAAGAAAATTAAATCATTTCCACCTTACCTGCCTACGTAAATTATTAAACATCCATTGGTGGGACAAAGTACCAGACTACGAGGTCTTGGAAAAATCAACCTCAATAAGTATCCACACAATACTTATGAAGGCGCAAGCACGCTGGGCAGACCATCTTGTGCTTATGGAGAACTCGCGTTTGCCAAAACACATATTATGGAGCACTCAAGGCAGATTTTCGAAAAGCTGGTGGACAGAAAAAGCGCTTCAAAGACACGATCAAGTCATCACTGAAACATCTTAACATTGACGTAGGTGCTTGGGAGAGCCTAGGTCAGGATAGAACAGCATGCGTTACAGCATTAGAACGGGAGCACTAGCGGCGGAAGAGTCCAGACAAGATACTGCAAGAGAGAAGCGGGCACGTAGAAAAGAAAAACATCTCAACCTCACATAGATACCTTCTATTGTTGTCAATTCTGTAAAATAACATTTGGTGCGCGCCTTGGATTTGTTAGTCATTTAAAAACGCACTATTAACTTTATTATTTTTATTACTTATTGTTATTATTATTATGGTTGAGTTTTTGGTCATCGTCGAATACGACGGACGAACATTAGATCAGAACAAGTTGTAATTCTACGCCTCAGAATGGGACACAACCGACTCAGCAGTCACATGTACACAAAGTTCAAGATTGGCAACACGGCCATATGCACTTGTAGGCAGGCAGCACAGAGTACCAAGCATATACTTCATAATTGTTCTGAGTATGAAACGATGAGGCAGACATATTGGCCAGAGGAAACAACACTGGAATCACAATTCTATGGGACACTGTATGAACTACAAAAGACAGTGAGTTTTATTAAGGAGACAGAATTACAGATATAGACATGTTTCAAGTGAACGAAAGAAGTAGAAGAAGTTTCCATACCTTAAATAATTTGAACACATACACCGTGACATCCATCATCTCTGTGTCTAAGACTGGATACTGTTTGCACAGATGATTAGAAGTTGCAGAATCAGTACCGCAGTCAGACTGATCAGAAACATTTTTGAAAAATAATCCTTGTTTGTTGTGGCAAGTTCAGAATCAGAATTGTAGACATTAGAGATAGAATAACAACTCATTAACTTTTGTCTTCATCTTTCGTTTGTTTAAATAACTGCTGATCCAGTTTTAAATAATAATGTATAACTATCTTTAAATACAAACACAAACAAACACTCACACACATAGCGTTAAACATTCACACTGGCGACTTTCTTATTTCAATCTTTGGTAGCTAAGCCCAGGGCTGTGGACTGTACATAATATAGAACAATAAGTCTAATGAGCCATCTAACTAAAATACTTCTCAAGATAATACATGAAAGAATTAAGAACAAGATAGACATGGAGGTCGTTGACGAACAATTCGGTTTTAGGAAAAACAAAGGAACCAGAGAAGCTATACTGAGTATCCGGCTAGGGATAGATAAATATATAGAAGTCCAAAAAAGTATCTATATTTGCTTCATAGACTACAGCAATGTCTTTAACAGAGTCCAACATGAAAAATAAATCAAATGTCTTCAAGAAATAGGCATAGATGGAAAAGACATCAGCCTAATTAGAAATATATATTGGGAACAAACTGCATCAATAAGGTGTGAAAACAGCTACTCTCCATACATAGAAATAAGAAGAGGGGTAAGACAAGGATGCATTTTATCACCAAGCCTATTTAATATCTACACAGAGAATATCTTTAAAAATATAGAAGAAATACCAGGACTCAAGATCAATGGGAAAATAATAAACAACATTAGATATGCAGATGACACTGTTCTTTTGGCAGAAAGTGAACATGAACTACAAAGACTAATAGATCAAGTCAATAAATCAAGTAATGAATATGGACTGGATATAAACATTCAAAAAACAAAAACCATGATAATCAGCAAAGACACAAAAGAACAGGAGGTAAACATAAAATACAGGGAGAGAAACTACAACAAGTAAAACAGTATCAATATCTTGGACACTAAGTCACAAATGATGGCATATGTGAAACAGAAGTTAAAAGGAGAATAGGATTGGCTAAAAGTATCTTCAATGACATGAGGAAAATATTAATATCTAAACAAATTACAAACAAGTTAAAAATGAGAATTATAAAATGCTACATCTATTCCATATTAATGTATGGCTTAGAAACATGGACACTAAATAAACAATTAGAAGACAAAATATATGCCTTTGAGATGTGGGTATATAGAAGAATAGGGAGAACATCATGGAAGGAGAAGAAAACAAATAAAGAGGTGCTAAAGACACTTAATATGAAGAAAGACCCACTAAGAGAAATAAAGATCAGGCAAATAAAATACTTTGGACACATTAAAAGACATGACACCCTATTGAAGACCTTACTTGAGGGTAAAGTCAAAGAGAATCGAGCAAGAGGTAGGCAGAGATACAAGTGGGAGAGTAATATCACACGATGTACAGGTTACAGTCTAGCAGAGTGTACCACCAAGACAAGAGACTGGAGATGTTGGAGATACGTTGCAGCCAACCTTCGTTGCGGAGACGGTACTTGATGATGATGAGCTATGCCTAGATTAATCTTTGATGCTTAATTTTGTCTTTACTTCATTATTTGTTTCATTCTTATGTATTTTTTTTGGGTATCATTATGCATTTGCTACACATACTATCACATTTTCCATTATATAAATTATCCAGATAGAGAATGAGTTTGTTATCTATCTATCTATCCATGCACATAATGTCCATAAATTACGTCAACTATTTTCTAGAATGTTTGACCATCTTCTTGGTCCTTGTCGACAACTGTCAATTCTGTTATGTAAAAATTCTCCACTTATGAAAAATTTAACAGAAAACGTAAGTTTTAATATCAAAATGATTTTGGCCCCAGTTATTATTCTAATTAAATTTTTTTTATTGGTGTATAAAAAAGTCAACCCATCCATTACCTTATTATGTGTCAACCTATCCATCACCTTGTCAATAACTGTTTGTCGTTTTCCGACTCTCTTGCCACCACCCTCCCCCCCCCAGTTCTTAACATTGCTGACAACCTTACTTGAGGGTAGAATTGAATGGAGGTAAGCAAGAGGTTCACAGAGACAAAAGTAGCAAAGAAACTTCACGAGATGGACAGGTTACATTCTAGTAGAGTGCACTACCAAAGCAAGCAATATAGGATGTTGGAGGTACGTTGCAGCCAACCTTCGTTGCGACGGAATTTGATGATCAATAGTGAAGGAAATATGAACAAGTATTGGTATTTTTTCAACACCCATTGGAGTGAATTCAAATCGAATTATAAAATCAGAGAAGAGACACATCAAAATTTCATCACAGATGTTATCAGAAAACGCCCTTTTTCCTACATCGGGCATGTCCTACGCGCAGACACCAATAGAATACACCACCAATCTCTTGAATGGATACCTACAGGCAAAAGAGCAAGGGGTAGACCAAAAGAAACACTCAGAAGAACAATACTTAGAGAAAATAAAGCAACCAATATCCATACTATTCAAGAACTGCACATAATAGCTTTCAACAGACAGAATTGGAGAGATGTGACCTCTACCCTATGCGTTAACTTCAGCGCAAAATGAAAATGAATGAATGAATTGGTAGTTTTATAAAATTTAAAGAATTGTACAGAAGATATTAAAATGGGAAGATGCACATAGTATGTAGTCATTAGCTTAAAAGTAGCAGACGAAATTAGAGCCAGATTCGATCTGTTTAAATCAATTGTCTTTAAACCTGAGTCGCCAAGTTTTCAGACTTTTGCTAATAAGCATCCATAAAAAGGTGCAATTCTAGCCAACACTTCGTATGTTTGTATTCACAAATTACAATTCATATTGACCGATATATAGAGACACAGATACACAAATTGCACAGATATATAAATTCCTTGGAGACCAGACAATTTATAAATCACTGCAGCAAAACTGTAATCCAACATGTGAAACTTGCAACAGGACAATGCATTTGTGATAATCACAGGTAACAAAGATAATATCATACACAAATTGACGTTTCTACCAAAATGTTTTTATCAAGAAAATAACACAATACACGATGAGTAAAACTGTGCATTTTCACTAGATAATGGCTAGATGATAAATACCCAGGTCAAGAAAGTATAAAGAATGACAATTTAGAAGGATAAAGATGACATACAACCAATTAAAAAAATAGGCATAATTTCACAGGATATCGGCTATACACAATAAACAGAAAAACGACAGAGTATCTTCCACACATATGAATGACGAAAGTTAACCCCCAAAGGCTGCAGTGTACCAACTTGGAGCATAGACCAGTTCTCAAGCACATATCGATTCTGGTCATCGAAAGAGCACTACTTAATGGACATCACGGGCGACCAGATGGCATGCGTCGTTGAGGTGGTCAGTGACAGCGTGTTACCAGCGATTAGTACAAATTACCCTGTTCCAAGTTTTTATGTTAGGGACTAGAAACAATTAAACAAACACGGGCCAAGAGATCTACTTCCTGTAAAGTGACACACTTTAGTGCACACAAAGACTACAAAACACTATTCACAAGATAGCAAGTATAAAAAAGTACCAAGTGTCTTTAAAAAATATAAAACAACTTCAAACAATTACACACAAATATATGTATCATTATAGAAGAAATGAACAAGCAGAAGATATCCATATCATAATATTAAAAAAATATAAAAAATGTAAACATTTAAAAAGTTGAATAATTTTTTGTTTTTTAGCTGTCAAGAAAGTTAAACAGAATATCACACTCACGTATAATACATGCACATTGGAGAGATGGACAGAATGTTATAAAGAAATTTATCGATAAACGGTAAGAAACTCAGATATAATGGTTACAACAGAACAAAATAGAAATCATAACCCTGCAGAGACGAAACCAGATTGGCAATCAAGAGCCAGAAGAAAAGGGAAATTACTAGGAAACGATAGCATGCATGCAAAATTAATTCAGGCAGACGATGAAAATACTACCCGCATTTTATCACGCACTATCTTTACTATAATATGTAGGATTGATGTGTGGCCAACAGAGTAGACAGAATAAATAAATACATGCAATTTTCAGACATAGCAGAGATGACATTTTGAAAAATATCTGAAACTGAGAACTGAAAGGAACTTAACATGGACAATTATGCACGTTCTGAGAATTAAAGTCATTGACTGAGCACATCTTTAGAAAGAAAAGTTTCCCGTCTTCATGCCTGAGGGAATAAAGTGTTAGATCCTCAATTTCATTGACAAACGACACATTAATGGAAGATGCGAGCAGCATCATGTTCGCCGACTTTACTTTCCCAAAAGATATGGTACCCATTTCTTTAGGTTGGTTTAACCTGATAATTATAGGCAACACACAAAAATCATCACAGATAATTTTATATGGGTTTTGTAGTATTTGGTTAGCTGATTTCAAATCTGTCTTTAGTTTTTTTCTACCACGTAACATTTTTTTGTAATAGCTAATTATAATATCTTTCAACAGTGGTTATGACCACAAATCGAGTACAATGTTTTATTTAGATTGGTATCGATACTTTATTACTGGCTGTTACAATTTTGTTCAGTTTCGGGTCACGTGATTTAGTATCGATGCTACCATTTTTGTGTATTCGATAGGATAGTAAATCCATTTATACACGTGTGGTGTTTGCTTAAAGTAATTACGACAAGTATATTATGAAATTTCGTTGTTTTGTACTTTCTTTTATTTTAAAGGTTGCAAAAACCTTGCATTTGTGTACTTGATAACTTATTTTGTGTACTTATTAACTTATTATCATGCCTAGAAGATGCATCAATCATCCAAACTGTTTCTGTTTTGTGTGTGGTTCATTTGTGACGAAATCACAGCGGCGCACAATTTCAGATGATCTAAAGAAGATATACATATTGTATTTTGGCTGTCCACTGGGTGATCAGGATAAATCTTGGGCTCCACATATCATATGTACCAGTTGTTCAAGCGGACTACGTGACTGGCTAAATGGCCGCAAGGCAGCTATGCCATTTGCAATTCCAATGTTATGGAGGGAACCGCGAGACCATGTCAATGATTGCTACTTTTGTCTGGTGAACACAAATGGATTCTCTGCTAAAAATAAACAGAACATTGTATATCCTAGCTTAGATTCTGCCATCAGGCCTGTTCCACATGACGATTCATTGCCTATTCCTTTACCTCCTTCTGGTGGACTCGTATCTATGCAAGATGGGGAGGAATGCAGTGAAAACACAGCTGTTCACAATGCAGACTCAACTGATCCAGATTATACTGTTGATGAATGTTTAGAACCTAAGACTTTTACACAGGCAGAGCTGAATGATCTTATTCGTGATCTAAATCTGTCTAAAGATAAAGCAGAACTTCTTGCTTCAAGGCTTAAGCAAAAGCATTTGCTTGCAAGGGACGTTAACATAACTTATTATAGAAAACGAAATTTCAACATGACGACGTTCTTCAATGTTGACGGCTCATTGAGTTATTGTCAGGACATCGATGGTCTCTTCAACAGTTTATCACAAGTGCATGATCCATCAGAATGGCGTCTCTTCATTGATTCCTCGCGAAGAAGCTTAAAGGCAGTTCTTTTGCACAATGGAAATTTAAAACCAAGCATACCAGTTGCACATTCTGTTTATCTGAAAGAATCTTATTACAACATGAACAGTTTGCTTGAAGTTATCCATTATAAAACACACCAGTGGAACATCTGTGGTGATCTAAAGGTCATTGGCATGTTGATGGGCATGCAAGGAGGATTCACTAAATACTACTGTTTCCTATGCCTATGGGATAGTCGAGCAACAGCGGAACATTATGTCAAACGTGTCTGGGAGCCCAGGCATATCTATACGCCAGGAGCAAGCAGTGTCCAAAATATGCCCCTTGTTGATCCACAGAAAATATTTCTGCCACCTCTCCATATCAAGCTAGGACTGATGAAAACCCGTGTGAAGACCATGGGTAAAACAAACTCAGAAGGTTTTCAGTACCTTGTTAATAAATTCCCAAACATCACTGCTGCAAAAATGAAGGAAGGGATATTTATAGGTACACAAATCAGATCTGTTTTACAAGATGAAGGTTTCAAACAGTCTCTGTCAGGAGCTGAGCTAGAAGCCTGGGAGGCATTCAAGTGGGTCTGTGAAAACTTTCTTGGTAATCATAAGTCCCCTACGTACAGGGAAGGAGTTCAGCGTCTAATAGATTCTTACCAGAACCTTGGCTGTCGCATGTCATTAAAAGTGCACTTCTTGCACTCCCATGTAGATTTCTTCCCAGAAAATCTTGGTATGGTGAGTGAAGAGCAAGGAGAACGTTTTCACCAGGACATTCAGTTAATGGAGCGCCGTTATCAAGGTTTGTGGAATGAGAGTATGATGGCCGACTTCTGCTGGATGCTATTCCGTGATAATCCAGGCGAAGAATATAACAGAAAATCAAATTCCAAGCATTTTTGAAGAAACATTCTACATATCTATGTTGTGATGTGAGTATATTTGATTTAGTCTAGAAGATGTGAATCATTTGCTTAATTGATGTTTGCGATTCTCGAAAAAATACAGCCAAGTTCAGTGAAAACTAACATCACTCATAACTTTAAAACTTGACGTGATAGAAAAAAAACTGATACCAGATCTGAAATCAGCGCCAAAAAATCCTTTAGAAAAGTGTATTTTGGTTTCAGATGATTAAAAAAAGTTTTATTTTGTTGCCTTGTGAATTATTGATGTTTTACCAAATATTTCTAGTTGCGATGAGAATTGAACATTGAATCACCATGCTAGTAGGCCAGTGCACTTAAATCACTGGGCTACCGAGACCCCGATCATATCGCACACAGTGGTATATAATAATAACAACGTGAGATTCCCTGTGCTGTTTATTGTCCATATAAAGACACTATACCAAAACTCTAGATTAGCAGGATGTAGTCCGGAGCACGGAATGCGTTGTGTCATGGTTTACAAATTAGCTGCGATATCTATCACTTATAGTCTGACACTTCTGAGTTTGCATGGCGTGTGGGCCACTTTAACCCTATATGGGATGGGACACACGACTATATCTCCTTAGTCCCTTCTTACAACATACATGAAAGATAAACAGTATTCTACGCTCCCGTATCGAGATCCCGTCATCATATAGGCAGAGTTATAGAAACAACGATAATGCCACGTTATAAAATAAAACCAAGATAAGGATGTGTTAAAAATGAAATCAAGATAAAAATACGCTAAAAACAAATCCAGGTAAAAATACGTTAAAATTGAAATCAAGGTGTTAACGTATCGTTAAAAGCGAAATCAAGGTAAGGATACGTTAAAAATGAAATCAAGGTAATTATACGTTAAAAATGAAATCCAATGAAATAAAAACGGATATAATGATAATTATATAATCAAGTAATACTAAGATAATGTCAAGTTATGAAATATAATTTATATAGTGACAAGGACATTGGTAGCATATCCTATCCAGGGTGTAGCCATCAACCAAGCATTTTTTTAGCTGTAGGATTTTTTAAGCAATATAAATAAGTGCAGTAGTTTGCCATTGCTTTGTGATTGTTCTGAATGTACAAATTGCCTGCCGCGGGACTTAAACGTGGCACCTAGACCTTCACAGACGCGCTCTGTACCACGCCTGCACAGAACTGAACAAGATACAGCTCATAAAATAAAACCCAGATAGTGATAAGTCGTAGGTTAACACTAACTGCAACATTTCAATGAACAATAACGAACTATATATCACAAGTAATTTAGAATATCTTGATTCTCTCACTAATAACTAGTCTATTGCTCACAAACCTCTGAAATACTCCCTGTAACTCGTTAACGAGAAGAATATAGGATAGCAGTTGTATTTCTCTGATATAACCACATTGTGCTAACGCCCGCTGTTGAAAAGAACGCACTTTACCAGTATAGGTAATTTTTAAATATCCTAAAACAAAGGTTTTTTTTGTTTAAGTATCGGGTACTATGGCCACTGAAACAAATATCATTTAAAAGTGGACATAGACGAACTGAAACAAATATCATCTAAAAGCAGACGTAGACTAACTGAAACAAATATCATCTAAAAGCAGACGTAGACGAACTGAAACAAATATCATCTAAAAGCAGACGTAGACGAACTGAAACAAATATCATCTAAAAGCAGACGTATACTAACTGAAACAAATATCATCTAAAAGCAGACGTAGACGAACTGAAACAAATATCATCTAAAAGCAGACGTAGACTAACTGAAACAAATATCATCTAAAAGCAGACGTAGACTAACTGAAACAAATATCATCTAAAAGCAGACGTAGACTAACTGAAACAAATATCATCTAAAAGCAGACGTAGACGAACTGAAACAAATATCATCTAAAAGCAGACGTAGACGAACTGAAACAAATATCATCTAAAAGCAGGCGTAGACTAACTGAAACAAATATCATCTAAAAGCAGACGTAGACTAACTGAAACAAATATCATCTAAAAGCAGACGTAGACTAACTGAAACAAATATCATCTAAAAGCAGACGTAGACTAACTGAAACAAATATCATCTAAAAGCAGACGTAGACTAACTGAAACAAATATCATCTAAAAGCAGACGTAGACTAACTGAAACAAATATCATCTAAAAGCAGACGTAGGACGAAAATAAGGAAGAGAATCATCTCTTTATAACAAACCTAATACATTGTCATATGTCAAAATTGATCAGGACAGAAATGCCTATTCCTTTATATCTTCATCGCTTTGATGATCACAATGTTCATTGGCTCACATCAACCACCAATAAATTGGACAGCCAAGAAAATATAGATCAGGAAATGAGAATGTAAAAGTAATGGACATTTCCAGAAGCGACAGATGTCCAGTGATCGGTTCATCTTGGTTATTTGATGGAAATATAGCACACTTTCGCTTGGAGGACAGAGTGTACGCTTCGGAGTTGTTTGCAGAAGTTGAGGAGTTTAAAATCAAAGTGACATACTTGTTATTTCTCAATAAAATGAAAACATTAGTCTTCATGTTGTTTCTCTCTTGTCTGACACTGTTTTCACCGCTGCCTGCTTTTCTCGAATACTTATGCAATTGTATAGCACATTCTAGTTGATTATACGAATTAAATACACTGTATGATAAAACATAAATAAGAAATATTAAATAAATCACATAAACTAGGTACAGATATATAATATTTACATTTTAGATATATGATTTTGTTGAAAAGCTTCCAGTGTACTTTCATCAATAGTAATATTTCTGCAATTTTCATTATATATACATTTCGTTGCATGGTATCACTCAATACATTTGTCTATGTTGTGTTCTTGATAAAGATGTTTTAGTCGCAACGTTGATTTGTATGTGTTTGTCGTATGTGGTTCTGGTGATTGGCAGAACATTACTGTTATGTGTGTTAGTTCTCCCCTATTTTTGACATTTTCCACTATACTAGGGGGGGGGTCTGATTTGGTAATCTTCTTCTTCTTTCCTTCCTCTTTTACCCTTTACGGGTGTCGAGGGAGATACAATGTTCTTGTTATCTCTTTTCTGGAAGCTTCAGATAATGTTATTTGGTGTTCGTGTAAATGTTTCTTTGATGTTGTCGATCCAGCGTACTCTGGGTCTACCATTGGCTCTTCTTTCTGCTTCTCCTATCTTCGTATATGCTGTATAAACTACTGAATCACACGGCATTCTTTCCATATGACAAAACCATTGTATCTGTTGGTTTTGTATGTATTGTAGAATTGATATGACACCCACTCTTTCTCTTATGACATCGTTTCTAATTCTGTGTCTTCTGGTCACTCAGAAGACACAGAATTAGAATCTACTTATTTTATAATTTGGTGTGTCATGTGACGTATTCCTTCCAGAACGTTGTCTTCTCAATGAACTCTCTGAACCTCTCTCTGTCTTGGGCGATGTGGCTTGCATTTTCTAGCGATGTATTCATGTTATCTTTAATGTCGTCAGTCCAAAGTCTTCTTGGTCTGCCCCTTCTCCCCTTCCCAGGTACTCTTCCCTCCATTATTTGTCTTTCTAAACAGTTATGTCTCTTTAAATGACCAAACAGGCGTAGTTTTCTTTTTGTTATTGTGTTTAGTAACCAACACTCTGGAATATTCAGTGTGTTTATAATATCTGAGTTTCTGATTTTATCCTTCCATGATATTCTAAGTATCTTCTTGTAGCATTTCAGCTCGAAGCCGTTGATCCTCTTTGCCGCTGTTTTACTTAGAGTCCATGTTTCACAGCCGTATGTTGCAACCGGAAAAATAAAAGTTCGTAACATTAGCACTTTCGTTTCTATTTTGTTGTTTTTCCATATGTTTTTCGGCCGTGTTATTTTGCAATATGCCATTGCCAATCTCTTCCTTATTTCTGCCATGCAGTCTCCTGCACTGTTGATGTTTGCTCCTAATAATTTGGTAATCTACTTATTTAATTTTTTTCTACGTTCGATATCAAACTCCTACAGATTAGCAGGAGGTAGTCTGGATAACGGACTGTTTATGTTATGATTCAGCTTTGCTGCTATATCTTTGCTTTTCAACATAACATACCTCTTGGTCACTTCGACCCTCTTTGGGATGCAACAGCCAACTCCACCGAATACGACATGCATAAAAAATAATTAGTGTTGCTATTCTGTGCTTCCCATTCGGGCTCCAGCTAAACAACTCTTATTTTGATAACATCAACTGTAATCTATGTAACAAGATCTTCATGCACACACGACTTTCACTTATCGATTGTCTTTGATAAGATTAAACACTTTAACGTGTGACCTTCGACAGCAATATAAGACCTCTCAACAGAAAGTGAACATGACCTAAAAGGCTGGACAAGACTAGACTAGACTAGACTTGACTAGACTAGACTAGAGTAGACTATGATAGATTAGATAGAAAGATAGATAGATAGATAGATATATCGACAGATAGATAGATAGATAGATAGATAGATATATATATATCGATAGATAGATAGATAGATAGATACATATATAAATAGATAGATAGATAGATAGATAGATAGATAAATAGATAGATAGATAGATAGATAGATAGATAGATAGATAGATAGATAGATAGATAGATAGATAGATAGATAGATAGATAGATAGATAGATAGATAGATAGATAGATAGATAGACGGATAGACAGACAGACGGACATACAGACAGACAGACAGATAGATAGATAGATAGATAGATAGATAGATAGATAGATAGATAGATAGATAGATAGATAGATAGATAGATAGATAGGTAGATAGATAGATAGATAGATAGATAGATAGATAGATTAGATAGATAGATAGATAGATAGATAGATAGATAGATAGATAGATAGATAGATAGATAGATAGATAGATAGATAGATAGATAGATAGATAGATAGATAGATAGATAGATAGATAGATAGATAGATAGACAGAAAGATAGATAGACAGACAGATAGATAGACAGACAGATAGATAGACCGACAGATGGATAGACCGACAGATGGATAGACCGACAGATAGATAGACAGAGAGATAGATGGACAGATAGATGGAAGGACAGATAGATGGATGGATGTATGGATGGATAGATGGATGGATATATAGATAGATAGATAGATAGATAGATAGATAGATAGATAGATAGATAGATAGATAGATAGATAGATAGATAGATAGATAGATAGATAGATAGATAGATAGATAGATAGATGGATGGATGGATGGATGGATGGATGGATGGATGGATGGATGGATGGATGGATGGATAGATAGATAGATAGATAGATAGATAGATAGATAGATAGATAGATAGATAGATAGATAGATAGATAGATAGATAGATAGATAGATAGATAGATAGATAGATAGATAGATAGATAGATAGTGGCGGTCTATTTTCATTCATTCGAAGTACACATCATATATGTTTATCCTTTTCTTCTTATTGTTGCAGAGGTCAGGTAGAGTTTGGGCTCAGACCAGCATTTATGTCATATTTAGTATAGTAGTATGTTAAGTGCGTAGTCAGAAAAGTATTTGATCTCTCAGGAGGATGGGTTAAGTAGATATTTATTTATTATTTCGACGGTGATAATTAAGTTCAGGAGCCACGTCTGTCTGCCATTTTTACAGTGTCTGTTGTTGTTGTGGTTGTTATCGATATCCAAATGCTGATGAGTAATACTACTCTTGTCAGCACAATGCCATTCTTAAAAAAGTGCAGATCTTCTGAAGTTGACATAGTGATTCATACAGTAAGTTAGTGACTATTAAGGGTGTCTCTATTTGTTTTTTTCCTGGCAGTTGAAAGGTAAAGGCAGTCAATAAGGTGGTGTTGTACTGTTTTATTGGGATGAGAGCAGTGTCTACAAGTGGGTAGTTGCTGGGGTTTGATACGGTTTAAATGAATAATGGCCCTTGCATGTCCTGTTTGAAACTAACAGATAAAGGATTGATTTCTCCTGCAGAGTTTGAATATCTTGTCATTGTCCTTTGGCCATGTCATTTCACTAAATACATTTCGACCAGTCAGTCCATTTGCCCATCTGTTCAGTCAAATTTCCCTGGTTCCGTTTCTGAGAATCTGTTTAACTTTTCTCATAATAAAAGGTGTTTGTATTTTGTTGTTTTGATGGGTCTCTTTTTTCAAGTCTGTACGCTATTTCGTTTCCAGCTATATCGCGATGTCCAGGGATCCATTACATGGTCACACTGATTGAATATGCAGAGATAAGACTGTGTGCTGCTCTATAGTGTGTGTGTAAATCATACGTTTATAAAATCACATTCTTAATTTCTGGCGTTTAGTTAATTGAGAAGACCTATATAAATCTAAAGTTATTTAGTTATTCATAATTTTAATAACTACGGCGAGTAAATGGGATGCTATAATAGGTAATAATGTTAGGACTTTGGGTTTAACCATTTGATAAAGTGAAACACGAAGAAATAATTAGAATATTAGAGAATTGAAACATTGATGGTAAAGATCTGAGACCAATATATGTATGTGGTCACCAAAGGGCAAGAGAAAACGAGGAAGACCAAAAGAAGAAACTTTACATAGAACTATTACAAAATAACGTTCCACCATCGGTATCAGAAACAATGAAGATCTAAAGCAAATTACAATGAAACGAGTGACATGGAAATCTATGACACCCACCCTGTGTGGCGTCTTTGGCCCTAGAGGAATAACTAACTAAATAGCTAGTTACGATGTGTTCAGTAGCCATCACAATTTCTGGTGCCGTGCGTATTCTACAAGATGTGACACATATTGTCGTATTTTGACTGTCCTACAAGATATAAGTCCGGCTCTGTGGCAATGTACAGAGCGTCTGTGACGGCCAAGGTACCTAGTTAGATCCCTCCACAGGCAGTTGTGCATCCGGACCGCTCAGAAAGCAATGGCCGACTACTGAACGTATGTATATTGCCTAGAACATCTCTACAGCCAGAAAATGTGATGAGTTAATGGCTACGTCCTGAATAGGATACGCTACCAATTTAATTTAATTTACAAGATGTGTACATATTTCCTAGTTTTGACCTCCTAGACAGTATCACACATATTTTCTATGATTGACTGTCCTAGACGATATAACACATATTTCCTTGTTTTGACTGTCCTAGACAGTATGACACATGTTTTCTATGATTGTCCTAGCTAGACGATATAACACATATTTCCTTGTTTTGACTTCCTAGACAGTATCACACATATTTCTATGATTGACTGTCCTAGACGATATAACACATATTTCTCTGTCTTGACCGTTCTAGAAAATATGATACATATTTTCGTTTCTTGACTATCTACAAAATGTGATACATATTTCCTTGTCTTGACTGTCCTAGAAAATCTTAAATATATTTCTATATTTTAACTGTGTTTCTTGTTACCTCCAATATGCATGATTACTTATGTCTTATATGAAATAATGCCCATGGATACTCATCTAGACCAACTCATTGAAGTGGAAATTGGAGGAGGGAGGTTTAGTCCAGCCAACAGAGGATGGAATGGGGTTTAGTTCAGCCAACAGAACTGGAATGCGATTTAGTCCAGCCAACAGATGTTGGAAACTAAGATTGGTCGGGTCATCCATCCATACATCGAGCTAGTTCATAGTATTGCTCAAGCAAGCACAGGTGCTAAACCCGGAGATACCAGGCCGCCAAGAGGCGCACCAACAACCATGGTATCATGCAATCCGCTTATTGAGTAAGTCTGCACGACACAATTTTAAAATTGCCATGATACCCACCCATGTGAAATTCCCTAGGAAGGAGCGGTGCCGGATTCTGAACCTCGACATAATCCACCCCTAGATACTGGAGGTCACTCTAGTCTACCTTGTGGAGCCATGAGGCATAGGTGTCCATAGCAACCCATCCCAAGACCAGAGTCCCTGGAATGACGAGGCAGCCAGCTATGTATTTCCCCACCATCTAAGGACGTCCTCAAATTATGCAGGTAAAACGTTAAGATATATTTTCTGTGTTTGTTAGCATTCGTTCTCAAACTCCGTCCGAATCTGTCTTGCAGTAGGGCAATTGTTAACTAGATTTCAAAAAACATTTTGTGAATAAAGTATAATTGGGTTATGTCGCCATTTTATTTGTGTAAATTTGCAGCGATACTTCTTCTTCTTCAGCGTTCATTCTCAAACTCCCTCTGGATCTGCCTTGTAGCAGGACCACTGTTCTACTAGATTTTCAGCAGGATGTAGTCCAGACAATGGAAATGCGTTGTGTCGCCGTTTCATTTGCGTCAATGTTCAGTAATACAGAAGCCACTCGAATTGTGTTCTCGACGGAATATTAATTTCCATTTTGAACTCTCGTTTTGCATCACAATCAGCAGCTAATAATGAAACTTAAACCACCTTCTGAAATTTCTGTTAGAATAGAATGTACTACATAAAATAATGTAGTGCATATATTTCACATATGTAATGAATAAACACTGGCTGGTGGAGACCTTAAAGCCACTTTGTTAGTTCCAACAAGGTTATGTGATCGATCCCGGTATGTAGTGCTGTTTTTTATTAACATTCTGTGGAACATAATTTGTCCTACATTAGTGAAAAATGTTTTTAATTTGGAATGGGGGTTCCCTTTCAGTTATATATATATATATATATATATATATATATATATATATATATATATATATATATATATATATATATATATATATATATAACAGTTAAACACTAAAATAACACTATTCAAAACGATTATTATGCCAACGCTACGCGACCATTCCAAACATGGACAACGATAGCACAAGACAAACGTAAACTTGTGAGCTGAAATGGTATAATTACGCAGAATCCTGGGATTAGCACTAAGAGACAGGGTGAGGAATGAGAACATCCGACAAAAACGGCACCACCCCAATCTTAGAATATATTAAGAGACAGCAGATCAAATGGTTTACACATCAGCAGACTACCATCAGACAGAGTACCACAGCAAGCTACGTTACACAGATATAGTGACCTCAGACCTAGAGGCTGACCACAAAGACGATGGGTCAAAGAAATAAAAGAGGCGACAAATTTCACAGCATACTCAGCACACATGAGGGTCATCTCCAGAAAACACTTCTACGTTAGATGCTGAAAGACAACAATGGGATATATATATATATACATACATACATATATCCATATGAGCTGACTGAAGTGAATGACTAGTGTACATAAACCAAGATGAACTGGGTATATAATTATATATTTGTCAGATAAAAGCATTATTACTGTGCTTAGAAAGCTAATGTAATTTGCATACGTCTTATATTAGTTTTCTCTAGTTTGTAGAACGTCTTCTAGAAAGATGAACATAGGTGCATATTTCAAATGCAAATTCAATTAATGTAAAATTCTGCATATAACGACAAACAGAAAGATACTGAAATCTGAACATCATGTGACAATACGGACACAAGATGTGAACTTCCATAATGCCTTCGCAGCAGACGATATGACGTATAATATGTAGATAGATTGAGGTGCAAAGTCTCTCCTTGCACTCGTGCAAACCCAGGGTTAGCAGATAAACAACATCCTAAAAGTACCTTCTCGTGGTGCACCGTGGAAACAGAAATACAGCTGCTCTTTCTGTATTCCTGGCTAACACTTTTAGGCTCGTGTCCGTAGATGTGGATGTTATAGATGGAAGGAGAAATGCCTGCAGAGAGAGAGAGAGAGAGAGAGAGAGAGAGAGAGAGAAAATTTCTCTGAAACTTCTGCGACATTACATCCAACATATGCAAGACATTCCTGCATTCCGACTTGGCCGGCATAAAAAGCAGTAGAAACATTGGAGGGGCGACCAATGTCAATGTTCCTAACATACATCTTGCGAGTACACACCGAACTGGAAAAGGTAACACACGCTAGATGACATTGTAGTGTACGTGCGTCGAGTCAGTAGCCACAGAAATACAATGGTCCAGCACGAGACCGACTCGCGGAAGTACTGTACATGCTCAAAACACATAGAAGTTCTCATGTCATATCATAATTGACCAGATTCAAAGTAGGAGTCAATTAATCAGGTATTGAATACGCCACCTTGAACATGCACTCTTGGGTATGGAAGAAGCCTTTTAATATAGCTCGCCATTGAACAAGCATTGAACAAATGTCGGGGAGCGCATTTTTCAAATGTCTGACCGAAGCAGTGTTGAGACTCGGAATCTGGGCACTGCGGTTAACGTGGGGAAGGGGGGGGGCAAGTCTCTAACGACACTGCAAACCTAGCCAAACCTAGCCAAACCTAGCTGCCCGTTGCCCAATAAGCTCATAAATAGAGAATTGGGTTCAGTACCCAAGGGCCAACTGCGAAGCTCCTCGTTCATGATTCGTATTTTACCTACCTCTTTGAGTAATATACATGGCGAAGAGTCAAAGTGCACAGATGGCGCCTGGCGATGAATTGAAAGACCGTCTCAAGCGGATGCGTGAGAAATGCACATGTCAGAATCGAGACCACCGACGTATTTGGAAAAACAGCACCTCGTCAAGGAAAGTGTATCAACCCTGAGCCTAATTCGACCCTCGCAGGTACCCAACACGGCTCATTCAGAAGAATGAGACATAGCGACACAAAGGGTGGTAATGGAATGGTCCTCCTACATGAGGAACAGCTCGATGGCTGAGAAGTGCCTCGTCATATGATAGACAAACAATGGGTGACCCAAGATAACTATCATCTCGTCTCGTAATATGTACCCCCCCCACCCCATTCCCTGAGTAGAAGGCTCATCCAATAGGCATTGCATCAAGCCGAAAGGTGAAATCGCCTGGGTATGAATGAAAACTTAGAAAACGCCCAATTGCACATATGAAGTAAGAGCTAATCCTCGTAACTCCTGGGGTTCTCAAACAAACTACGAAACAAATATGTAGATAGATTATCTGCATACTGTCCGTATATTTATGAATATTGTTTCTCAATATGTTTGTCGTCAGGGAAGTGAATATCAACCAATATATCGCGTTATGCTCAGAGTTAATGGTTGTTCCTTCCCATTCATTACCATAAACATGAAGAAATATAACTAACTGTCTCATCACTCGAGCGCTGCATCGATCTTCCCCCATCAGATCTCGTGATCTCGGTGAGATTTCGTATTTCTGATGGATAAAATTATGTACTGATGTTCTTTTCTGGTAATTGCACGTTAGTAACGCGGTTAAGATGGGAGATAAACCCGTAGTCAATCTCTGTTAGAGATATAATATTAATGCCATGGCTGGTTTCCCTTGACTGTCAAGATTAAATCCCGAATGTCTAATCTACAAGTGATATCTTTTTCTTCGTCTTATCACCCGCAGTTTATCATGTCTACACATCAAATCCGATTTAACATGTCTACACAGCAAGTCCGGTTTAACATGTCTACACATCAAGTCCGGTTTAACATGTCTACACATCAAGTTTGGTTCAACATGTCTACACAGCAAGTCCGGTTAAACATGTCTACACATCAAATCAGAACTCTTTTCCAAGACAACATTGTAAGACAACAATCAAACTCATTTCTTCTTTCTTTCCAAGAAAACATACTAAGACAACAATCGAACTCATTTCTTCATTCTTCCCAAGACAACATCCTACAGCAACAATCGAACTCATTTCTTCTTTCTTCCCAAGACAACATCGTAAACAACAATCGAACTCATTTCTTCTTTTTCCCCAAGACAACATCGTAAACGACAATCGAACTCATTTTTTCTTTCTTCCCAAGACAACATCCTAAGACAACAATCGAACTCATTTCTTCATTCTTCCCAAGAAAACACACTAAGACAATAATCGACCTCATTTCTTCTTTCTTCCCAAGAAAACATACTAAGACAACAATCGAACTCATTTCTTCTTTCTTCCCAAGACAACACCCTACGGCAACAATCGAACTCATTTCTTCTTTTTCTCCAAGACATCGTAAGACAACAATCGAACTCATTTCTTCTTTTTCCCCAAGACAACATCGTAAACGACAATCGAACTCATTTTTTCTTTCTTCCCAAGACAACATCGTAAGACAACAATCGAACTCATTTCTTCTTTCTTCCCAAGACAACATCATAAGACAACAATCGAACTCATTTCTTCTTTTTCCCCAAGACAACATCGTAAGACAACAATCGAACTCATTTATTCTTTTTTCCCCAAGACAACATCGTAAGACAACAATCGAACTCATTTCTTCTTTCTTCCCACAACATCCTAAAGGAACAATCGAACACATTTCTTCTTTCTTCCCAAGACAACATCGTAAGACTACACTCGAACTCATTTCTTCTTTCTTCCCAAGACAACATCGTAAGACAACAATCGAACACATTTCTTCTTTCTTCCCAAGACAACATCCTAAGATAAAAATCGAACTCATTTCTTCTTTCTTCCCAAGACAACATCGTAAGACAACAATCGAACACATTTCTTCTTTCTTCCCAAGACAACATACTAAGACAATAGTCGAACACATTCTCATAAGATATCATTCTAAGGCATCATTTTCCGGTGCACCTATGAAATCCAATTGTTCTTAAACCGGTGCTCGTGAGATTGAGTTAGAATGTCCTCGCCAGTTTTACCAGCGGTCATGAGTTCCCTTTACATTTCAAATTTTGGTGTACAAACCTAAACAAATAGTTTTACTAAAACTTACTATCCCAGATTATTATATGGGGGCAATTGACTGGCAGATAGTCGGTGTACTGTGCAATGAGGATGTTTATATAGCCTGTTTTAACATTCACGTTTTCTTTCCATTTCAATGTCATTTTCATTCTTTGATATGTTATAGTGCTTTAACACTCCGTATTTATTATATGTTATAGTGCTTGAACACTCCGTATTTTTTATGTTATAGTGCTTGAACACTCCGTATTTTTTATATGTTATAGTGCTTGAACACTCCGTATTTTTTATATGTTATAGTGCTTGAACACTCCGTATTTTTTATATGTTATAGTGCTTGAACACTCCGTATTTTTTATATGTTATAGTGCTTGAACACTCCGTATTTTTGATATGATATAGTGCTTTAACACTCCGTATTTATTATATGTTATAGTGCTTGAACACTCCGTATTTTTTATATGTTATAGTGCTTGAACACTCCGTATTTTTTATATGTTATAGTGCTTGAACACTCCGTATTTTTTATATGTTATAGTGCTTGAACACTCCGTATTTATTATATGTTATAGTGCTTGAACACTCCGTATTTATTATATGTTATTGTGCTTGAACACTCCGTATTTATTATATGTTATTGTGCTTGAACACTCCGTATTTATTATATGTTATTGTGCTTAACCATAACATAACATTAGGGAGCCGAGTAGCTGCAGTGGTTAGCGCACTGGCTTAGCATATGAGAGGTCCTGGGTTCATTCCCCAGTTGAGGCGGAAATGTCTTTCAGATCGCAACGGCTCCCAGATCGACCCAACCTTAAATGAGTACCGGATTAATCCGTGAAGTAAAGACTGCGAGATCTCTGAAATGTGAGATCGCTAACATCTCACATCACTACGGCACTAATAATTGTTATGGGTTACTTTACTTTACTATAACTCCGTATTTATTATATGGTATGGTGCGTGAACACTCAGTATTATATGTGGGTGGTGCTCGTCGTTTGAAAAGATTGAAAACCCCCCTTTTTTCTAGACATTTTCTTTCTACATATATCACGATATCTTAACCTATCTTATAGAGGCAAATCGTAACACATTCTACCTCAAAGCATTTAGATATACTCAAGACATTTTCCCAATATATCAAGTGAGCAGACTTAAAGATACTGAAATATTTACATTCTCTAAGACGGTGAACATATAGCCATTTTGGTATATATATATATATATATATATATATATATATATAACCCATCTCCTACATTAATGTCATTTTGTCCTAATCCAATCTGTTTCTGAATAACTAAAGTGTCATAATTTTTCTTACGTAACGAGTAACAGATTCCGGGCCGTGTTACAGCAGCACATGGCGAACTAACTAGCAGCTTAAAGGGATACTGTTGCTAATTTAGGAACGTACTGGAAATCAAAATAAGATTCTACTTAATGCTTGCCTCTTAACTGGTGGGTTATTTGGAGAACTACATCAAGAAATCTGTCAACGGTGAGGTGGCACAACTTAGTCTGGCTTGTGGGAAAAGCTGAAAATGAAATGGAACATGGGGAAAAATACAATTAGTATTGTATAGACAAGAAGTACTAGTACGAGTATGTTAAACACAATATAGACTGTGCAGTAAGTGTGATACTTAACTGGTCGTCTCTAAATGATTTATATAGTACTCGGGATGGCAAGCTGCTACAACGAGCGGGCCAAATCAGGACCACTGAGTCATATTTCTATCTTGTCCACTAGGTTGATCTAAAAGTACTATATGCTCTCAAGCACGGAACTCATAAAACACTACTTAGAGCTGCATATAAGACTACACATAAGACACTACGTGCAGCTGCATAAGACTATACATAAAACACTCCTTGCAGCTGAATAAGACTATACATAAAACACTCCTTGCAGCTTCATAAGACTATACATAAAACACTCCTTGCAGCTGAATAAGACTATACATAAAACACTCCTTGCAGCTGAATAAGACTATACATAAAACACTCCTTGCAGCTGAATAAGACTATACATAAAACACTACTTGGAGCTGCATACGACTATACATAAATCACTACTTGATGGTGCATAATACTATGTATAACACACTACTTGGATCTCCATAAGACTATATATATAATACACTACTTTGAGCTGCATAAGACTATTCATAAAACATTACTTGAAGCTGTATAATAGTATATAATCTTTAAAGCACTACTTGAAATTGCATACGATTATACATAAAACAACACTTGGAGCTGCATAAGACTATACATAAAACACTACTTGGTGCTACATACGACTATACATAAATTACTATTTGCAACTGCATAAGACTATACAATTATTAAAATAATACTTGAAGCTGCATAAAACTATACATAAATCACTACTTGATGGTGCATAGGACTATACAATTTTTTAAACAATGCTTGGAGCTGCATGAAACTATAAATAAAATACTACTTAGAGCTGCATAAGACTATACATTCATACATTCTTTTTACTCGATACCACACACACAAATCTGAATTCGGCCAGCCCACCCAAAAAAAGAACCTATGACTAAATGTCGCTATCTACACTGATTACTGGTTACATTTTAGTTACACTTTTTATATTGTTTTCGTCACTCCCTCTTGTATTCTACAACGTCTCTAACTCTTTACCTCACAAAGTGTTTCTCTGTCTTGCCATCATTTATTAAGTTTCCTTAAACGCTGATGTTTCTTTTCGCCTTGCCAGCACAGAAGGTTTGCCTAAGTTGCTATTTCAAAAGTTTACCGAAGACAACATTTCCAGTACAATCTAATGTAGGTCCGGGCACAATCCAGTCAGTAGACAAGTTAATGGTCGGATCATCATCACTGCAAACTGAGCACATACATAGTTGCTCCGATCTCTCACTGAGTGTATCCGCAATTACACTTCTGATGACAGTACCGGTCCTATGATGATTGACCATCATTCTTCTGCGCCCTTCAAAAAGTTCACTTCTAGCAACACCGCATTTCAAACCCTGTTCTTTAAACCTGACCATCAAAAAGGAATCATCATCCACGCTAGTCTCACTATCGCGTGATATATCTCTTATGAAGTTCAAAACGTCAGTTCCATCCATTGTCCCATCGTCTTGTGTCACAATCACGCATGACGCCCGTTGATCTGCTCTTTCACTACCTCGAACACCCACATGTCCCGTTATGAAAATAAATGTCACTACTTTCAACTTCGCCATTCTCAAGGCTCAATCCACTGTTCGCAAACGTGACCAGCGTGTACCTTCCTAATCATACTCATAGAGTCACTCAAGATGCAGATCTGTGTTGCCTTCTGTGTTCCTACCCACTCAAATATCCTGGTCACCGCCGTGATCTCCATTCAGCCCATCTAGCAATCAGCATAGTTCGGCCCACCTTGCCATTTTTATTGACTTGCCAGGCTGATATAACATTACTATTTGAACATGCCTTGAGCTAAGAAAACGTCACAGCAGAATCTTAGACACACTAAAAATTCTTTTGAGAACTCAAACATTTTCGTAGGCAATAACCGTCGCCAGCAGTTAATGTTGGACATTGAGGATGATGTAATCTTGACATCTCTTTCGGAGAAATTTCTGCAGACAGTATCGTTCTCATCATATTCTTCCGCAGATTCAAGCGACAATCATCAGGGAGAGTGAGGAACGAAGACATTAGACAAAGAGCTGCCACAACGCCAATGTTGTATATATTAAGTGCAACAGATCAAATGGTTTGCACACATCAGCAGACTACCCTCAGACAGCATACCACAGCAAGCTATGCTACACAGGTACAGTGAAAGCAGACCTAGAGGCTGACCATGAAAACTATGGACCACTGAAATAAATGAGGTGACAAATTCCACAATATACTTAGCACATAAGAGGGCAGTCTCCAGAAAACTCTTCTACCCCTGATTGAAAGGCAACAGAGGGTTTAGCGAATGTGTAGATAGATAGATCATCAGGGATTGATTCTTAAAAGCACTTTGTAAGCATCACGTTTCCAGCATCCACTAACGTAAACACAAGACAAATGGCTCAACCATGACCGTCTCCAATATAAGACCTATAGACAAATGGAAAATCAAGCCTTCTAAAATTATTCATTTGATTATTCCCTAATTCCCAAGAGTTTCACTGGTTCTCACTCAAACTAAAATCATAATCTATTTATTTATTGCCTTTCCCCAAGTGAATGATGGTTGATAGTATCCACACTTGTCGCTAAGCGTAGAAGAGGTAACCTCAGTTTTCGTTCAAAATCCAGATGTGTCGCCTTGGTTGCATTTAGTCGATGTATGTTCAAGGTTATCTTGATGTTTTCTATCCACCGTTTTAATGGTCTACTTTTGGCTTTATGTCCTGATATTAATTTGTTATATGCTTTTATTGGTATTTGATTTGGATTCATTCTCATAAGTTGACAAAATCATCTTACAAAACCATAAAACCGTCTTTCTATGTGTTCAATACATGACATTATACCTAGTCTGTTCCTAAATTATTAATTTATTATTTTATCTTATTTATATCTGCTGCAGTTTTTCTCAGAAATTTCATTTCACATGTAGCGATATTTATTATCATAGTGACCTATGAAAATAACGGGAATAGTCAAATGAGTAATTAGGAAGGCTTGATTTTCTATTTGCCAATACGTCTTATACTGTAGACGGTCAAAGACTGCCACACACAAAAAATAATATTAGTGACCAATACTAACACGGGAATAGTTAAAGAGTCATTAAGGATATTTGAGTCATAACGTCTGATATTGCCAGGGTCACGCCTAATACTATGATGTCTGCTATTATGGATAACTTTGCATGAACTTCTCTGAGGGAAACAAATCATTATAACTGCTGCATGTCCCTCAAGATTGCGCAAAAGTCGCGGCAAAGAATAGAAAATAGTACTCACGGGGGAACAGGTATGGAAGTTTTACTGACTGACGACTAACACACTATCACTGTCTGATGCTGACGTGAAGTAATACACACAACAAAATACAGGATATAATCATACAAATAACAATACACAGTACATAATCGACGTTTCGAACCAAAATAGTGCTATCAAGACACGCACATTACCATAAATAGACGAGGAGTAGAAATGACTACACCACAACAAACATGTCCAAGAGAAATATGGAAGTGAGATGATTGGAGTAGCTCAGCTCATGGTATTGCACACTTCACACTTCACGTTACACATTCTTCCTGGACTTAGAACAAAAAAATATCCAAATCTGTGTCCTCAAAAATAGTGCACGATCTGAAATTGAAGATAAAATCACCAACAGGCACAGATGAAAAAACAGCGACAAACTAGTACTTCCTGGAAATTCCATCATCGTCGTTAAATTTCCGATTCTTAAATTTTCTTTCATTGTTAAATTCATCGCTAAATCATCGCTTTGCGTTAAACTTTTCTATTAGTTATCAATAACACATCCAAGGGAATAACCAGTAAAATGTGGGGCATCAGCTTCAAGCAACGGGTAAGTTCTACCAAGCTCTGCCAAGTTGTTTTTGTGAGAGGGGTCCATTAGCCACTCCAGTCAGGACTAAAATGATATACAACTAACATGTATAAGTATTGTCTCTCAGGATATTCTATCTCACGATCCGTGTGTGCGTGTGAAAATTGGCGTTATAATCGTTCTGACAATATCTGCATTCCTACATGAGGTGAGCATCCATCATGTAACACTCAGTAGAAATTAGTTCGACTACTACCGATACAAATAAATCCATGGAGAGACATTGTGTTTCACATTGTTGTGGATGGTCAACAAGCGAGCATGATCTAATTAGTGATAATTAACCAAACGTGATGTGTATGTATATGTATTACACAATACAAAGTTGATTTCACGGTCCGGAGGGAACTGCAGTTCGGTAGAGCAATACTTTATCCAATAAACGGTGCTTGCGGTAATACTAGGAGTAGGGCGACAAACAAATAAAAGCTCCCAGTAGTGAGGTTTTTATAAATTACATATCAGACTCAACGGACGTTTCCACTAAAAAGTTTTTATCCAGCAACAAACACAGGATAGAATGGAGATATAATGTTTTTCTATCACTTGTGTATGTGCATTTTTCGTAATAGAGGTAGTTTGTGCGAATCACCGACTTCATTTGTTTCTTAGGTATTTATCTCAAATAAATGAAGAAACCGAATATACGCGAGTATAATGGAAGTAAAATTGCATTAATGATTGATGGGTGCATGCTTCGTCTAACTAAGCTAAGTCACCCCAAATCATCACCAGGAAGCATATCCTGGACATGATGTAACTGTCATCACAGCCTTTCGAAATTTCTGTCGATCTTGAGTTAGTCTTCCTGCTTCTGTTACTCTCATATTCGGGTTGTCTTTGATGTCTTGAGTCCATTTTATTCTTGGTTTGTTTGTTGTTCACCTCATTGGCATCATCTCCTCCATTATGGTCTTATCTATGATGTCATGACGTTTAATATCGTCAAAATATTGTAGTTTTCTGGATAGAACCATGCTGTTTAACCAATTTTCTTTTACAGTTTTTTTTTTTCAGGAAGGCTACAATGGTGATCTTGTTTGGTACATGATATTATGAGAATTTTTCTATAACATTTTCTTTCAAATGCTGCTAATGCCCAAATACACACGCGAAATGAATAGACCCAGGAACTGCTTAAACATTAGTTTACTAAGAATTGCTGCCAGTCTGCTGAAAAGATCTAAGCCGCGATTGTTTGTCCAGGGGTAGTATAGAATATAATTTTAAAAAATAACGGTTTCTCTTTTTCACACCATTGAGGCGTTTTGGTGAATATGGTGTTAGCACCGTATTTTTCATTGACCCGGCATACATGTGTATGAAGTGGTCAGCATCAAGCCTACCGCCTTCACTTTCCTAGAAATTTGGTACCCGTTTTCCTAAATGGGTCGACGTAGGTGTTATTGAATTAAAAATATTTCCAGTTGAACCTCGGATCACGCGAACAGAAAACCAGTTCACTAACAATTGAGTGGTTTTTTTTTTCGTTTTCCAGAAATTGCAAGCAATAGCCCTGTTGTATTCTTTCATGGGATTTCTTTCTTTTGAGGGGGGAGGGGGTTATCCAAAGCTTCATTTCATATTCATAAGACTCCAGCTTTCAGAGGTATACTCTGTTTTGAGAAGAATATTTCATATGATATATACCTTCTAGTGATAGATAATCCCCTCTACACGTCTCCGAGTAGACTATGCCTTCAATTGGCATTGCACCAAGTCAAAAGCTGAATTCTTCTGGGTATAAACGAAATTTCTGAGAAACCACTACACTCTACATAGAAAATAAGAGCAAGTTGCTTGTAATTCCTGGGGAGAACATACACAAAAAAACAAGCAAACAATCCCTTTAAACTGTATCTGTTTGTTGACTTTGCTATGGTAATGATTAGGCTATGGTAATGATTAGGCTATGGTAATGATTAGGCTATGGTAATGATTAGGCTATGGTAATGATTAGGCTATGGTAATGATTAGGCTATGGTAATGATTAGGCTATGGTAATGATTAGGCTATGGTAATGATTAGGCTATGGTAATGATTTATAATGATGCTATAACTGCTTTTGATAGCGATATAGCAATGATTTCAAAAACCGCATTGAATCTTCTGTCGGTTCAACTTTGTATGTTGAATGTCGGAATATGAATTAGTAGATCAGATTCCTTTGCGTATCAACGTTCATGATAGATTCGTACTGATTTCAAACAATATGAAACACTTTACTTCGGGTACACTGCAGTTTTACTGTTTGTCTCTAGACATGTTTCCTTTCATTTGCAATGGCAGATCTCGTTTTCTCCTCCTTTCCCAACTTTGTTTTGATTCAATATTGTAGTTTTTAGTTGGGAAATATATATTTTTTTCCGAACACTTTCTTTATCCAATATATAGTTTTTAGTTGTCAGATGGCTCTTTTTTCCCAACATTTTCATTTCAGTTTTCCCAACATATCCTTTATCTGATATTTCTTTGTTTTCTTAAAAATATATTTGACTTGCTCTTCTGCAATTTCTATCACAATGTCACATTTTCTTCCAACAATAATAGAAGAACGAAATGTCATCATCATCAGGTATCATATCCTGAACAGGATGTATCATTCATCACAGCCTTGACGATCTAGAGCCAGTCTTCCTGCTTTTGTCACTGTCATATTCAGTTTCTCTTTTATTTATTGCGTATATCTTCTTCTTTGTCTAACTCTTGCTCGTCTCCCTGGCATAATCCCCTCCATTATGATATTCTCTAGGCTGTCGTGGAGTTGTCATGTATTCTCATGAACATAAGATACAACATGTCAAACATAATATTACAAAATATTCAGAATACCATGGACCAAAAACATTGTCAATAACTACACTTTGAGAAAATAAAAATAAAAGAGCCGTAACCAACATGGTTCTTAGTCTAAAAAACTACAATATTTTGAACAAATCAAACACAAAAGCCAAGAAAAAGCCACACTGGATGTGATGATACCAGGGTAACGAACAAGAGATAGACTACGAAGAAGATGGACGCAATGTATCAAAGGTCACCTGAATATGAAACTTACACAATCTGGAAGATTAGTTCAAGAATGGCAGTAGTATCAAATGATTATGGTGACTGCTACATCCTGTTCATAATATGCTTCCTCATGATGATGATGTCTTCCGTATCCGCTGCATAGATTATGTTTCTTTCATATCCACTGCATATATTATGTTGCTTCCACATCCACTGCATATATTATGAGGCTTCCACATCCACTGCATTGAATATGGCTTTCACATTCACTGCATATATTATGTTGCTTCCACATCCACTGCATATATTATGTTGCTTCCACATCCACTGCATATATTATGAGGCTTCCACATCCACTGCATTGAATATGGCTTTCACATTCACTGCATATATTATGTTGCTTCCACATCCACTGCATATATTATGTTGCTTCCACATCCACTGCATATATTATGAGGCTTCCACATCCACTGCATTGAATATGGCTTCCACATTCACTGCATAGATTATGTTGCTTCCACATCCACTGCATATATTATGAGGCTTCCACATCCGCTGCATATATTATGAGGCTTCCACATCCACTGCATTGAATATGGCTTCCACATTCACTGCATATATTATGTGGCTTCTATAAGGGACTATGAGATGTAGAAATATTTGCAGGTATCAAATAAAATCATCATGCCAACGTTGTATTATCAATGTCAGAAGTCGATAATAACTAAACAATACGATATAAAGTTTATTACATGTGAATTGAGATATCTTAGAAAAACGGCAAGAAGAAGCAGAGATCGTGTAAGAAATCAAGATTTTATAAGAAATGTTGGAACAACATATGTGGTCAAATATATTGAAAAACAAATATTGAAATGATTCGGTACTTATTGAGGTTGAGTCCATATTGACAAGCAGCAAAAGTATACATTATACTTAAAACAGAAAATGACAGAGGAAGACAAAGAAGAAGGTGGATTGAAGGAGCTACCTAAGTTATGAGTGAGGTGCGTAACCCTGAGGTTAGAGATGTTTTCTCACACCCGTGAGGTTCAGAGTTCGATCACTGGTAAAGGACTGATTTTTTTTCTGGTGGAGTGTAAATTTAAAAAAAATATATTTTAAAAAATCACACTGAACATGACGTGGTTTCTGTAAGGTCATGTGACCTCTAACGTACACGTCACTGGAAATCCCACTACTACTTCCTAACGGAACAAATAAAATACGATATTGACAGCTTTTTAGTGGGCTTTTTTTTTTACCACAGTTTTATGACGTCCCAATATTATGGCATATCACGCGACCAAACGTGACATGACGGGAAAAACAATTACTATCCTGTGATATAGCAGCCAAAACAGAGAAAAATATATATGTCGATAAGTAGATAGGCAAATAGATAGCTAGGTAGATAAATTACATATATATATATATATATATATATATATATATATATATATATATATATATATATATATATATATATATATATATATATATATATATATATATATATATATATGTATATATGCAATAAGTTTACAGATAAATAGGTATATTGATATATAAATATGTAAGTACGAGCGTAGATAATTATATAGACAAGCAGATAGATAGATAGATAGAGATATACATATATATATATCTTTTTTATGTTGTTTCATATGCTCGTGAGATAAACTAGGAATGTAATTTGCACATAACTATTTCGCACTATGTGTTCGCTAGATCTACCTTGGTTCCACCATGTTGGAAAATGCTTAATGTATTGCAGCAGTGTAGAGTTTGTTCACATATTGACATATTTCAATAATATTGTTGAACTTGAAGTGAAGTATTGAGATGTTTATATGATTTATATTATCCTGTTTGTGTTAAATTACTGTGTTTCCTGTGTAAGGTGGTTTGAACTTTTTGATAATCTATGCCAGACACGATGTACTGTTGCAGCCAGTACAATAGTTACGAGGACCAGGTGTGTGACCAGGTAACTGGTAAATATACAGATGCTCAGATATGAAACAAAGAGATGTGAGGTATACAAATTACAGAGCAATATCATATAAATGCACGCGTGCTTGAATCTAGAACTCTATACATTCACATAAACACCATATATTAAGAACAGCGCACAGTCTAGTTTCTGCATATCCAATCAGTGTGTGACCATGCAATAGATCCATGGAAATAGCGATATAGCAAAACGGCACGCTTGTCGAGAGTATCACTCACCGGATTCGAACCCATGAGCTCTTAAACACAGGGCGATCACCTTAGCCACTACGATAGGGAGACCCAGCACCAACTTCACTGTAACTTAGTACGTTTTATAATGATTATATTCCTTAGAATATAATTTATCCGTGTTCATTGTAGAATTTCCTGAAGACTGTTATGTCGTTCCATTGGATCAAATAAAACGACGAAACAACGCATTCTAGTACGACCATTGTCCTGCTACAATAGAAATTCAATGGGAGTTTGAGAATGAACGATGAAAAAGAAGTAGAATTGTCGCATGCCATTTTATAATGGCATATGTATATGAACAACTTGTGTGTCAATGTTTGCGAACAATGTATCTTGAAACTAATTATAATGAAGTTACATTTTATTTTAACTGGATACATACTTATGTATCTGGCCAACATGCCAGTCGCGTTGGTGTAAACTTTCGTGATCCTGCCACGTAAGCTTTTATGACAGGTCTAGCAAATCGATAGGACAGTGTGCTAATATTTACGAAAGAATTCAAATATTTAGGAAGTGAGTTTTCTAAAAATGGAATAGAATCTTGGTGCTAGAATACAAATGCAGTGAGATCAACTTTCACCAATAGGTTACTCCTGCGTTCAAAGATCAATATGGACTAAAGAGACAGATAATATCTACAGTTACCAACACTTTGTTACCCATGTCAAACATGGTCTTGATCAACCTCGCAGCAGTAAAAAACCCATCACATGTGAGATGAAGTGTTTGAAGAAAGCAGCTATGGTCACCAGTGTAAAACAATCCTTAGGCCATATTCTTTCTCTTTTCATTGTTTATAAACTTAGTTCCAGCTATCTAGTGTACTTCATTTATATCCACTTGTTTTGTTTACTTCATTTATATCCACTTGTTTTGTTTACTTCATTTATATCCACTTGTTTTGTTTACTTCATCTATATCCACTTCTTCTGTGTTCTTCATGATCTTCATTGTTACTTTTGGCCTTTCTGTATTCTCCATATCAGTTCACTACAAGCATACTTAATCCCATAATATTACATTATTTTTACATCTTCACATCCTCTGACATGTATCTCCCATTCCCAATGCCTGTACGGCTTGCCAGAATGATGATGATTTCCTTCACACGGGGTCAGATTATGTTGGACTTTATTTTATTCTACCAAGGCCTCTACCTAAATATATCCTTACCTCGAACCACCACCAAGTTCAAAGCCTCTCTCATTAGATGGTCATAATCCCTCAACTGATGACTTCATCTGAGCGAGTCAAACTCGTCATACCGTATCATCTTAGTCCTGCTATCCTGCAGGTCGAGTTCTACTTTTACCAATTCTTATTTCGCACCGGAACACGCACGAAGTTTTCAAGCATTGGCTCTAGGTAGCATAGGGAGTTGACCACAACGTGAGGAACCTTCTTGTCAATATCATACTCAAAATGCACATAAAGGAACAGCAGTGTGATGCATACATCCCTTCCCCCAAATATATATATGCAATTATATGCTCCAAACGAGCCCAGTATCCTTCCCTAAGGTAACCTTTACTATCAATGGGGGTTTCACATTTATATCAAGCAATGTTCCTTATGCGACTATTTGAAAAACGGTATTATCTGGTATAAATTAGGGAAAATGGTGTCAGACTATGGGCTGGTTTCTGCCGGCATCTCTATGACATTAATCTGGAAATCATGACTTCTATGGTCTCCTACTTTCAACAATCCCTGTCACACTGTGCTCCAGAGATCTCGATCACAGCCATTCCGTCATGCATATTTCACCACAGGAGCCGCTTCGCAAATGGTAACGGTCTCCTGCCCTGAGTCGTCCCTCACACTTGTACTGGGTTGTGATTCTATTCTTCGCTTTATTGACATATGCTGCTTCCAAACCGTGTGTAATTCTTTGTCCGCCGTGACCTCTTCAGTACATTTTTTCCCAACACATCCTTTGTGCTTCTTCGGCAACTTCTTTAAAAACCTCAATTGTCTTTTTCATTTGATTCTCTGACTCTGTGTCTCCCGGCTATCACTAAGTGTGGTGTGTGCACGTTTCTAATGCGTTGCCAATTCTTGATCGCCTGCTTTTTGTAGCCCATGTTGTCCCTGTCTCTTTAGACTACCATGGTGTTGTTGGCTCTTAGGTTTCACCCACATTTGCTTCCCAGGCCTTCTCTCAAGTTGCTATGCACTGATTCTTTTGTACCCGCATCTTTAAAAGGGTGGTGAAATCTTGATCATTCTGTCTTGCCGCCCTTTCGAGAAACGTATGGCACATGGCAAATGGTGGCTCCCATAGTATTTATGAGACATCCATCTTGTATCTGTCGCTCCATGACCTGACACCAGTGCTGGATCAATGTTCGAATCTGAGTCTGTATCTTTGTTTGCAAATCTAGTCATGCCCACGCAGTTCAGAAGTCACACGGTGCGCCGCATATCTCGATCATAGTCATACACACTCCACCACAGGAGCCGCTTCGCAACTGAAAACCTTCTCTTACGATCTCAGTCACACGGTGTGCCAGATATCTCGATCACAGTCACTAAGTCATGCACACTCCACCACAGGAGCCGTTTCACAATTGATAACCGGTTTATTTACACAGTGGCAATGATTCAATACTATGGTAATAATATAGCTCATTAATATCTCTAACCTTTCTCGCGATTCGTCTCCTGGGCTATGGCGCCCTTCTAATCTGGAACCACTGAGACTTCTATTTGTTTCCGACTTACCTTATTCCAACATCGTCTCCCATGCCTTTTTAGCTCATCAATTTTTGATGTATATAAAATGGATGATATAGTTCTAGTGAGTATTGATTTTGAGTTTAATTTAATTTGTAACATCAATTTGCGAACCTTATTTCTAATACGTATTTTTACATTTACCTGATCTACTAATACATATATATATTGTCTATTGTCTTTCCCCAGGTCTTTTCATTTTTACATTTGCCAATCTTTTCCGTGGTCTTCCTCTGGCTTTGTACCCTGATCTCTATTGGTTATATGCTAGTAACGACAACTTTTCGTGATGCATTCTCGTAATGTGGCTAACCAACTTGATATGTTCTCTCTCTATGTAATATGTACAAGATATTATATCTATTCTTTCCCTGATATATTTATTTCGTAATATATCAAGCCTGGTGACCCCGGCCGCTTTCCTCAAGCATTTCATCTCCAATGTCACTATCTTTCTGTAACGTGAAGATGAGATAGACCAGGTTTGGCACTGGTAACACAATGTTGCTAGAAATATTACTGTAGATCATTTGTCTGTTAACTTCCATCTCGATCTTAGGGTGAAGTAGTGGTGACAGTTGGTATGTTGTTACTGCATTTGCCTTTTGATATATCATCTCTATTTCTCTATCGAGACTTCCATTTTCTGTAAAAATACTACCGAGATATTTGAACTCTGTTACTTGTTTTATTCCTATATTGTCTATCTGTATGTTTAGTGGACTTGGTGTTCTGCATATTTTCATAGTTTCCGTCTTTTGTGTATTGATCTTCATGTTGAATTTCTACATGTTGCAGATAGTGAGTTAACATGACTGTGTAGTTGTTCTTCGTTTTCGTATATGAGGCTCTGATCGTCTGCGAAAAGTAGTTCATTTATTTCATTGTTTGGTTGCTCTGAGTTGTCGTGTTCTGAATCGGTGATGTTGCCCTCTGTACTTTTTGCCTCTTTTATTATTCTGCCTATGTATATATTGAATAGCAAAAGTGAGAGCACGCATCCTTGACGCACTCCCGTTTTTGTATCAAATGCTTCTGTGATACCATCTGATGTTCTTACTACACATTGGCAGTTCTTATACAAAGATCTTATACTTTCTAACAGTTGTCCTTTGATATAATACATGGTAAAAATTAAGTATCGTCCACCGTTGTGATATAAATAACGCATTAGACAAGAATTCTTAGAGAATTAAATATTAATTCTAAACACTGATTCTAACCCTTCTCCCCCTCCCAATAAAATCTACAAACTAATTGTAATCCTTTTAACCCCCCTTTAATCAAAATCTCTAATTTTGCGCAACTTATCTAACACTGTCAAGGTTAGGTAATCACAACGGTGGAGGATACTTAAGATGTGCCTAATACATTTCTAGAATTTCCCATAGTACGTCTCTGTTGACTATCAAACGCCTTCTCTTGATCTATAAATATTGCGTTTAGTTGGCTGTTGTATTCTTTCGCTCTCTCACTCATTTGTCTCAGCGTGAACAAGGCGTCTGTGCAGCTACCCTCTCTTCTGAAGCCAAATATATATGAGTGTGTTTTCTTCTACTTTACTTCCATCGGTTTCTTCTATGGTAACACAGAGATGTCTACATAATTTATTTAAATGTAGTTTTATTCAATTCACTTTTTCAGCTTTTTTGTTTGTGTTTATCTTGACAAAAACATTATGATCGAAATGTTTATTCAATTTGTCTTATTTGTAGAACTGCATTTGAACCATTTTCGTATTTTTAAATATTGTTCTCATTTACGTAACGATATACCGTTTTACTGAAGCTTTTCTGTCATTAATACCGATCAGATTAATGTCTTTTAGCTGCAGTTGTGTATATGTCCCCTAAACAACACAAATATGTATATTTCTTGCATACGAAACCGAATACTAATTAACCGCAATAGAATAATCAAATAGAGACTACACAGTTTTTACTACAAGTCTTAACAACATGATATAAATATTATTACACAACATCAGTAAACAAAAATGAAAATGTCATGCCATTTAGCAACAGTGCAGCTCACATTGGAAACGCCCTTACCATTAATCTGTCAACCTTCTTTGACCACCGATGCAACAGTGTGGAATCGTTCAGCTACATCAAAACTGGATACTGGACAATTAATTCGACGGTGGCGTCGTGAATCTAGATGGTGTATCATAAAACTGTGTGTACTTCTAGTTATATGATGCCTTCTCAGCACGTTACATATTTAGACCTCGCTTACCTCTGTCTGATCTTTCATAGTAATGTGCTATACTCTGTTGTACCACGAGCGTAATGATTGAAGATATTTCTGAATGATCTCACATCAAAGCTTGTAGATCTACGCATGTTCAGTTTACGGTTAGCAAAGATAAAAGAGAACATTTACTAATGATACTTTGTAACTTGCTGGATGAATGCACTCGTTCTTTGCTTCGTAGGTGCTCAGTCTTACTAGTTAGTTAGATAGCTATTCCTCTAGGGCCAAAGACGGCAAATAGGGGGGGGGATGTCATAAATGTCCATGTCACGCGTTTCAGTGCAATTTGTTTTAGGTCTTCATTGTTTCTGATACCGATGGTGAACCGTTCTCTTATAATAGTTCTTCGTAAGGTTTATTTTGGTCTTCCTCGTTTTCTCTTGCCCCTTGGTGATCACATCAAAGCTTGACAGGGGAATCTTTTAGTATCCATTTGCAGCGCGTGTCCGCTGTAATTCTAGCGACGCTTTCTAATATAGGTGGATACATATTCTTGTTTTACATCTTGGATCTTACTAGTGAGTTCTTCTTATTATGCCTTCGTTCCTTGTTATTAGAGGTTGACTGCGAGATATACGCTTTTTAGCCTGGCACATCAGGTTTCAGCATGGATTCTGAGTCACTTGATCCCCCGTGGGATAGGGCAGCTAACTACACCTCCTCCTACCCTCTCAAAAAACAAAACATCTCCATGTAGGTGGATGCTATTACGCCCATGAAGGTAACAGTGTCCCTATTGTTTTATCTCCTTTCTGGCTCCGGTAACACATAGGGAGTTACTCGTATCTGTTTCTATACCAAAATCGCTGTCTCACAGTACATCTCTGTATATCCAACAAGGCACCGGGAAGGAACTTACTTCATTGTATCACCTTTATCCACTTGAACATCAACGGGTGCAGTTTCCGTAACGAATGTTGCTTGAAAAGGACCTCCAATATCTTGTGTCTCGTGCCTTGGATCTACTCTGCAAGAGTGTGTTCTGTTCATCTCATGATGTTTTCCTCCCTCTTATATATCTGTCTATGTCTTGCTAGTCTACCCTAAACTATATTTCACAGTAATATCTTCCACAAGGTATCATACATGATAATGTTTTCAAAATGTGTTATCTGTATGATGTCTATGAGTTCTTTGTTTATACGTAGTGTTGTCAGTATTTCTTTCCTTAAACGTAGTGTTGTCATTATTTCTTTGTTTATACGTAGTGTTGTCAGTATATCTTTCCTTAAACGCAGTGTTGTCATTATTTCTTTGTTTATACGTAGTATTGTCAGTATTTCTTTCCTTAAACGTAATGTTGTCAGTATTTCTTTGTTTATACATTGTGTTGTCAGTATTTCTTTGTTTATACATAGTGTTTTCAGTATTTCTTTGTTTATACGTAGTGTTGTCATTATTTCTTTGTTTATACGAAGTGTTGTCATTATTTCTTTGTTTATACGTAGTGTTGTCAGTATTTGTTTATGATCTTCTCTTTCCATGAAGTTTTCCATATTCTTATTTCATCCATCACTACTATCTATTTATACATGATTATAATGCAAACATGTCTTAATTTTATACTCAAGTCAAAGTATGCAGGTTAAGATAATCTAGAAAAAAGACACTGAAGATTGAAATACCCAAATTTTGCAATCTATTAATACCCGCAATGATAGTTTCGCAATGGCTCCTAAATAACATCATAACAAGAAAGCTGAACTTTTTTGGTCATCTAAAGAGACATAATAACATGGAAAGTCTAATAGCGTAAGGCAGTGTAAAAGGCAGCAGAGGAAGAGACCACCCAAGATGACGATGGACAAATGATATTTATTAAACATCTCCCTGGAGGAGACATGTCAACTCGCCCATGATCGCGAGCTGTTCAGAAGGTCTATAAAGAAGACTACGTTCTGGAAAGAATACGTCACATAACTCACACAAGATTGTTTTAGTTATAGTATCAATCAATCAAGTGCCATGCCGAATGTCGTAGGCGATCATGTTTCTCCACGATTCTCTGTCATGGAGTCATTACACTCGGTTGGTAAACTTCTACCGTGCCAAAATACAAGTCCATCTAACAACATTTCTCGTTGTCGTCCCCTATCTATTCTCCTCTTGATCTTTAATTACAAACAAGTTAAAAATGAGAATTATAACATGCTACATCTATTCTATATTAATGTATGGCTCAGAAACATGGACACTAAATAAACAATTGGAAGACAGAATTGATGCCTTTGAGATGTGGGTATATAGAAAAATAGGGAGAACATCATGAAAAGAGAAGAAAACAAACAAAGAGGGGTTTTTTGTGATTTAGTCTGTCCGAGGTTAACACAACCTTTCACTGATACTTTTCCTGTCAATTCTATATATTTAAAAAATAATAATAATAAAATAGTACAATCTTGCTTCAAGAAGATTTCTCTATATTATCATGCTAGAGCCTCTGGGAAATTTCTGGAAGTTTTGTGGTCGCCTATGAATGAAATATGATTGCAACGATAGTCAGACTAGATAAAAACACGTAATATGTAGATTTAAGTAGGAAGCCAGAGGATAATATTTTAAAAATTCTTGAGACTAACGGGAATTGAACCAGTCCGTTCTACGGCACCAAATCGCCTAGCAACAATTGCACACGCGTTTTTCAGTACTTGACTAACCGCATCTCCAAAAAAAGATGCGATTTCATCAAGCCATTCAAATCGTGCACACAAAGTCACCCGAATGGACCAATCGAGACAAGGACTATTACAACAACAACAAACATCCCGTACAGGTATTGAAATATCCTCAGTAACAACAAACACATAACATAATATCCGTATTAGTTATACAAGGGCCGATAGGTCTTCTTGTAAACATGGATAACATATATAGACAATACAATTTTGCTTCAAATAATTGTTTATACAAGTAAATTTAAGTAGGAAGCCAGAGGATAATATTTTAAAAATTCTTGAGACTAACGGGAATTGAACCAATCCGTTCTACGGCACCAAATCTTGTCTATATATGTTATCCATGTTTACAAGAAGACCTATCGGCCCTTGTATAACTAATACGGATATTATGTTATGTGTTTGTTGTTACTGAGGATATTTCAATACCTGTACGGGATGTTTGTTGTTGTTGTAATAGTCCTTGTCTCGATTGGTCCGTTCGGGTGACTTTGTGTGCACGATTTGAATGGCTTGATGAAATCGCATCTTTTTTTGGAGATGCGGTTAGTCAAGTACTGAAAAACGCGTGTGCAATTGTTGCTAGGCGATTTGGTGCCGTAGAACGGACTGGTTCAATTCCCGTTAGTCTCAAGAATTTTTAAAATATTATCCTCTGGCTTCCTACTTAAATTTACTTGTATAAACAATTATTTGAAGCAAAATTGTATTGTCTATATATGTTATCCATGTTTACAAGAAGACCTATCGGCCCTTGTATAACTAATACGGATATTATGTTATGTGTTTGTTGTTACTGAGGATATTTCAATACCTGTACGGGATGTTTGTTGTTGTTGTAATAGTCCTTGTCTCGATTGGTCCGTTCGGGTGACTTTGTGTGCACGATTTGAATGGCTTGATGAAATCGCATCTTTTTTTGGAGATGCGGTCAGTCAAGTACTGAAAAACGCGTGTGCAATTGTTGCTAGGCGATTTGGTGCCGTAGAACGGACTGGTTCAATTCCCGTTAGTCTCAAGAATTTTGTAATATGTAGAGAGAATTACCAAGAGAAATAAAGATCAGGAAAATAAAATGTTTTTGACAAATTAAAAGACATGACACCTTATTGAAGACCTTACTTGAAGGTAAAGTCAAAGGGAAGTTGTCAGAGGTAAAGTCAGAGGTAGGCAAGTTGGAGACCTATATAGTAGTGGCAGACCAATATCGATAGTAGAAGATGACGGCCTTCAGCAAGTATTACGCATAGCTCTTCAAAACACAGACTACAAATTAGCATGCAGGCGAACTATTGATAAATTGATGAATAAGATTATAAACGGCAAATGTACAAGTGTTGAAGAAGCAGTGAAAAACTCAATTGCAATTACGCTGACGTCCAATTTATGAACATCTCTTTGGAATGAAAGTTATTATGGTAGCACTGGCCACTGGGTTACTGATGACTGGACTCAGAAGAAGGTGTTCAAACTGAAAGTGCTGCTGATGAACTACACCGCTATAAAACCGAGAAAAAAGTTGTTGAATCAGTTGATTCACTACAATGGTGGAAGCTTAATGAACATAGATATCCGAAGTTGGCATTATTAGCCAAGACTTGTCTGTGCATACCAGCTACCTCAGTTCCGTGTGAACGTTTATTTAGCTCTGCTGGTTATATTGTCAATAAAACACGTTCATCACTCGGCCCAAAAACCGTTAATATGCTGGTGTGCTTGCGTTGTTGGTTATCTGATGACATTTGAACGAGAAACAGCTTGTGCTGTTAAATAAATCTCAAATATTTGTCCATATCTGTAACTATCAATTAATCGTTAATTTTATAAAAGTTAACTATTAAAATTAAATTAATCGTTAGCAGCTAAATTGACCCTAGTGAAACATTGGGGTCAATTTTCAGAAATATTTAACAAAGTTGTCAAATATTGTATAGGGAGCCGCGTAGCGCAGTGGTTAGCGCACTGGTATCGCATATTAGTGGTGCTGGGTTCATTCCGCAGTTGAGGCGGAAATGTTTTTCAGATCGTAACGGCTCCGGGTCAACTCAGTCTTAAATGGGTACCGGATTAATCCGGGAAGTAAAAACTGCTAGGGAGAGGAGATGGCTACCGCCCTCATTTACGGAGCCTCTGAAATGTGAGATTGCTAACATCTCACACCTCTACGGCATTAATAAATGATATGGGTTACTTTACTTTTACTTTACAAATATTGTATGTCTCCCGTTAAACATTCTTGAGACTAACGGGAATTGAATTGAGTTTGTCTCAAGAATTATTAAATTGTCCTCTGGCTTCCTACTTAAATTTACTTATGTCTCCCGTTAGAGAGTTACAGGGAGGTATGCAGTTAAGGAGTTGTAGGGAAGTATGCAGTTAAGGAGTTGTAATTATGTATGCAGTTAGGAAGTTGGAGGGAGGTATGCAGTTAAAGGGTTAGAGTGAGGGATTTGATATAAATAACTATATGTTTCAAATAATCCGCGGAAATCACATATTGCAAAATCTAAACAAATATTTCTGGTTAAAAGATACGGAACTATAAATATCTTGTTTCAATATCCATACTTTTATGATCCTCTCCTGAAGGGATTAAGAAACGTTGATTTGTGATTTGGTCTGTCCGAGGTTAACACAACCTTTCACTGATACTTTTCCTGTGAATTCTATATATTTAAAAAATAATAATAATAAAATAGTGCAATCTTGCTTCAAGAAGATTTCTCTCTATTATCCTGCTCGAGCCTCTGGGAAATTTCTGGAAGTTTTGTGGTCGCCTATAAATGAAATATGATTGCAACGATAGTCAGACCAGATAAATCGGAATGTTTTCACATAATTGTAAAATGATTGTTAATAATAGTACTACCAGCCATCTAGCGCCTATACAATTTCAGTAACTCTACCAGAGTAGATGGAGTATGCAAATATTATTAAAGGTTATGGATTCTCAACGTTAAAAAGTTATATTCAGATTGTATTTGCTTACCTCCCACTGATTGTATACTTGAAAAGTATACAGTAGGAATTGATTGTATATGTTCTCTAGGGCTAACAAACTTCGATTAAGAAAGTTTCAACATTAAGGAAGATAAATACACTTACAAAATGAAGATTGTAGATGTGGGCTTTTTCATGTACCATTATAGACGGTTATATAAGATAATAATCTTTATTAGATATGAAGTCTAGACAATCTCATTCGTGACTCGAATAGGGTGTCAATAAAGTCAATGTACACTGTACGTACAAAAAATATTAGCTCTGTGTGACGTCACATAACGTAGTGCATTTCCTTGGATCAGTGCACGACTCAGCAGATTACTGTTAGCTGCAGAATTAACATATATTTTTTTGGGCTAGCCAAGAATAGTGCTGACAGTTGAAAACAAAATGTATCGTGGACCAAGTGTTTAATAATTGGGGTAAATATACGGAAGATGTGATTAAATACATCGTGCAGACGTTTGCTGATTGACACGTTTCGGAAGCGGCTATAGAAATAAAATCATTGTGCTAACTCTCTACAAGCTACTTTACCCAGTACAAGATTGGCATAAGCAGTAATTTGTTTTAATAAATTATGTAGCGTCAATGACGTGGAACAGGTCAACACTAAATACCCACAATTCTTGTGTAGTAGTTTCACCAGTATTGTAGCTTCTAATACATTGTTATAAAATATGGTCATTTTCTATTACGACGGACGAACAAAACAGTTTCTAGTTACTTATGTATTCAAGCTAATATTTATTTATGTATTAGAGTTTACATTTACTTATGTATTCGAGATTACATTTACTTATATATTAGAGCTTATATTTAATTATGTATTATGTTCACATTTACTTTTGTATTAGAGCTTACATATACTTGTGTATTAGAGCTACCAGTTACTTATGTATTAGAGCTTATATTTACCTATGTATTAGAGCTTACATTTACTTGTGTATTAGAGCTACCAGTTACTTATGTATTAGAGCTTATATTTACTTATGTATTAGAGCTTACATTTATTTATGTATCAGAGCTTACATAAACTTATGTAGTTGAGTTTACATTTACTTACGTATTATAGTTTACATTTACTCAAGTATAAGAGCCTACATTTACTTGTGTATTAGAACTTGCATTTATTTATGTATTAAAGCGTACATTTATTTATGTATTAGAGCTTACATTTATTTATGTATTAGAATTTACATTTATTTATGTATTAGAGCTTTTATTTACTAATATAAATGAGCGTTTAGCGATTTATGGACATTCTGTATTTAAAAGAAGGATGCACAGAAAATAAAAATGTTGTGGTTAATCCATCAACCAGGGAATTAGCATTAGATTATGCTAAGAGAAGGTGGAAAAATTGTGCTATTTCCACAGAGTACATGCTGAGCTGAAGGTAATTCAAGCTGTTTGTGGTCATCCTATGATTAGTTAGCTATGCACGTATCAGTTGAAGAATACTAGTTTTAAGAGGCATTAATGATTGACTGCATTGTACTCGAGTTACCACGATGTACTCAGTCCCTCTCAACTAAACAGTACGATGCCAATTGAGAGTATCACATCTTGCTTTAGGAGGTAAGCTCAAGGGATCTCAGAAAAAATTCAACTTGTGAATAAAACATCGCGAGCGGGGCTTTTACTCGAGACTTTTAAAGCAACAATCAAACAACTTAACCACTACAAAAAAGAGATCCGTAACGTAAGAGTGAGACTGTGTACTGCGTCACATTTTCATAATTTATTTTTTACATGTTACCTGCCAGGGATATTGAAAAAATGGTCAATGGGCCAAATTTGCACAGTCCAAAATGTTTTACAATTTTTAAGCAAGGAAAATTTAAAATTATTATATGCATTTAGCACTGGGTTCAAGACATATTAAATGACAAGCTATATTTGCCAAAATGTAATGCAAAATAGAATTTATTGCCTGTTTCCAAAAACACGCACATCGATATATTGCTTGATTTTGCGGTGAAGGCCCCACTGTCATCGTGAATCACTCTTCACCGTGATCTATCAGCTGCAGAAACCATGTGCGCTGCTGGTGGCGAATGACCGATCCGTCAACATTAATGCCATCTGTATCATTGGCATGGTCGCAGGTGAATGCCCTTACCCTCTGCTTTCACACTCACAACGCTACCATGAGTTTAGACATAGACACATATGTTAACACGCACATGTAAGCACTTTTAGACATAGACACACATCACATGTTCACACGTAGACATAAGGGCGTTTAGACATAGACGTACACATTCAGACGTACGTATATGCACGCTTAGATATAGACACATACTCACTTTAAGCACATTTTGACAGAAACACACTCACAAATAAGCACGTTTACACATAGACAGACACTCACATATAAGCATGGTTAGACATAGACACACACTCACATATAAGCACGTTTAGACAGACACACATTCACATATAAACACGTTTAGACAAAAACACACGCTTACATTTACAGACGTTCAGACATATACACACACTCACATATACTGATGTTTGGACATAGACACAAACTCACATATAAGCACGCTTAGACATAGACACACATCTTCACACGCACATGTTGCTGCTCGTCTCGGTGGAGCTAAACAAACATGTTCTTTATGAGAATGACAAGTAACTATTTGTCGGATCGAATCAGTGATATATTTACGCCTATTCGGTTCAATGAACATATCTTCTCGAGGTCTCCATAACATAATCGATATTACGATACCGATACTTGTGATATTCGTTAAGTAGCGATACGTGCAGCCGAATGATTTTACATTGATCTTCCTAAATCTAGCGAGTCTTGACATCTATAAATTACTCTCTCGCTCACGTATTCCTTCACATTGCACTTTCACTCATTTAAGTTTATAATCTGAAGTTTATATAGATATCAATTATGATATTATATCATAGCATATCCTGCCCCTCTCCTCTAGATACTGTCATTTCTTACATTCTCTGTATGAGTACGTTCTAAGCCTCATTTACATCGTCTTCATTTTGTGGAGCGCGGTAACCTAGTTGAAAGTGAACTTGCTTTCTATCATTGGGTTACAGCGTGCCAGGTTCGAAACCACGTCCGGACAAAACATTTCTCGCTTCAAACGACCAAGAAAACGATCTGGCCACTCCACCTAATAGTTGCTGCGGCTTCGTACATGAAGAGTTATCTTCATCCTCAATGACATGTTGCTGCCATGGGACATATCTTTACCTTTACATCTTGAAATGAATTTATTACTGCCTTGATAAAGTCTGCTTTATCTCTTCTCAGCAGTGCGCCGTCTATCGCCGCATTGCCTGCCAATCGGCTCTCTCGTTTCCTCTGAAACCGACATGACCAGGGCCAATTCTTTTCTCAGCATGTACTTTTTTTTCTATATTACGCAGCATGCTTTGAGAATCTGTGAGTATTACCGGGTGTGTTGATGTTCTTGATTCCTGATTAGAAATTAGCTTCACAGCACGTGGGACATTCCCATAAGAGATCCACGCTCCGTTCGAGCAGCGATCCCGGTGTATGTAGACTCAGGGTCCCGGGCAGATGTTGATTGTGTGATGTTTGGGACTTTCCAAAAAAACTACTTTTTCTTCCCTCACTTCTAGATACTCCCATTTCTAGCATTCTCTGTATATGTACCTTCTCGGCCTCAGTGACATCATCTTCATCTTGAAATGAATTTATTACTGCCTTTATTAAGTCTGCTTTACCTCTTCTCAGAAATGTGCAGTCTATCCCCGCATTGCCTGCCAAAAAGCCGGCTCTCTCATTTCCTCTGACCCCAGCATGACCAGGCCAGTATATGCAGGTAGTCTGTGACTACAAGGGATATCAACGGTAGTCTGTTTGATAGTCTGTGAGTATTACGGAGCGTGTTGATGTATCAGTTATCAACCAATTAAGTGCTGCTGTAACTCCCTCTATCTCCATCCACATGCTCGGTGCAACTGTTGAATGTGCAGAAGACTTCTCAACCAACTTCACGCCGTTTTTACCGCATTTGCTTATGTTTCTTTTAACGAAGCCATCAGTGAATATAATCATGTCTTGTGGTTTCGAGTGTAGCTGAGAAAGTTGCTGCAGTGTAACCTGGGCCCTGACACCCGTCATTTTCGACAAGCTGTATCTAGTTGCATTATTACTTTAGCCAGTGATGTCTTCTCAGTGTCTACCTCCATCCACTCACTGACCTTTTCCTATTTCTTCAAATTCACATACTCTTCGTAGTGTGTCTTCAGCCACTGCCATCCATGATATGTCACTCTTGATTCTTTTTCCCTTTTATTCATCTATACGTTGGTGTAACGGGTGGTGGTTCTATTCTGTCACCTTAAGGCACGACTTAACTTATGTTACCTGATGTCGCACTCTAATGCTGGGGAGATCAAGTATAAATCACATAGCAGAGATGGGTGTATCTCTAGAACTTTTCCCAATCTATCGACCTGTGTCTGTGACAGTGTTAGTAGGCCGAGGTCATAATCTATGACAGATAGCACCATCACTTGCATAAACAGAAAGAGTACCCATTGCTGCATGTCGAAGGTCGCCATAACCTTAATAACATTGATCACTCTTTTAGCCTTCTGAATCATATTTTTGACGTGTCTGCACACCTCAGAGCAACTTTCTACAGATTAATACATTTTCTATCCAGCGTATGATCCAGGGATGGATATCTTGTTCCCTTAGCATGTGGACAAGATGGGTGTTGCTAACTCTATTGTACGCATCTTCCAGGTCTAACACTGCAACGAAAAAAATTCTTCTTTATTCTGAAATCCTTCATAAACTTCTTATGCAAGAAATGCGGAATTTGTGAATGTGTCTCTTCTGAGTCTATATGCACCTAGTTTATTTGGGAGAACACATTGAATCTCTAGTTCTCTGGTTATGCGTATGTTCATGTATCAGTTATCAACCAATTTAGTGCTGCTGTGGCTCCCTCTATCTCCAACCTCATGCTCAATGTGCCAGTGGAATATGCTGAAGATTTATCATCCAACTTCAAACGGTTCTGTAGGAAACAAAACCCCCCAACCGCTTTTATGTGTGTTTCTGTTAACTGAGCCATTTGTGTACATAATTATGTCTTGTGGTTTCTAGTGTAGCTGGGCAAGTTCATGCACTGTAACCTATGACCTGACATTCGTCCATTTTCGACATGCTTTATCTTGTTATATTATTACTTTAGTCGGTGATTTCTTCTAAGTGTCTACCTCCACCCATTCACTGCCCTTTCCTATTTCTTAAAATTCACATACTTTTCGCAGTGTGTTTTCAGCCTCTGCCATCCATGATCTGTCACGTTTGATTCGTTTTCCCTTTGACTCATCTAGACGTTGGTGTAATGAGTGTTGGTTGTATTCTGTAACTTTAAGGTACAATCTAACCATGAAGGTAAAATGTCCAGTATGGTTTATTATTTCAACCACTTGGAGTCTGTTGGAACAGAGATCGGAGCACTTATGGGAATATCGCGCATGTCTTTATGCTAGTTTCGAATGAATAAACCATGAGCCACTGACCACTGTTTTCATAGCATGAAATTAAGAAGTCCAATAATATCTATTATTTCTTGTTTTTGTCCTGATGAAGAATTATTAGTCGCAACGTGGTTTCGTTCCGTTGACGTCGTTATTGTATTATGTATTTTGCTGAAATACTTCTCACATATCTATTTTTTTCATAATTGAAAGTCATCCTTCTAGATTCGTGAGTGACCATTTGACTTATCCAGTAACTTTCGTTGTTCACTGTGTGTATACAATATGTCAATAACTACAACATACAATACTTTTATAAGATTTACTGGGGTTACATACACATATACCGCAACCATACTGCAAATTACATCATAACACTTTTATTTCTGTATATGGGCACGTGTGTTAAGTTGTGTTAAGGGAACTGACACAGCAGGCATGCTTTTCAGCCTAGCTAATGGCAATTCAATGGACCGTGCTGATATATTGAATGCAATCATGGAGTTCGGCCAGTTGCATGATATGGGGTGTATTTCGCCCTCCGTGTCTAGGGCTAGAATACAGGACCTGGGAGAGAAGCTTGGTGCTGCAAGACTACAGGACCTGGGAGAGAAGCTTGGTGTTATACGAATCCAGAGATGAATTATCAACCAACACAGAAGCGAAACAGCCAGTTACCATATGCTGAAGGACATACTGAATATGAGATCGGATCACATATGGACGTTCCGGAGTGTCATTATTACGATCTGAGATTAACATTATAACATACTCTGTTATTCAGGTACAATCTGCTAACTACCAAAAGATTACTAACGGACGCAGCAGAAGAATATATATCCTTAATGCTTTCTTGCATTGATTTATGTAGGTTATGGTTACTCTAAATAAAACAGTGGCAACGAAAAAAATTGTTCCTGCCTTCGAATTGTGATGTTATAGAAAAATTAAAAGACTAGTTTTGAAAAGAACATGTCACATGATGATGATGATGATGGCTACTTAACTCTACAACCGGATACAGTAAGCAGTATTCACTCAGGTGTTACGGAGATTATGTTAGTAAACATAAAACTCACACACTTTCGGCGTGCAGGCTATTGGGTACTGTGACATCCTACGTCATGTCACAACATTCACTTAGACTGCGGAGCTTTTATATCGCTACAGATGTGTAATCATTCACGTCTGCAGACACTCAGTGTGAAATCCGCATATCTGAGAGTGAGAATCTAACACGAAAGCCATATTGAATAGTGGGACTTAACGATATTGTGGATGGTGCCGCAGAATTGTTTCCACCTGTTTATTATCTCCCCGGATGTTGTTACAGCGAGTAGAAGTTTATGACACAACCCAGCCAGGGGAGGTAAATAAGAAATGACTGGCATACAGAATTGAACATATCATAAAATAACATTAAAGTATGTTATTCTATTCGTTGGTAAATTCCCTACATAACACATTACTTCAATAAACCTCTTTTGAATTTTTAAAATCTTGACACAAATTTCTTACAACTGTTTGCAAGTTAGTCGTCGGATCATCATCACTGCAATATGGACAAACCCATAGTTGCTCCTATCTCTCCCTGAGTGTATCCGCCATTACACTTCTGATGACAGTACCTGTCCTATGCTGGTTGACCATCTTTCTTCTGCGCCCTCCAAAATGGTCACTTCTAGCAACACCGCATTTCAAGCCTTGATCTTTAATCCTAGCCATTGAAAAGGAATCATCATCCACACTATTCTCACACTCGCGTGCTATATCTCTTAAAGAGTTCAAAACGTCAGTTCGATCCATTGCCCCATCGCCATGTAACACAATAGCACATGACGTCAGTTAATTTTCTTTCATTGCCTGGAAAATCCACATGTCCCGGCATGAAAATAAATGTAATCACTTTCAGCCTCGCCATACTCAAGGCGTCAATCCACTATTCGCGAACGAGACCCACGTGTACCTTCCTAATCATACTCATAGAGCACTCAAGATGAAGACATGCGTTACCTTCTGTGTGCATACGCCCTCAAATGCCCTGGTCTCCGACATAGTCTCCATGGTCATACTACTCGTAGTAACATCAAAGGCCCCACTCTCATCCCTTATCGTTTTACTTGCCCACTAACTTTGAAGGCGCAAGAACTGCGAACAAGACTAATAACAGATCCATCCGTGTATATAATCACACCCCCCTCTTTGACATTCTCACTGACCAAAGCTTGCACTTCTTTCTCCACATCTGTGGCACACCATTCTCTGAATTCACTGCTAAGTGATATTACTACTCTCAAACACGTTACGAAATCTGCGGGTAGACCTATCCATTTAGCACATGTTGTCACATTCTGCAATCAGAACACTCTTTGCATGACATCCTCAGCACATCCCATCCACGATCTCCCTCTCGTGAGTCTGCTGCCTTTAACTTTCTGTATTTCGGAATACAATGTGTGTTCCTTATCTGCATGTATTTCAAAGTACGCCCGTGCACAGCAATACTGTTATCTGTGTTCCGCTGTTGGACAGTCAAGTAGGTACCGCATAGCTCTTGTCGATGTGTCTCGTGTGCACCCAAGAATAATACTCATTGCTGTACTCTGGATTCCATCCAGTCTTTTAGTTTGAGTTTGGCTAAGAATAAGAATTGCCAGTGCATATTCCTCCACAGCCACCACCAAACCCTGGTACAAAAGAAATAACAACCTCTTCTCACAATGCGCAGCAGCCATAACCTTCATTTCTGCTAAGCCTTTTCCTGCTCTTATGATAACGTGGTCAACATGTTTCCTGAAACTCAAGACTTCTATCATAAAACATACCCAGATATCTAATTGTGCTGGTTCGTTCTAAACTTTTCACGGACAACGAAACTTGTGGAATGGGAATCTTTACCGTGTTATCGTTCAAAACCACGCCACGAATGCCTTAGAAAGATTTACAACTGCTCCTGTTCTCTACAGCAATTCGTCAGTCTGTCAAGCTCTTCCTGTAGTTCCACGACGCACTCTTCTCGACTTCTGCTTTGCTTATACACCAGGATGCCATCTGCGTACGCCGTCGTTTTGCCAGCACCTGTAATTTGATTGCCAGCGATATGTACTGTGTATACATTGAAAAGTACATGAGATAGAGGCGATCTCTTTGATAGACCAGAATTAATAACCGTTGGTGCAGATACCCAGTTAACACACTTAAGAACTACTGTCCTGTGCAGAAGGGTCGCACCAACACACCACACGACAATAGGATTTACTGCAAGATTTAACAATTGGTCCATCAACACATCCAAGGACACCCTATTGTAAGCATCCTCAAGATATATTGCAACCGCACATATCTCCATGTCGAATCGAACGCCTCAAAAACATCACGCGCAAATATGACTGCATTCTGTCATTTCTTCTTTCCGGGGCTATTTGAAATGTTGTATGCCTTTCAATTGTACAAACATCAAAGATGAACATGCTATGGTAAAGGCCGAACAGAAAAACACAGTTACAATTATTAAGCAGCTATATATATATATAGTATATTTTATATACTAGATTTTACGAGATCCAACGACAACATAGAAATTCAAAATGTTCCATTATTAAAAGTCAACAAAAGACTCATCAAAAGAAATTGTACACCGTATTGCCCTTGCAATACAGATAAGAGACTAGACTCCTTCGAAAATAAATGCCTACGTACCATTCTGAATTTTAAGTGGAGTGACTTTAAATCTAACACTACTATAAGAGAGGAAAGCAAACAAACCTATATATCTTCCTTCATTAGACAAAGGCGTTGGACATACATCGGCCATGTTCTCAGAATGAACAGCCTAAGAATTCCCCATCAGTCACTATATTGGGTGCCACCTGGAGTAAGAAGAAGAGGGAGACCTACAGAAACTCTACGAAGAACCATTAATAGAGAAGGCATGTCAATGAACCTAAACAACACGCAACAATTGAAAGACCTGGCAACACAAAGACAGAAATGGAAAGCTATGGTTTCTGCCCTATGCACCGCCTATGGCCCTGGAGGAACATAACATAACATAACATAACATATATTTTCCGTGTCAACATATGGTTGTGAGACGTGGACTATAACAATGGTAAGGAAAATGTTAGCATGTACAATGAAATGGTATAGAATTGTCCTCAGAATATCACAGACAGAAAGACGCTTCACCATAGATTTTCTTAAAGACTTGAAGATAAGAGGAAAAATTTGCTCTTTGAAACTATTAAGAAACGAAGGCTAACATGTTTTGGATACATAGAAATAACAATGGTTGGAAAGATTGATCATGGAGTATAAGATACAAGGTAGGAGGACAAAAGGCAGATCAAGACTACGATGGATACAGGGTATTATATACCTTCTTCTTCTGCATTCATTATCAGGCTCCAGCAGATTATCAGAATATAGTCAGGAGAATGTATATCTACATGGACTATATTGCTGTTTATAATCTACAAGAAAATGCAGAATAAGCAAAACACGAAAAAAATTGAAAGCTACATGTAGTACGTTGTGACACAGCTTACAGCTGTTCTGCAGTATCTGGTTCTTTGATCTGGCACATCCGACTTCAGCGTGACTTCTAGGTCACTGATCGTACACAAATTTGTTGAATATGACACTGGAAGAGGTTTAACATCTTGTACAAAACAGGGAAGCTTACAGAATGGCAGTGAGAATAAGTCCTGCAAAGTACTCATTCAGCATTAAAAGCATCCCCAAAAATATATAATTGTTAACAGATCTCTCTCTATGCGATATGACATCCCCAAACATATATAATTGTTAACATATCTCTCTATGCGATATGACATCCCCAAACATATATAATTGTTAACATATCTCTCTATGCGATATGACATCCCCAAACATATATAATTGTTAACAGATCTCTGTATGCGATATGACATCCACAAACATATATAATTGTTAACAGATCTCTGTATGCGATATGACATCCCCAAACATATATAATTGTTAACATATCTCTCTATGCGATATGACATCCCCAAACATATATAATTGTTAACATATCTCTCTATGCGATATGACATCCAATAACATTGATTAAGGTTTAGGTAAACACACAACTTCTGTCACCCAACAAAATAAATCTGGTTTTGATTGTTTATAGTGTAAGTTAATACACTATTGTTACATGTTTAGGGAAAACATATTTCTCTGACAATTCTGATAATGTTATATTTTCACAGAAAATGTTCTAAATTATACGCACGGTATCTGTGTGATATTTCGGAAACTAATATATATAGCATCAATGCACGCTCATTAAAATGCTTTATCAGGAGCAACAAGCTTTTGTCTGCCACGAAGGAGAAAAATCTGACTAGTCTGAGGTCCAAAGAAGGGGTCAGATAGTGTTGCATCTTCTTACCACATATGTGTACGCAATAAACAATATCTACGCAGAAAACATTATTCGAAATGTACATGAAGACTCACATAATGAACAGTTACAGCTCCTTAGAGGAGGACATAAGATTCCAGAAATTAGTATGCAGATGGCACCACCCTAATATCAAGAAGTCACACATGTTTGGAACACGTGATTATGTCAGTAAAACATCATAGCGAGTCTCACAGTCGTTTCCTTCCTCAATGCAAAACTGTCAAAACAAATCTTTATCAACAGAAATTAACTCACGCCTACAATAATCATTGACAAATAACAACTTAGAAAATGTCAGAAACTTTGAATATCTCAGGTCAACCATCAACATCACTGGAGATTGCTCTGCAGTCATCAAAAAGAGATTAACAATGACCGTGCAAAAAACACCAGATGAAATATCGATGGTAACGGGTAAGGGGACAAAAAAGTTAGAACTATTTTGAAGCTACATTTTTGCCGTGACACCATATGGTTGTGGTGAGACGTGGGCAATGACATCCGTAATGAAAATAAAATATTGGAATTCATAATTACATGTTATAGAAATGTCATAAGAGTATCATGGTCTGCAAAAACCTGAAAATAGAAGAAGAATTGTTCCTAAAAACTATAAACTATTATTTCAAGTTAGAATATTTTGGACATATACAAAGAAACCTGGATTTTGAAACGATTAATCGTGGATAGAAAAGTTGCAGGGAAAAGAACACGAGTGAGAACAAGACTACGATGGACACAGGATAATGCAGACCTTCTGAATGTCGCACTGGAATAGGCTGAGCTTCTTCCGCAGAACTGAGAGATTTACAGAGTGGTAATGCGGACAACTTGTTTATTAGCAGGTGAATCATTCTAGGTGATGAGTCCAAGGCACTCACTTGTCAATCTGGGATGCTATTCCTATTGGCTATATTGGGACGTACAGTGTGACCTGGTGATGTGGGTTGTCCTGTGAGGGAATGGTTAATTTGACTTGGAGTCTGGTCTGATAGTCCGAATAAGGGCAATACAGCCTTCGGGGGTGGTATCTAGTCTTGAAAAGGTCTTTTATATGATGTTGCTTCAGAATATCATGTGGCCTGCTGATTCTTTATCATCCTTGGTGTATGTTACAATATTTGGAGGTGGCTCGTGTTGTGGTGTACTTGTATCATCCTTGGTGTATGTTAAAATATTGGGAGGGGGCTCGTCCTGTGGTGTACCTGGGAAAGAATTCTTTATTTTAAAAATGTTTTCTTTTCTTCTATTTTATTTTGTTTTTTTTTAATAAACAATATATCCTCGCTATTTTAAATAGTGTATATCTAATTAGCCGTATTAATACAATAGCTGTTTTGGTTGTTAATAGTTTTGTTTGTTTTGGAGGGAGGGTGGAGTCAATTGTTTTGTTTAAAAACTTTAAATTCTTTTTACCTTTACAGAATATAACAGTAAATACAAGAACAAGGTACAGTTGGACGTTCAAGACCACGAAGCGCATCTATCTACAGACAGTTGGACGTTCAAGACCAAGAAGCGCATCTATCTACAGACAGTTGGACGTTCAAGACCACAAAGCGCATCTATCTACAGACAGTTGGACGTTCAAGACCACGAAACGCATCTATCTATAAACAGTTGGACGTTCAAGACCAAGAAGCGCATCTATCTACAGACAGTTGGACGTTCAAGACCACAAAGCGCATCTATCTACAGACAGTTGGACGTTCAAGACCACGAAACGCATCTATCTATAAACAGTTGGACGTCTAAGACCACGAAACGCATCTATCTATAAACAGTTGGACGTCTAAGACCACGAAACGCATCTATCTATAAACAGTTGGACGTTCAAGACCACAAAGCGCATCTATCTACAAACAGTTGGACGTTCAAGACCACGAAACGCATCTATCTATAAACAGTTGGACGTTCAAGACCACAAAGCGCATCTATCTACAGACAGTTGGACGTTCAAGACCACGAAACGCATCTATCTATAAACAGTTGGACGTTCAAGACCAAGAAGCGCATCTATCTACAGACAGTTGGACGTTCAAGACCACGAAACGCATCTATCTACAGACAGTTGGACGTTCAAGACCACGAAACGCATCTATCTATAAACAGTTGGACGTTCAAGACCAAGAAGCGCATCTATCTACAGACAGTTGGACGTTCAAGACCACGAAACGCATCTATCTATAAACAGTTGGACGTCTAAGACCAAGAAACGCATCTATCTACAGACATCTACATACAAGTCCCAGAATATCATTAAATTTAAGTGATATTTCCTTCGCGATTTCTCGTGTCAGCCAATCCTCAATAATGTAAGCTAGAAGGCAAGTATTTCTCCAGAACAGTTTTTCACACTGATCTCATGCACTATGTTACTTATCATGATATATCCGTCTTTTCCGTAATTTCCTTTGGCTGGCAACAGAACGTGTACGCAAATTGACCAATGATATATCACATAAGTCAAGGGAAACGAGGATGTGTGCGATCAGCACGGATAATTATTCCGGTGAAGGACTTGGTAAATAGTGTACGTGAAATCCTTGCTATGTTTGTAACAACCGATTATCTCTTTTACGCTTTACAAGCACGTTTGATGTTCATTTGTATATCTAGATGTCACGCCCGTGTGTTGCCGGGGCCCGAAAGTGGAGCAAAGAATAACAACACTGTTTACCTTCCACTCATGTCGTAAAAGGCGACTAAGGAGGTTATGGGATAGAGTTGGCTGTCCCATCCCATATAGGGTCAGTGACCCAAAGACATGCTGAAGTCGGATGTGTCAGGCCGAAAGGCGCATAATCGCAGAAATGCTGTAAACCATGACACAACGCATTCCGTTCTCCGGACTACATCCTGCTAATCTGCAGGAGTGTGAGAATGAATGCAGAAGAAGAAGAAGAAGAATATCTAGATGTCAATGATATATCTCAGATAAGCTGTAAACCATGACACGTCACAATGCGTTGCCTGGATTTCATCCTTTTAAATTGCATACGTTATTTAATGAACCCAGAAAGAAGAATTACTATGCGTTGGAATTCCCTAAGAATATTATACCACAAACAGGCCTCGTAAATTATGCAGTCATGTGAACTCATCGATGATTATGAGTTTGAATGTACGTTACTTGACTTTGCCATGATTTTCAGTGGCTGTTGACATAATATATACATACAGCGCCCAATTAAATTTGCGGGAAATGTTAAATAACGTAATTTTTGAGAAATGAGCCTCATTAGTTCACAAGACTGTTAAATTGACAGAGGATTCATCTCTAGTAAATCGTAAATATAGGTAACAAACTAAAAATAAGACATATTTATTATCTTAAAGTATAATAGTAAATTATTAAATATTGATTCCTCGTCAGTTATACACCCCCCCCCCTCGGATTCATCAGATATCCTATAATGGTGACGGTATTTGACTTTTTTTCGTGAAGCTGTTGACAACAATTGAATACCAATTTACATGTTACGCATCATGTATTACTATCATATGTATAGTAATATATATATATATAATTCAGTCAAGTTTTACGCAAAAACTAGTGGTACTAGGGATCGTATTTGTAATGTACAAAATATTCTACACAAATGTATATAATTCAATGTAGATATGTAAACCTGCTTAATGAACTACTCAAAGTCATTTTGCTGCGTAACACAGCATAAACTATGGAGAATCCTGAAGAACAGTTTCCCACGGCATACATTAACGCTTGTCAAAATTCTTTCCCAGAAGCAATCATCATCTGCGCAGCGAGGGAGAAACATTCCATTGATTCAAGATCCAATATAAAATAAGACTATATACTTTCACCATATATGTTTAAAAAATACGTAGGAAACATCACGAGGAGATTATATAAATTTAAAAAAAAATTCTGTCAACATTTGGATAAGTAGATTCAGAAAATTATATATGTAGTTTACTTGTCCACATATCAAGAAGCGTCAAGTGTCTAGAGCACACGATCCTGTTCAATGAAACAACATAGTAAGAAGAATCACATTATTCTCTCAGAACATAGAATACTCAAAACATACATGGAAACATACACGGATTTATACCAACAGTACCTACAGTTACAATAAACAACGAAGATGCTTATATAGATCAGATACTGGGATACTAATGTCCTTACACAGATAACAAATGTCTGGCATGAGGCAAACAAGGAACAAAATTACAACTATTAAGAAGCTATATATTGCCATTGACAACATTGTTGTAAGACTTGGGAAATTACATCTGTAGTGGGAAGGAAAATATTCCAGTCTGAAAAGATATACTTTCCTAATGATATTAACTATCTTGCAAAAATATACTTTCCTAATAATATCATCAACTATTTTGCAAAGATATACTTCTCTAATGATATCATTAAATATCTTGTAAAGTATATTTTCCATAATTATATCATCATCACCGGATTTATACTTGATTAGGCCCTATGATATTTAAGATATGGGGCCCTTTAACAATTAAAAAGTATATAGATAGGGAAATAAACAATGTTTTGTGGGCCATCAAGAAAGTTGGGACCCCTAAGCTATAGCTTGTTTAGCTTATAGGTAAATCCTGCACTGGATATCATCAACTATTTTGCAAAGATATACTTCCCTAATGATATCATCAACTATTTTGCAAAGATATACTTCCCTAATGATATCATCAACTATTTTGCAAAGATATATTAAAATATCATCTAGCATATGTCACTTAAATATCTCATAAACAGAATCCAACCACAATACTCTCCAGCGTGTCAACCATGTAACCGTTGACAACCACAATACTCTCCAGCGTGTCAACCATGTAACCGTTGACAACCACAATACTCTCCAGCGTGTCAACCATGTAACTGTTGACAACCACCTCTTCAAGTGTAATACGCTAGATGATTTTAGGAGATTAATTTCTTCCCATGAGACCAAATCAATGAGGCACACTGTATTGAGCAAAGCAGCAATACGCACCTGCAGATATCATTACATAACACTGAATCAAAGAGAAAACACTCAGGAGCAACTGATCACTGAAGAAGATGAAGAAGAAAAAAAGGCTTGCAGCGAGCAATATCTACTGAAGACGAATGTGTCGGATAATTGTCGCAAATATAATGGCGAAACAACGCATTTCTATTGTCTGGTTTACATCATACTGGAAATTTAGTAGGATCACCGTCCTGCTACAATATAGACCTAGCGGGAGTTTGAGAATAAACGATGACGACATAGAAGAAGGAGAAAAGCGATAAGAATGTCATAGATAATATACATCCTAATGCAGAAACTGTAAGACCTAAACATGGAAGTTTAGCTAATAACAGAACTTCACACACACACATAAGCTAACATATTTTGGTCATATAAAAGACACACTTAGAAGGATTAATCTTTAAGAGACATGGGAGAAACCTCTTAAATAAGGATGAACACATGACAACTAACACAGAACAGAGAAGTTTACAGTGTTGCAGTAATGATAACGTTCTAAAATGAACGTAACATAGAAGAAATAGTAAATGAGTAATATATACAGCATAACGGCAAGAACTTAGTAAGGCAAAGTCAGAAATCTTCTAGAATGAAAATACAAATGTACCTTGTATAGTGAGGATCGTTGCCTTTAGCCGCGGGTGTGTGTGTGTGTTGTTTGGTTATATCAGAGCCGTTTTCACAAGATATAATAAGTATATAAAATCAACCACATATAGTATGAAATAATACCGGATTCCCTAGAAAAAAAAGAATAAATACACGATAGATTTATTAAAAGAGAGATTTATAAGAGAACTATAGGAGATTTATATAGATGTGGACTTTTTGGGTATTATAGGTCTTAAATTTTATAGCTGGATTGATTTGGCAATTAATTGTAACAGATGTATGCATGCATGTGAAACAATTGTAACTGACAATTATGCATGTGTCTGAAATATTTGCAATTGAAATTGATGCCTGTATGTGAAACATTTATAACTCAGATTGATGTATGCATGGGGAACATTTATAACTGAGATTGATGTATGCATGGGAAACATTTATAACTGAGATTGATGTATGCATGGGAAACATTTATAACTGAGATTGATGTATGCATGGGAACATTGTTTAAAGAATTTGAAATCAGTCATTCAGTTGCTTCCTACTATTTTTGAGCTTTTCTGTTTCATGTGAACAATTATACTTCTGATGTTTAACTTTATGAATGTTTCTTGTTTATTTCAGTTGTTATTACTGATTAGTCGACAGTCCCTCGAATTGTTTGAACAGACAAAAATCTGTTTGCGAGAATTCCCTTTTTCCTTTTTCACAAACACACAAGGAAACACTAACATAACTTCAAGCAAGAAAACACATTAATAACTTCACGCAAGGAAACACATTACTAGCTTTACGCAAGGAAACACATTAATAATTTCACACAAGAAAACACATAGTCTCTTCACACAAGGAAACACATAGTCTCTTCACACAAGGAAACACATACATTAACTTCACACAAGGAAACACATACATTTCTTCACACAAGGAAACACATAGTCTCTTCACACAAGGAAACACATACATTAACTTCACACAAGGAAACACATAGTCTCTTCATACAAGGAAACACATACATTAACTTCACACAAGGAAACACATAGTCTCTTCACACAAGGAAACACATACATTAACTTCACACAAGGAAACACATACATTTCTTCACACAAGGAAACACATACATCTCTTCACACAAGGAAACATATACATTTCTTCAAGCAAGAAAACACATTAATAATTTCACACAATAAAACACATATATTAACTTTACACAATAAAACACATACATTAACTTTTCACACAAGGAAACACATACATTTATTTACACAAGGAAACACATACATTTCTTCACACAATGAAACACATACATTTCTTCACACAAGGAAACACATACATCTCTTCACACAAGGAAACACGTACAGAATTTCACACAAATCCGGAAATAAAAAAAAAAAATAAAGTACATATATATTTCTCAATGGACAATGTCAGCAACAAAACTTGCTGTAGCATACTTCATAGCGCGACGGCATAAGTCGGATCTCAATATAAGATTTATCGCACGTGCATCAAACATGATCGCAATTGGTTGATGAGCTCATCGTTATGTGTGTCTGGCCGGAAGTAATATCATCATGAGATGAGCATTTTCTCTTGAACTGATATCTTTCTTGTTAAACTGTTTTTTTCTTTCTCAAAGCTTCACATCTAGATCTATCAATCCATATATCAATCAATCAGTCTGTCTATCTATCTGTCTAATCTACACATCTATATATATGTCTATGCGTCTGTCTGTCTGCCTGTCTGTCTGTCTATTTGTCTTCCTCATCATCATCATCATCATCATCATCATCACATGCCTACATCAAATCGTTCTCTTAAAAAACATTCAGTTTCTTTGGGACGGTGTAAGTGAATATTTAAAAATGTCCTATGTTGTTCGAACTAGTTCGACGTTTGAGCACAGACAAAATCAGCAGTATTTCTTGCGCTTTCATACTGATCAGCATCTGACCATTAATATGTGTTCCTTCTGCGCCGAATACAGTGAATAGGGCATGCAGAAACCTGTGCTCTCCAGTTCTATCGGTTGAAACCTACCTTCCTGGAAGTGTGATAGTTATTCTCTGGCTCTGTCTCGAGGTGGGCCGAAAATACACAGACTTCCCAGCAATATAATGCCATCTAATGGCATTAGGTCAAAGGACACGAGCCCATGTACCGCTGGATCAGCAGCCAACCAACCAATCAATACGAACATGCCGGATTTAAAGCTTATCAAGGGTAGAGATGTTTATATGATAGAATCTAGCACGTAGTAGGCACGTTTAGGTGATAAAACTTTGAAAGGTGTAGGGATGTTTACATGATACAACCTGGCAAAGGTTAGGGATGCGTACATTATGAAACCTAGCGATTAGTAAGACTGTTTACATGATAAAACCTAGAAAGTAGTATATCTATTGTTTTCCTTTTATTTTTACTATTAGTATTCTTTTATTCAAATAACAGTAGACAGGACATAATCTATATAAATTCGAAATAAATTTGATAATGCCTTGTGGTCGAAACGTCGATTATGTCATGTGTACTTTTATTTGTATTTTTTTTCACGTTAGCACTTGCCAATGATAGTCTGTTAGCCGTCATCCAGTAAGACTACATTTCATTTATACTACGTCAGTACATATTTTCCTACATTTTTACAGCAGTAGTATCTTTTATTGATTGTCATACATTTGTAGTATAAGATTTGGATATTGACAAGGGAACAGTGCATATTCTTCTTAGTCAAATTATTGGATGAGTCTTTTAGATTAAACATAATTCTGTGTCGCATCATACGCCATTGATCGAAGTATCTTAAGTATCCAAGACTTGCGTTGTTCCGATGATATCAATCTGTTGGCTGGTTTAGAATCTGGACTTCAGGAGCTCACCTCAAACTTGGAGGAAACTATCGAAAGTGTGACATGGAATTTGGCATTTATAAGAGAAAGACATCGAGTGACGTTAAGGCCAAGTGGGTATCCGATTAAACTGCCGCAAAATTGAAGAAGTTACCACCGTTAAATGTCTCGGGTACTACGTGTGTGCTGAAGGTAGCTCGGTAGGTGAGATGGGCTGGGATTCGGGGTGATGATGGCTGCCATTGCTTGGGGTTGAATATGGTATGGAAAGGTGGGATCATTGTTGCAGTGAAGATCAGTCTCTTCAGATTGCTGGTGCTAAGCGCATCTTTGTGTGGATGTGAGAGTTGCACAATCGGAGCAGACATCGAAAGAGGGATTCGGGCTTTGAAAATAGGTGTTACAGACATTTGTTAGGAAAAAGCTATATAGAGAACTGAACAAATATGTTTGATGTCAGCAAATTAACAAAATAGCGCGTTGTCAAAGGTCGTTTTTTGGCAGTGGTGAAGTGACGTGGGCTTGTTCGGTTTGGAAATGCGGCGAGACAAATTTAGTCTGCAAAAATATGCATTAGAGTTCGCAGTTACTTGATCCACAATTTTAATTAGTTTTTATGTCGGAGGTTGCAGCTAGTTGATCCACAACGTTCATTACTTTTTGAGGTTGCAACTCGTTTAACCGCAACTTTCATTACTTTTTATGTCAGAGGTTGCAACTCGTTGAACGCAACTTTCATTACTTCTTATGGTAAGAAAGCTCTGATATAACCAAAATTGGATTACCGTCCGAAGCAGAGATGTGAGTCTATGTGTGTGTACAAATAATATGCAATGGAGCATACATGACCTATTCCTGCGTCTACACCTACCTAGTATCAAAGTCAGGCATCGAGTACCACAGGTGAAAGAATACTTTAAAGTTTTCAACAATGACTATCACCTATAATACCAACCTCTAAAAACTCAGAAGGAAGTTGCATAAAAAAGTAACGTCTTGGATATCAGAAGCAGAAGATATCAAAGTCTGTGAGCTGGAAGAACTAGGAAGATGCTGTGAACGGAAGGAAGTGCATAAATTTCGAATGTTATTGACGAATTTTGTACTACAGATACAAAGAGAGTGTCGCGATTGTGCTGTAAATAAGACAGAGGTAAATAAGACAGAGGGACTGATTTGTCATAGAATAGTACTTGATGTCATAAGATATCATTATTTATATTGATGACTCAGTAGCAAGAGAAACAAACAGGTTCGGTAAGGCTTCTTCACCAACCAAAATGGCAACAAGGACGTGAAAAATCTGCTGCATATAGCACCACACCACTGAGCATGATAATGGAGATAGAAGCGGATACAGCGGTTCTCCACTTGCTGTCGTCACAACCACCAACATCTACAGTGATTCGATCCCACTCATAGGGTATACTATGCAAGATAGGAAAATGTATGATAAGAAACTTGTGGGACACTCTTCTCAACAAACTTCAGAACATCACACGTATCTATTGTCAGGGCATCTAAAAAGCTGACCCATTAGCGGGTAAAGCTATAGTGGATGACAAAGTGATGAGAAGAGACCTAGCTGAATTATTAAGAGCATAATGGACATATTACAAAATGATGAAAAGGATGCTGAAAATGACAATGCACATGTTCAGAGAAAGATATAAATTGGAGAGATTTGCGGATAGTGGAGAATTTGCATCCTCAATGCAAAGTCTACTGAGATTATATACTTCCAGATGGCTCACGGAATTGTAAGGAGAGTTTTATAGGAATGCCCCTTGTGCAGTGATGTTGGTTGCAAATTAAAAATCACTCTCAAACGCGCTCACATTATAATAAGAGTTACTTTTTAAAAAAAATACTGTATGAGATAAAAGAATTAGATAATATAATCTGTTTATACATTCGTTTATGGCTCCCTGATTGTTTTTTTTCGTCATGTTCAGTTTAGTCTGCAGATAATTGTAGAGAAAGTGTGTATATAAAGCATGCAGTTTTTCTTCTGTTTTCGATCTCTGTTTTTGCACGTTTTGTCATAATACATCCGCGTTCAGCATTTAATTGTTCAGTCTCTTGCATTGAACAGGATGGAGAGTCACCCATATTATTTTAGTATTGTTATTTTATTTCACGATATCTTGATTCTTGATTAGAAACTAGCTTCACATCACATGTGGCACTTCCATAAGTGCTCTACCCTTCGTTTCAGCAGCCATCCCAGTGTATGTAGAGTATCGGTCAAGTGTTGATTACGTGATCTTCGGGGCCTTCCAAAAAATTATTTTTCCTTCCCTCTCCACTAGATACTCCATGTCTGTCATTCTCTGTATATGTACGTTCTCAGCCTCATTGCCGTCATTTTCATCTTGAAATGAATTTATTATTGTCTTGAACAAGTCTGCCTTATCTCTTCTCAGCAATGTACCGCTAATTGCCTGCTGATAAGTCAGCTCTCTCGTTTCCTCTGACACCAGCATGACTATTGCAGTATATCCATATGATGATCTGGATAATTATTCAATAAATTCAGGCTAACTATTACCCATTAATGACGCTAACCTATAGAGGTTATAGCCAGTTTTCAATGTTACATCTTAGATAGATGGATGAAAATCATCTTGCAATATTGCAACCTAGATCTATTGATAAATCAATTTACAATAGTAAGTATTAGGTATTATGTCTGTTGATTATCCTCTTCGCTCATCGGATACGCCCATAGTTGCTCAGATCTCTGCTTCAGTAAATTTCTCAGAGTATAATGGCTGATGACTCTGGTTCTATGTTGGTCCACTGCTCTTTTTCAGCTCTTTGACAGGGATTATCTACGGGCCACGCCCATCTTCATTCCCAATCCCCGCATTCTCGATATTGACTCATGCTCATTCAACTCAAAATCGTCATATCGTGAGGACTCACGGAGAGCAATGTGTGCTCGGTCCATAGGTTGATCATCTGTTGTGGTGGCGAGGATATTGCATATAAGAATGGCAGTACTATATTTTGACTAGAAGACCAAATGTGATTGTCCTGGTAAACTCATTCATTTCATTCACATCCCTGGACATTTATAGTCCTGTTGACATATTGTAAAAACATTCTTTACAAGTGACGCTATTTGATTTTTCTGTTATTTGTATTTGTCACTGTGTGTATATACATTTCATCATGATTGTCAACAATATAAGACCTACTGACTAACTGGAAATCGAGTATTCTTAATGACTCATTGAATATTTATATGATTTCGTTGGCTGTCACACACAGTATAATCACAGGGACCAATGAACGTTACGGTAATAGTCAAATGAGAGTCAATAAGGAGACTAGATTTGCAATTAGCCAGTAGATATTATATTTTAGACGTTCATACTTTGTGTTGGCAGACACTGAAAATCACGGACACATTAAAACGTCGTTAAATATGGACAGTGAAACCCGATGGGTCCTCAGAGCTGTATAATTTACGAGGGACTAGCTTAATCTTGCTATGTCTATTGGCACATGTTGCATCCAGAATTCATCCACGCTTCTCTCTCTCATGTGTAAGTTTTTAACCAGGTTCCATATCAAGGGTACAACACTTAACTCATTTTTCATCACGGGCCTTCATTTTATACATTACCGCACGGTTTTCATTTTTTTTCCCTATCATGTCCAAGCTCATGTTATCTGTATTTAACTCTGTTGTTCATTTTTTGAGTTAACATTATCTAGAAAAAAAATGTGTCCAAAATGTATATTGATTTTGCAAAGAAGCAAATTGTAAAAGCTCATTAATTTACTTGCTGGTGACTTGAATGGCCGCTCACCCCATTTTGGTTTCCAAGACTGTAAAAAGCATACGTTTCAAAGAACACACAAATGTGACGAAATGGACACTCTAACACTGAAATCCTAGTTCATCAGATGTTTTTACATATATTTAAAACAATATAATTCTCCGGTTGCCTGTTATATTTATATGTAAATGTGCAGTACATGAACGAGACATACAAATAACACTTATCTCCATTGTTGTATCGCTATTTTCTGTCAATAAAATATCACAATTATTACTATGTGTGATCCAACAACTGCTACATTACTTATATGTTATCCAACAATTGATACATTACTTATATGTTATCCAACAATTGATACATTACATATATGTTATCCAACAATTGATACATTACATATATGTTATCCAACAATTGATACATTACTTATATGTTATCCAACAATTGATACATTACTTATATGTTATCCAACAATTGATACATTACTTATATGTTATCCAACAATTGATACATTACTTATATGTTATCCAAGTGTGATCCAACAATTGCTATATTATTTATATGTGATCCAAACATTGCGACATTACTTATGTGTGATCCAATAATTGTTACATTATTTATATGTGAAGTGTGATATAACTGTTATTAAATTACGTATGTGTGATCCAACAATTGTTACATTACTTATCAGTGATACAAATTAATATTACATTACGTGTGACAACAATTATTACATTACTTAGGCATATGTGATTCAACAACTTGATATGTCTAGAGTAACGTTTTATTATATATATTTATTTTTGGTACCATATCATATTCAGGACGTAGTCATCAACTTAACATTTTTAGCTGTAGTGATTTTCTCTGCAAAATAAATACGTTTAGTAGTTTGCCATTGCTTTCTGAAGTGTCCAGATGCACAATTTCTTGTGGCGGGAATCGAACTAGCTATCTTTGCCGTTACGTACCACCCCGCCACAGAAACGGACTATTAGATAGTTTATGGAATTGACAATGTTTGAAACCACGCCATAATTATGTTGCATAACATAAGTTGGTCAGATTGCACTTGCGTTTGCAAGACAATAATATTGCGACTATTGGAATATAATGAAATCAATTATTAAAGTACATCTTATCCAAAGAGCAAATGTTATAATTTTCAACTATTGTTTGTTTTAATTATAAATTAGACTACGGATGTGGTTGCGTTTATGGGTCTCACCAATGACCCACTAGACATACCACCCATGCAACAGAAAACCTTAGTAGATGACATCCTGTTATATTGAGGTTATCTTCTTAGAGAAGCTTCATGGCATGTTATCTAACATTTATGCTTTTTTGTTGTTGAAATGTGTTTCATGTTTACCTGAATATATATGTATTTATATGGTTGGGAGGGAGCCAGAGATGTACTGTGCAGCACTGGGGAGGAGGAAACTGACATCACTGTTTTTTCATATGGCTGAAGCCCATCATAGAGGCACAGTGAATCAGGACGTGGCAATCCCTTTGACTTGAACATTTGGTTGCATGCCTGTAGCAATAGAGAAATTCGGCATAACCATTAGTCAATTGGTGGCGGGGAATGAGCACAGTGAACCCTATCTTGGCTACAGTGGCTAGGAGCAGTTCATAGGTTGAAACCTACATTCCTGGAGGTGTGATAGTTATTATCTGGCTCTGTCCCGGGGTGGGCCGAAAATCCACAGACTTCCCAGTAATATAATGCCATTTAATGAAATTAGGTCAAAAGGCATGAGCCCAAGGACCGATGGATCAGAAACCAACCAACCATTACAATTAGACCAGTTGTTCCCAACATTCTTTGTCATGAGGATCCGTTTTGGTACAAATATTTTCCGTTGTATCTCTGATGCCAAAATACGACAATTGATTTCATTGCGATTTACCAAGGCTTTATAAGTTTTATATGTCAATATTGTTGTATATACTCCAGAATTCGAGCTGAAGTCTCCTCGCTTAGTGATATACAGCTGGTTTATTCTCTTCAGTAGAAAATTATTTACATCACTAACACCAACTGGCCCTCCCCCTTAAAAACTGAATTTGCTCCCCCTCCCTATGGGGTGTACGACCAACATTGGGAACCAGTATCTAGACCAGTGTTCCCCAATATTTGTTTTTACTGTTTTTGTATTGTTTTTATAAAACAGCTAAAATTTGGTTTCTCCCCCTTTTTATGCGTTCTTTATAATAAATCAATGTTGTATTTGTATAAAGAGGAGGGGAATTGAAATCGCCATCTCCTATCTATGATCTTGGATTCATTTACTGTCTTTTAGCCTAAAATATGTTCTCAAATTGTGCAGATTTTGAATACTCAGAGTATCCCCATATCAGATGCAAATAAAACACATGAGAACGTAATAACCATATTACTGCAGTCCATTTCTAACAAATAAATTATTTGTCTTATTCTGTAATCGAGCATATTATATTTGTTACGACGTTTCTCGAAGAAAAACTAAGATGCAAGGTATTTATTAGTTAGTTAGTTAGTTAGTCGTCGGATCATCATCACTGCGAACTGGACACGTCCACAGTTGCTATCATCTCTCATTGAGTGCATCCTCCATTACACCTCTGATGACAGTACTAGTCCTATGCTGGTTTACCATCATTCTTCTGCGCCCACAAAAATGTTCACTTCTAGAAACACCGCATTTCAATCCCTGATATTTAATCTTAGTCATTGAAACGGGATCATCATCCATATTAGTCACACTCTCGCGTGCTATATCTTTTAAGGAGTTCAAAACGTCAGCGCTATCCATTTCCCCTTCGCTCTGTGTCACAATCGCGCATGACGCCAGTTGATCCGCTCTTTCATTGCCTCGAACACCCACCTGTCCTGTCACGAAAATAAATGTAACCACTTTCAGCCTCGCCTTTTTCAAGGCCTCATTCCACCGTTCGCGAACGAGAGCCACTTGTACCTTTCTAATCATACACATAGAGTCACTCAAGAAGCACACCTGCGTTACCTTCTGTGTGCATACCCACTCAAATGCCCTGGTCACCACCATAATCTCTATGGTCATACTACTCGTAGTGACCGCAAAGGCCCCTCTCCTCCCTCATTATTTTACCTGCGCACTGAGCTGTGAAGGCCCAAGCACTGCGAACATGTCTAATCACAGATTCATCAGTGTATATAATCACATCCCCCTCTTTGGTATTATCACTGACCAAAGCCTACACTTCTTTCTCCACAGCTGTGGGTCACCATTCTCTGCACTCCCTGCTAAGTGATATTACTACACAAAAACAAGTTTCGAAATCTGTGGGTAGACTTTTTCCATTCCGCACCTATTGCCACATCCTGCATTCTGCATATGCTTTGTATGACACCCTCAGCACGTTCAATCCACGACCTCCCTCTCTTGAGTCTATTGCCTTTAACTTTCTGTATTTCGGAATGCAATGGGAGTTCCTTATCTGCATGTATTTTAAGGTACGCCCGTGCACGACAATACTGTAATCTGTGCTCAGCTGTTGGACAGTCAAGTAGGTACCGCATAGCTCTTGTCGATGTGTCTCTTATGCACCCAAGTATGATACGCATTGCTGTAATCTGGATTATATCCAGTCTTTTGATCTGAGTTTGGCTAAGAGTCAGAATTGCCAGCGCATATTCCACCACAACCACAACCAAACCCTGGCACAAACGAAATAACAACCTCTGCTCATATTGCACAGCAGCCATAACCTTCATTGTTGCTAAGCCTTTGCCTGCCCTTATGATAACGTGGTCAACAAGTTTCCTGAAACTCAGAATTCTGTCAAAAAACACACCCAGATATCTCATTGTGCTGGTTCATTTTTTTATCGTTTCTGAGCCAACGAAAAAGATGGCATGTGTGCCTTTACCATGTGATTGTTCAAGAAAAACCACCTGACGAATGCCTTCGAAAGATTAACCACTGCTTCCGTATCTAGACACCAATTTGTCAGTCTGTCCAGATCCTTCTGTAGTTCCACGACGCACTCTTCTCGATTTCTGCCCTGTCTATTTACCAGGATATCACCGGTGTATAACATCGTTCTGCCAACACCTGTGATTTGATTGCCAGCTAGATGTACTGTGTATGCATTGAACAGTACAGAAGATAGAGGCGACCCCTGTGGCAGACTAGGGCTAATAACCGTTGGTGCCGAAATTCAGTTACCACACTGAAGAACTACTATCATATGCATCAGGGCGGCACCAACCCACCGAATGACAAAAGGATTTACAGGAAAATTTAACAGCTGGTCCATCAAGATATCAAAGTACACCCTATTGTACACATTTTCAAGATCTATTGCGACCGCACATGTCTCCATGCGCGAATCGAACCCCTAAAAAGCATCCTGCACAGGTATGGATTCATTCTGCCATGTCTTCTTTACGATACCCTGGACGATACCCTCCTAACAATGTTGATAAACTCTTATTTCGTTCAAGATAGTACGATACTTTCCATGCCAGAAATTTTTCCAAAAGCTTGCTAATCGTCTTCTGCATTGTTATTATTCTGTAGCCTTGTATCCTGGTGTGGTCCTTCCCAGGTTTAATTAGTGGAACTATATAGCTGCGTGCACAGCACAGCATACATTTATTAAATCTTATCATCAGCTAAGATAAAATTTAAGTGATCGCACGCCACTAGTAGGACAAGGGCCTAAGTCATAAATTTGTTAAATCTTGTTATCAGCTAAGATAAAATAGTTACTTTAAGTGATCGAACGCCACTAGTGGGGCATGGCTCCAAGTCACGCAATTGTTAAAATCGTATTATCAGTTAAGATCTAATAGAGTTACTTCAAGCACATAGAAAAGGAATGACAGATCATTCTAAAAAAATCATCGTTTCCTCTGAGGAAATCAGAACATTACTTTTAACAACAGGATTTTAGTCGAAAGAAGTGTGTCCAACGTGACAATTTTTCACAAAATTGTCGTCAAATTTCTCAAGCTAATAGGGAATCGCACACCAAAATGGCCGAATGAGCAAGTCATGCTACAAAGATACAGTGAAGGCAGACGTAAAGGCCGACCGCGGAAACGATTTACCACGAAATAAAAGAGGCGACAAATACCACATTATACTCAGCACACACGGAGACCATCTCCAGAGAACTCTTCTATCTCTGACACTGATAGGCAACACAAAGTGTAGCGAATACATAGAATGGGCGAATTATCTTTTTTAAAATTTTACGTAAACGTCCACTCTTACTGAAAATGTATCTGCGGCCCTGATATAATTATTCAGAAACTAAGAGACATTATTATATGTTTATGTTTCCCTTCGCCAGTGTGGCAATAGGAACCATCTCCACCACTACCATATGTGTTCGTGATGTTTGCTGTAAGGAATTTATGACATTAGCCCGTTCCATTAGTCTGTGGCTTGATAGAATGACATAACTCACGAGACCGACTTTTCATTGCCACAAACAAGCAAGAAAATCAATGTGAATCCTTGCAATAACTTCAGAACAACGTTCTAGCAATTAAAATAATTGAAAAACAATTACTGCTGACACAAAACGCAGAGAAACTGTTACAAATATACCAACATTTAAGAGATATCACAATTACGTGTCTGTCATTCATAAATATACCAACATTTTCAGAGATATCACAATTACGTGTCTGCCATTCATAAATATACCAACATTTTCAGAGATATCACAATTACGTGTCTGCCATTCATAAATGATAACTAAAAACCCATAACCAGTCAGGATGGTAAATGATATCTCATCGGATGAGTCGACACACAGTTTTCTTCATCGATTTTAATCTTCTGGAATACGAATATGTGTGGAAAAATCCCGAACTGTCCAGTCTTTGATGTTGTCTATGTATCATTTCTTCCCCACCCCTCTTCGTCCACTTCTTTCACCTTCGACTGTTCCCCGTAGTATCTTTTTTTTAGAAGGAATCACGTGGACATACATGCAAAAACCATGTAAGTCGGTTATTAACCAGTCTGCTATATAAAACTTTTTGTAAACTTTAAAATACATCCAAGACTAATAAATATGTTATTTGTTCATATTGTGGTTTATAGATCATTATAACTCTATGCTTAACGGCAAATGTGGATACTGCCAACCATCATTCACCTGGGAATAGACAATATAATAGTAAATTAAGATCTAGGGGATCTCACTGACACAGTGGTTAATCCGTTAGCTCTGAGTTCAAGAAGTTGCCAGTTCAATTTCGCTCGCCACGTGTTGTTTATAAAATGATTTTTATTTTTGGGATATCATAAGTATTATTTCTTGAAGCTTCGAATTACGTGCTACGAGTGGTACTAACGGTAGGCGACCTACCGCTTTGTTGAGAGGGACGGAGTACATACGAGGTAACACGGGTACAATATAGGCTATCCTCTACGGTTTTGAGACCCTTTTCTAGGAGAAAAAAAAGCCACAAATGGTTTTATATTCCTTGATTTGTCATTTAATGCTGGAACACATTCAATGGTGATGATCACGGTCTATTACAGGGGTCGGGAACCCATGGCTCGCGAGCCAGATGTGGCTCTATTGATGGTTACATCTGGCTCGCAGAACAAATGTTCGATTATAAAAAGAAATGTTTCTTTAGACTCATTTGATCTACATATTCATTGCATATCACTATTTCTTTCTATAAAGGAGGTAAATTCTGCATCAGAAGTCGCATTAATGGTAAGAAATACTCATTATAGATTAGCAACAACATAACTATGTTATTAAAAAGAACGCAGAGACATAATTATTGTACTCTTAGTGTTGAAATTACAGAAAATGCACACAAAAGCTGCTTAGAAACAACCCAACGATCACCATGGGCTTAGCGACAACAACACATGACTTATAATAAACACCATCTTTATTCCAACGTTATGTTACCCGTATCAGACATGGTCCTTCACAAAAACACTCATGAAAAATATTAAAACATGTGAGATGAAATACCTGAGATGAAAGGCTATAAAGATAACCAGAATAGATTGAATGAGAAATACATTAGAGAGATAGCAAAGACCGTATCATGCAAACAATATATAGTGACAACACATCAACTGGTTCGGACACCTTATGCGAATGGAACCATCACAACAAGCCTTCCAGGCATACAACAGCAGATAGAACATCTACAGAGCACTGGGAAGACCAAGAATAAGATGGGAAGATTCAATCAGAGAGATTGTTAAAAATACGGCATAAGCATGGCCAGCGCAAAAAAAATGGCCAACAACATAAAACTTCAACTCCTCACAACAGTTTAACAGTACATGTCGAAAAGACAACAGATAGAAAGACATTCAAAATACTGAAACATAACACGATCACAAGATTGCGTTGAATCTGGTATTTGTGTAGCTTGTTCTGTTCTGAAAACAAACGAAAATCTGCAAAATTTTATACTTTTTATGGCTTGTCTTATATTATTGAGTTTCTTATATGCAAAATGAAGCCAGGAAACATTGTGTGTTCCAGACATTTGAAGATTGAGATACCTTTTAAGAAATGCATATTTGCTTGGATTGTAATTTTCTCTTAACATTACCAGCAGACGGAGACTAAATATCTTATATCGAGAAGTCTAGAATAAATATATATGGAAACAAAACACTTTTTAGGCGACGTATTTGCAGTTGGATAACACCCCACGCCAATATAGGCTATACCCATTTATTTGAGCTGATATAAGTGCGTCTGAGAGCTGGAGCATTGTAAACCTCTTACGTGGTTGTGCTAGTGAAGTCAAAGTTGAGATACACTGTCTTGAAGTCTGTCTTTTGTCAATTCAATCCTGGCGTACACATGGGAAATCATTCTTCAAAAATTAGGTTTTTTGACGTTTCTGTAATAATCTGATTGATTGCACCGGGAGTTGAACACGATCAAATATTGAACAATTCAACTCACTGCTGTCTAATGAGTAAAACCAATTCCTTTTTTTTCTCACTTCTGTTCCTCCTCATGCCTTGCCGAATAGTAACGATGAACTACTGGTAGCATCCGAGACACGGAAAGATGTGACATTATGGAGTCCAGTAGTCTCGTTGACTTCCTCAACCATCATTTTCTTGTGCAAAAAATACATGGCACACCTTACTCCTCGATACGCCTTAGGCGGGAGACAGGGAAATGTTACTTAATTGTCTCTGTAAGTTTACAATTTTATATTAACACTTGCGGCTGGAAATTATGATGCGATTGAAAAGAGATTATTCTGTCGTTTTATTTCTTGTTTTTCTACAAATTCCATAGTAAATAATGTTCCTTGTCAACTTCATGCCTTATGCGATCTATTCTAGATGGATTTATATAATTTTTTTTAAGCTACCACTTGAGGTGATAAGTGTATCGCATTGCTCTTGCACGTGCAGACCGCACTGCTCTTGTGCGGACCCAGGGTTAGCAACCATGATCCTAGTTCCTCCTCGTGGTGCACCCTGGAAACAGAAATACAGCTGTTCGTTGTGTGTTTCTGGCCAACACTCTAGGGATCATGGATGTGGATGTGGAGTGTGCAGATGTAATAAGAATTGCCTGTAAAAGACAAAAAATATCTACGAGACCTCTGCTCAACCACATACAGTGGCACAGCCGGTACACACTGAAGCACGTCATTCAGTCTCGGGCAGCAGAAATGCAGATGCACTGGAGGGGCGGATAATACAATTAGATCGGTATGGGTAGATGTGACCACGAACATCGGGAGCCGAACGCTGGTTTTTAGGAAAATAATATTTTGAATATTGTGAGGAGCGCGGTAGCCTAGTGGATAGTGAAGATATTACCACGACCGGATATTTAAAAAAAATCAGGGTTGTGATTTCCCACTTGACACGACCACTCCTCCAGTCGACTCAGCTGTAAATGAGTACCTGACGCATGAGTTAGGGAAGGTAAAAAAACAGCAAGGAAGGGAACTGGCCAACCCACCTAATAGTTGCTGCGACATGAAGAGTTATCTTCATCCCCAAAGGCAGATGCCATGGGACCTTACCTTTTTTAATATATTGAACACAAAGAGAGGACAGCACAGCGCCAAAGTGCAGAGTTACGTGAAAAAGTGGCACGACAAATAAAACGCTACATGAAGATCGAGAGAAAGCAGTGCTCAGCTCGAGAACCCGATGCTCCCAAAAATGTGTAAGGACATCACCAGGTTCATGATGACGGTGAATGACACCTCCGCTAAGAGACCGAGCGAATACGAGCTCATTATAACGTCGTAGATTTCCAATATTGGAATCATGCTCAGGGAGAAAAAAGTTCAGTACCCGATGGGCACAGGCACAATACGTCTAATTACGCTAGACGTGTTCACTGGCAACAGAACACTTCGTGTAAGATAGGTGTAGTCGACTCACGTTTAAATCCCAGACTGGCGCCTCCTCGGAGACTGCCACCCAGGGACATGTTTTGGCCTGAAAGTCCAAAGGAATAGTGGGTGAAAACAGTCACGCCGTAGAGTCGATACACAAACGCCGTCTGGCAACAGATAGGAAAGCTGTCACAGCCTAGGGAAGCCAACCCGAATCAAAGCCATGCGGAAAACGGATGTGCAGAAACTTCCGAGATACAAATAACCCAGATAAGCTGTAAATCGTCAGCATACCGAATTTCACATTCCCCGGCGGAAGTGACCCGGACCTTCCGTGTTGGTTATCAGAGAGCGAACACATAAGAAGATGTAGATACTACTATATTCTTCGATACTATTCAGGTAGGATTAAGGACAGCAATATATATATATGAAAGATTATTGAGAATACCATGAATAAATATACTAGAAATACGTATCAAACAGTACTGAGACGTATTCAGTAACGAGACACTAATGGTGACTACAAGTAAGACTCAATGAACTGGGGATAAATCCTTTTGGCTGGACATACCAATCAAGAGCTGAAGCAATAAATATTGAAGACGAATGTTGAAGCGCCTCATCAATAATATATCACATAATGTGAGACATGTTTAGCATACAAAGAGAGATGCTTGATGGTAATATGGAGAAATTGTCACCTAGAACAGCTATGAACAATAAAATTGTTACGAACTGTTTAGATATATCCTTCACTGCAGCCTCTTAACTCGCTCAGAATCGCCAGGAGCACAGGGTGGGGAGAAAGACGTCTATATTTTGAAAAGAATATGTCTTTCATCTGAAAATATATATACCGTGTATATATATATATATATATATATAATAACACCAACTGCAGCAACATCAACAACAACTCCAACTGCAGCAACAACAACAACACCACCAACTACAACACCAAGACCAGCAACACCAATAGAAACAACAAACAATAACAAAAACAACAGCAACGGAAGCAGCAGCAACAACAACAAAAAAAATAACAACAACAACACAACCCATACACACAATTTTCTGGAAAGAATACTTCTTTAAATAACAATTCCAACCAGTTTATACAAGACAAAATCACTTTTACAGCTTTATATAAAGATAGGCTTCCAGAATCAATGAAATTAATTGATAGAATTCAAACACATAAATCAAATGTGAGATGTTTAAAATATACATAAGCAACCAGCATATTTTGTCCCATAACTATCACATTCGTACCATAACTGTTAGTTTTAGTCCGATAAATGTCATATTTATTTCTATAACTGTCATATTTAGTCACATAACTGTCATCTTCGTCCCATAACTATAATATTTAGTACAATAGCTGTCTCGAACAATCACATAACTGCCATACTCGTCCGACAACTGTCATATTCGTCACATAATTGTCATATTTGTCACATAACTGCAATATTTAGTCACATGATTGTTATATTTAGTCTCATAATTGTCATATTTAGTCCCAAAACTGTCATATTTACCCTATAACTGTCTTAATCGTCACATAATTATCATATTTAGTCACACGATTGCAATATTCATGTCCATAAATGTCACATTTTATTCTTATATTTTAAAAAAATTATTAAATCTTAATTGGTCACATTCAAATATTCAATCTTCCTAAGGAAGATCGTCCGACGTGTGTTTACAGGTACACAATTATGAAACACAGATGGAATATCTTGTGGTAATAAGGCTCAGAAGAATGTGTCAAATACATTTTGTTATGTAAAGTGATATTTTAAGAATTGTAATTTTTAGTAACAACAAATATTCAAAATTAAGCAATATAAGATTACAATATATATATACAAATAATTGTTTTGTTTGACAAGATTATTTTTTTCCCATTCTGGTTATTTCACTTGTCTTGTTGAGATGATTCACACTGACTTCATACTTCTCGCTGTCAGTGAATTAATTTGTCGTGAATTGACTTCAAACAGAATCAATGACGAGTTGGTATAGTTCACATCATGTAACAATTTCGCAGAGATAACCCACATCAAATTAAATTCTCTTGAATTGACTTCAACGTAATTACAATAATTCGATTAGATAACTCAAAAAAATCCTTACAACTTGTTGAGATAATTCAATCTGGATACCTAATTCTTGCTGTAATAGCACCTCTTGTTGGGATAACTCAAAATGAATTCTTACATCTTGCTGAGATAATTTAAACTGAATTCTTACAATGTGCTCAGATAATTTAAAGTGAATTCTTACAATGTGCTCAGATAATTTAAAGTGAATTCTTACAATGTGCTCAGATAATTTAAAGTGAATTCTTACATTGTGCTGAGATAATTTAAACTGAATTCTTACATCGTGCTGAGATAATTTAAACTGAATTCTTACAATGTGCTCAGATAATTTAAAGTGAATTCTTACAATGTGCTCAGATAATTTAAAGTGAATTCTTACATTGTGCTGAGATAATTTAAACTGAATTCTTACAATGTGCTCAGATAATTTAAAGTGAATTCTTACAATGTGCTCAGATAATTTAAAGTGAATTGTTACATCGTGCTGAGATAATTTAAACTGAATTCTTACATCGTGCTGAGATAATTTAAACTGAATTCTTACATCGTGCTGAGATAATTTAAACTGAATTCTTACATCGTGCTGAGATAATTCAATATGTGATGTTGCTAATTATGATAATGAACTATTCAGTTGCAAAATGTCTGCTGCATGTTTTCTTCTTTCATGTTCTGAGAATCAACTATACACTTTCTTTCATGTTCTGAGAATCAACTATAAACTTTCGTATTATAAGAATCAGCTTCACCATTTAGTTCCTCTTCTAATAGTCAACTTCACGTTTTCTACATTGTTCTATGAATCAATTTCAAATATGTTCTGATCATAGTCTACTTAATCAACTACAAGTGTGTACAGAATTAACTTTAATAATGTTGTCATGAGCAATGAATCAACTTTAACAGTGTGTCTGTGTTACTAATCAACTCCAACTCCTTTATTTTGTGCTACTAATAAAAGTAAATATATCTTTCTTGTGCACATAATCATCTTCAACAGGTCTATCTTTTATTAAGAATAAAGTCGGTTACTCTATCTTGTGTTACAAATAAACTTCAACTGCTATATTGTGTTAATAATCAAATCCAGTCCATTGGTTGTGTTAATAAATAAAATTCAGTTATTATGTTCCTTGTTAGAATCAATATCAGCAGTTGTGTCTTCTGTTAACAATTAACTTCACTCCCTCAATATTGCATCAACAATCAATTTCACTTCTTCAATCTTGAATTCAGATCAATTTTAACGTTTGTGTCTTGTATTAAGAATCTGCTTCAGACGTTCTGTTTTGTGCTAATAATAAAACATATGCAGTTTGTCTCTTGTTTTAAGAATCAATATTAACCGTTCAGTATTGTGTTAAGAATGAACTTAGTCGCTCTGAATAGGTTAACAATTTTCCAATACGGATGCTAACGATGATGTTGATAAAACTGTCTTTTTATCAGTGAGAAGGTAGTATTCGGCATTCAATAGCTTTTCTGTTAAAAATACAGGTTCTTAAATGAGTCTAATAGTTTTACACTTGATTGTTTTTGCTGTTGAAACATAACTAAACCACATGCGTGTTATAGTTTTACACTTGATTTTGTGTTGCTGAAAAAAACTAAATCAAATGTGCTGTGAAATATGTAATGTTGTCCTTCAATATCTCATATACAACCGAGTTATTGAAGAGTTGATCGACAACCACGCCCATTCACTCCGAGATTGTCTCTTTGATCACAATATATGTAAGCTGCTTAAAATGTCATTTCGGGAATTCGCAAAGCAGCCAATCTAAGTTTCCACGTTCTTCAAAACTTTCACCCTGAACATGACGTGGCGACAGCAATCGCATTCATCTTTTATCACACAGGCCACTTCAAACCTGCTTGTAAACTTTCCCTAACGGGGAAAACAGAATATTGACAGTTCTTTGTCAACTTTGAATAGTAAGATATCCATTTTCATTTCTATAGACCAGAAATTGAACCCACCTTCATGATGATGGACTCTATAGAACTGCGGCCGCGCTATCATGAATTCTTCAACTTCATCTAAACATCTACCCCGATTGATCTAGTGTTCGTTATTCGAAGAGTTTGCATTGAAGTGTCACGTGATTCTCCACTGCAATGCTTAGATTTTGGACATAAGTTCTGAAGTGTGACTTTGAGAAAACGTCTACTGGTAGCCATGTATATAAAGACGTTGCTGACATGATGAGATAGACTCATCTCTTTCACGATGATTTTGATCGACATGAAGGAGAAGTATGCCCGCCATGTTGGCTGTGAGAAGAGATAACGTTAAAAAATGTTAGTTTTTACTTCACATCTAATTTGTAGATAATAATAATGCATATCAATACATGTATACTTTACAAAGAAAATCACCGGATATGGTTGACATCTATTTACAGGAAACAGAGAATAGAGAGACAAAAATGCAATGTGAATGAAATAGCATGGATTGTAGAAGTACAATGCTATTATAAAAGATCTATCATATATCGTGTTCTTTACAGAATGATGTGCACACTGTCACTTTGTACAGTTTCCATACTCTGCGCAAATTTCCTGCTTCTCCAAGTGTCATATTTAATTGGTCCTCAATTATCATTTGTAGGAAGTCTGAGCGGTATCCTTTTCTTTTTCCGAGGACCTTTCTATAATTCTTCTTCTTCTAATACATTGTCTCTCTCTACACGTCTTTCTTGGATTTTTCTATTGTGTCTCTCGTATGTGTCCAAAATATGATAGTTTCCGTACTGTTGATGGTTTTGAGAACCCAACCTTGTTCTATGTTCGGGTCTTTACTGACATCATACGATGAATCGTCTCTATGGTCGATAATACTCTTTAGTAGAATATTCTATATTCTTTACAAATGCTATTTTATTTTTCATTACAGATGTCATTGCCCAATACTTAAACTCGTATATTGTCACTTAGAAACAAAAAGTAATTCTGAACTTCACTACAACGCTCTTGAAAATTACAATGGTCCTACTAGATTTCAAGCACAATGTAGTTCAGTGAACGGAAGGCTGCTAGTGTTTTTGCCCCAATTACCTGGCATATCCAGAATCGGCAGTAGTAACTAATACGGCTAGTTTGCAACCATATCGCTAGGCAAACAAATAGATAATACATGAACAATATGAATTCTATAATGTGTTATATATTACAACGAACAGGAAGAACTCTAGAAGCCAAGAAAATAATATCATTGTGTTGTAGAATTTGTAGAGTTTCACAGACATCGGATATCCATTATGTAGATGTGATAAGAGATGTTGCCTAGGCAAGGCATAAACATAGAAGTAAAATCAATTTATTTTTGTCAAGCGATTGAAAAATATAACTGGATGATATTGTGACAACGGGGGATTTCTTGTAGTAAGAGGATATTTCAAACAACATTGAATACCGCTAAGTGTTGGATTTATCTGAGTATATAATAACACTCTAGAGAGATTTGGAAACATTACACTTGGATATCAGAGCTCAGTTGATTCTAACTTCTAGGAATCAAAACAATATAGGGAACAAACAGAAGGAAAAACGTTTAAAATAAATAAAGATATAGGAAAATACAAGAGCTTGAAATCGAGTTGGCAAAAGTTGTAAGAAACTGAAATGTGTAGAATATAGAGATAGCGTTGTCGTGATTCAAGATTCCCCATGACAGTTAGACGTGATACAGGATTCCCCATGACAGTTAGACGTGATACAGGATTCCCCATGACAGTTAGACGTGATACAGGATTCCCCACGACAGTTAGACGTGATACAGGATTCCCCATGACAGTTAGACGTGATTCAAGATTCCACATGAAAGTTAGACGTGATACAGGATTCCCCATGACAGTTAGACGTGATACAGGATTCCCCACGACAGTTAGACGTGATACAGGATTCCCCACGACAGTTAGACGTGATACAGGATTCCCCATGACAGTTAGACGTGATACAGGATTCCCCATGACAGTTAGACGTGATACAGGATTCCCCATGACAGTTAGACGTGATACAGGATTCCCCACGACAGTTAGACGTGATACAGGATTCCCCACGACAGTTAGACGTGATACATGCTCATGTTATTAATTTATGTGAAAAATAAAGAAAATTGGATAAACAAAAGCATTAAAAATATGTAGATACTTAATTTTATTTTTTGGTTCGTTTTTCCCCCCATATATTCTTCTTCCTTCTAATGAAATAAACATGCCTAGTACCGAGAGCACCCATCATATCACTCAACTCTGTACTCAACTCAAGCAATATTTTCTAAGGATCTAAAGAACAATAAACCACTTTATAATTGTCTTCTTCAGCGTTTCAGCGTTCTCAAACTCCTACAGACGAGCAGGATATAGTCCGGTGAACGGAATACGTTGCGTCATGGTTTACAGTTTAGCTGCAATGTGTGAGCCTCTCAACGTGACATATCCTACTTCAGTATGGCTTCTAGATAACTTTCACACTCTTTGGGATGGGACAGATAACTCGACCCCAAAACTATGTTATGCAGTCGACACTAGCCCGATTTTAACACGCGACCTCTTAATCGCATAGAGAAATACTGTCACAAAGATCCTCCAATCACCCACAAATACCCAATTAATTGTTTATATGAAATAAACCTTCCAGAATTAATAACAGATGGCATGTTTTCTAATAACAATAGCGATAAAGTGTAAGAGATTACAGCAATAGGTTCAGACTTGTATTACTGTGTCTGGTTTTTGTGGATATAGTGACAGCAGTTCGAGACTTGTATTGTTGTATCTGTTGTGTGTGTGGAGATATGATGACAACAGTTTTAGACTTGTATTGTTGTATCTGTTGTTGGTGTGTGTGGAGATGATAACAATATCAGACTTGTATTGTTGTATCTGTTGTGTGTGTGTGTGGGAAGATGATAATAACAGTTTTAGTCTTGTATTGTTGTATCTGCTGTGTGTGTGTGGGAAGATGATAATAACAGTTTTAGTCTTGTATTGTTGTATCTGCTGTGTGTGTGTGGGAAGATGATAATAACAGTTTTAGACTTGTATTGTTGTATCTGGTGTTTACGGAGATGAATGAAAAGTATATAATTCTAGTTCTGGTGTATAATTATTTGCCATATTTGGGATACATATAGTCTAAATAGGGATCAGTGTGTTTATCATTATGCCATTTCGGGCAGGAGGTTTTCTCTGTGTTGCTAAGATTTGACTTTTGTCAGCGATGGGAAGACGTGTATTAATTCTATCGCGCCAAGGTAACAAAGATATGTTGGTATCAGTTGTAGTTTTTCTTTTAAATTCTGATGTGCAGCAGAATTGAAAGCTTTGGAAGCAGGCGAAACACACATTTTATGAAGACATTTGGAGCATAAGAAAAAATAATTGGAACATGACACGATGTAACAGTGAAGGCAACAATCATTGATTTGCACTAGACTAGATCGATGTCATGTAGCAAGCATGTGATTCTATAAATTCAATCATCATCAACAGGAGCGGTGCCGACTCGCGTAGGCTCTCATCGATCTCCACAAATTTCTAGTTCCCGTATCTTTTATCGGGATCATTGTTGCATCCTTGCAACGCCACAATGTTAATTCATTCATTCATTTATTTTCCTTTCACGCTAAAGTTAGCGCATAGGGCAGGGGTCAGATCTCTCCAATTATGTCTGTTCAAAGCTATTCTGTGTTCTTGAATAGTATGAATATTGGTTGGTTTACTTTCTCTAAGTATTGTTCTTCTGAGTGTTTCTTTTGGTCTACCCCTAGCTCGTTTTCCTGTAGGTATCCATTCAAGTTATTGGTTGTGTATTCTGTTGGTGTCTGCGCGTAGGACATGCCCGATGTAGGACCAACGGTGTTTTCTGATAACATCTGTGATGACATTTTGATATGTCGCTTCTCTGATTTTATCATTCGATTTGAATTCACTCCAATGGGTGTTAGTTATCCTACGAAGACATTTGTTCTCGAAACTCAGTAATTTCTTTTCTGAAGATAAAGAGCTTTTCCAGCTCTCGCATCTATATGATAGCACCGAAATAACGCATGAATTAAATAAGAGCAATTTCGTGCGTGTGCAGATTTACTTTGACTTCCAGATATTAGACAGTCTGTTACATGCACTTGATGCTAGGGAAATGCGAGTTATAATTTCTGCCATGACATCACCGTCGAGTGTTACTTTGCTTCCTAGATAGGAGAATTTGTGTACGTTTTCAAGTTGTTGTCCACAATGTTAGACTATCTAATATTTTACTTAAGCTGTCGTTCGCGATTTCTCGTTCCTTCTACTTGTCCCGTTGTAACAATGATCTTCAGACCTCAGTAACTCATAGTGGCGAGGTGAATATGTGCCTGCTGAACAGACCTGGTTCAAATCCCATCTCCCGTATGACTTATCTGATAAGTGACTAAAAATGAAGATTGTCGTTTTCTGATGCTATTAAGTAACACCCATCTTGCTTTTGACATTTTCATCACCTCCTCATTGGTTATACTAGCCGACCGTGGTACTCTCAACATTCTTCTATAGAACCACATCTCAGTTTCCTCAAATTTTCCACCATCATGTTTATTTGTTTGTCCAGGACTAGCAGCCATATTTTAGAATCGTTGTTCTGTAGTTCTGAAGAATGTTCTTCCTCATCTCTAAAGGATATATTAGACAGTATATTCTTCATTTTCAGGAATACTGTCATTGCCTGCCTTATATTTATTTTTTATCTCTGTTAAACATTCTAAATCTGATGTTATCGTAGTTCCCAAATACATCAATCGGTGAACCTGTTTAATATAAAATCATTTACTTTGATCTTGCACACTGGGGGATTTTGCTTCTGACAAATAATCACCACTTCTGACATTTTGTTATTTAAGAACAAGTCTTTGTCTTGTCTTCTTGCTACTTCTATGTTGATAAGTGTGATTTAATCGTAAAAAGAAATATAAATATATATATATGTATCCTTCCTCAATCTATGACGACTGTAACTATTAGAACAAACAGAACATCAAGTGCAGAAAGTCGCGTTAGACTTCTTAGATTTCATGTATTCTAATTTGAGGTTATCATTAGGAAATCCTTCTGTGTTATGGAAGGCCAACAGCGGAGTAAGAAATCAGTAACACTGACACCTGACATACACTTTATAGAAGACATCTAAACCGATAGGTTTAAAACGATAGGTACTGGCTACTTGCCCCATGATTTACGCGGAAGATGATTGAAGATCTACACTTGGACTGTTAGGAGTGAATATGTCGTTTATAGAATATATGTCTGCTCAGCTCCTGTATTATAATGTCGTATTCAGAACAGATGGTTTGTTCTAGATCCTGTATTAAAATATCATCTTTAGAATAGATGTTTGCTCTAGATCCTGTATTAAAATATCATCTTTAGAATAGATGTTTGCTCTAGATCCTGTATTAAAATATCATCTTTAGAATAGATGTTTGCTCTAGATCCTGTATTAAAATATCATCTTTAGAATAGATGTTTGCTCTAGATCCTGTATTAAAATATCATCTTTAGAATAGATGTTTGCTGTAGATCCTGTATTAAAATATCATCTTTAGAATAGATGTTTGCTCTAGATCCTGTATTAAAATATCATCTATAGAATATATGTTTGTTCTAGCTCCTGTATCAAAACGTTGTTTATAGATATAGATTTGATGTATGATCATCTCCTGCATTAATATGATGCTTATATATATATATATCTTCCAGCTCTTGTATCAATCTCATATATATAATATATGTCTGCTTCAGCTCTTGCAATAATGCCATCTATAGAATGTATGTCTCCTCCAGCTCCTGTATTAATGTCATTTATACAATATATGTCTTTGATAGCTCATGTATTAATATGCCATTATAGAATAGATGGCGCATCTCTTTTATTAATGACATCTGTAGAATAGGCGCCATTAGAATAAATGTTGTATATACCACCTGGTATAGAAAACACGAGCAAGACATGTATGTTCTTGATTATGAATGTTCTATGTTTGTGATCTTGATGATACTTAAATACTTATACGGGATGATCATTGATGTTGTAATAGTCATTATTTCGATTTTCTTCCCGTTCTCAGTGACTTGAGTACACAGGTTGAATGTCTTGACGAGATCATATATTGTTTGGAGATGTGGTTGGTCAAGAAAGGAAAACCTGTTTACTTGAGTTGTAAGGCGATTCAGTGCGGCTAGAACGGACCTGGTTGAACTCCTGTCAGCTTTAAGAACTATTTCCATTTATCCTCAAGCTTCCTCCTTAAATTTACGTGTATAAGCTAGCATTTGAAGCAACATTGTCTTATCTCCATGTTATTTATGTTTACAAGAAGGCCTTTAGGTCCTTGTAGTATGAATATTAATGTTCTATGTTTGTGTTTCTGAGAATACTTAAATACTTGTACGGGATTTTCGTTGATATAATCATTGTCTGGATTGGTCCGTTCTGAGTGACTTGAGCACACATGTTGAATGTTTTGATGAGATCACATCCATTTTTGGAGATGTGGTTGGTCAAGTACGGAAAATATGTGAATTGAACCAGGTCCGCTAGAACTGACTTGGTTCAATTCATTCCATCTGTAAGACAGTTATACTGACTATGAGTGTTATCATCATCGAGTACTGAGCAAGAAATGTACACTGACTCTGAGTGTTAGCGTCATCAATGAGAACATAGCAAGAAATGCACTGACTCTGAGTGTTAGCGTCATCAATGAGAAAATAGCAAGAAATGTACACTGACTCTGAGTGTTAGCGTCATCAATGAGAACATAGCAAGAAATGTACACTGACTCTGAGTGTTAGCGTCATCAATGAGAACATAGCAAGAAGTTTGTGCTGAATAGTAATAGCATCAATATATTAGAAGATAATGATTAACAATGCGAAAATAATTTTAACAATGTGAAAATAATCATTAGCGCTGCAAAACTAACGATTATCAGTGGAAAAAAATTTGATTAGCAGTGCAATAAATAGTTAATAGCGGTGCAAAAATATTGAAAGCTGTAACAAAAATAATGGTTAGCATTGAAAAGAAAAAATAATGATTATCAGTGGAAAAATAATCCTTAGACGATTAGTTGCGCAAACATAATTAATTCATGATTAAGAAATGCAAATGATTACCTACATCTTTAGACATATCTTCCAAGCTGCAAGGTAGAGCTCCGTATGGAACCATAAACTGCATGGCGTAGACGATAGTATTAGGTAGCACTGTGAGGATCAAGTAGAATGACACCCACAATAAGGTTATAGTTGGTCCTTTGTTGCTTGCGTTAAATCCGCCATTTGTTCGACTCAAGCGTTTGGTTGAATGTGCCTCATTGTTCACAGTTAATGTGAGTTTACTGGTCTCGTTCACAATTGGTGGACAACGAATGTCTTTTCTTAGAGAGTTTGTTTTCCCAATCTTTAACACCCCAGAGCGACGAATTTTATGAACAACTACTACGTTTAAGAAAAGAACCGTCAACGGCAGGACTAGAAAGACAGCCATCTCTGTGCACCACGTATAAATGGAGAAGAATGATGATGATAATACTGCTGCCTCTGGTGGACGAACTTGACATTCGTTAACAATGTTTATAATCCAAAAGTAACCTTGTGGTAAACTTAACACAATCGAAAACACAAGTAAACCAAATATAATTCTTGGGGTTCTGGTTTTACTAAATCTCTCTGACTTGAACGGGTGACAGACGGATAAGAAGCGCTCTACAGTGAAGGCAAATACCAAAAACACGCAAAAATATTGCACAGCAATGTTCGCCATTGAAAAAATTTGGCACCATACTTGAATATCTAAGCTTCCTAGCAACCAGGGGTTCTCAAGCTCGTAAATGCAATGAAGAACCAGGAACGTGAGATCTGCTATAGCCAGACATGTTAGATAGTAAGCCACTGTGTTGCAAGTACGCATGCGTGGGCTAGCCCACATTAAGGCTGAAATAACGTTGCCAATTATACCAATGACTATCCAGACTGGAGTGACACATTTGTTGATTAGCATGGCTATAGGGACGTTGTAGTTAAGGTTGTTCACGAAAAAAGCGTATTTGTGAAACTCTAGAGTTAGTTCTGTACTGTTATACACCATCTCTATGTATGTCGTGTTATTGCACGCCATCTTGTTCTCTGTCGAAACAAAAGAGATAGATTTATTTATACGTACAAATCAAGTGTTATGTCACATGTGTTTAAATCCAGCATTTAAAAAATATATCGAGGCAAGAAAAATCACATTAAAGACACATTTGTTGCTTTCAATGCGATCTGTTTACTCTGTATTGTTTCCTTAATTCCTCCTCACTTACCGCGTGTTAATGTATGTTTTGTTATGTTTCTTGTCTGCGATTCTCACAATATAGTAGCGGTTTCATTCAGGTTTGATAATTTTGATTCCTGCATATTTGTCACAATCTTGACTCTAGACATTTAATGTTCGAACCGACAATCCACATAATTCATTTGTTACATATTGATCAGTCACCTACAAGATCGATCCTCGCCCCTCCCCCAACCCCGGGTCACATATTTATGATTCCATGTTTCATTATTACTACAATAACACTTGTACCTTTATATTTGTTTTTTATGTTTAATGTGTTTTCGATGTGTTGTTCAATCCATGCCAAATTTTGTGTTCTACGTTTCCTCGACGTCTTGCTCAACCATGTCATTTTTTTTTGTTTTACGTGACCTCTACGTCTTGTTCAATCCATGACAAATTTTGTGTTTTATGTTTCCTCCACGTCTTGCTAAAACATGTCAATTTTTTATTTTACGTGTCCTTGACGTCTTATTCAATCCATGCAAATGTTGTGTTTTACGTGTCCTCGACGTCTTGTTCAATCCATGCCAAATTGTGACTCTCTACTTGTATTCAGAAATATATAATTCTTTAATTCAATTATAAATTGTTACATTTCTTTTTATTGAAATTCGTACAAAAATGTCTTCTTTACATTATGTATAATATAATAGCCGTGTTCTGTCATATCTGGAACACTCATTGCATAGTGCATTTACGTCACAGAATTTCCGTGCGACATCCAATCAAATCGGTTGGTGTCGTGACGTTATTCAATGCAGATATTTTTGTATGTTATTATTGTGCTAACAGGGAAACTTCTGTATCGGCTTGTGGTTAAAGTTATGTAAAATACATTATATTTAAAATGTGCATATAATTTGCTTTAAATGATGGATGAAGATGAACTAATTGCAAGAAAGCGTCAAAAAACAAAAGAGCGAAAAGCTAGATGGTTGAATCGTCAAAGTAAGAGTCACTCGTTCGGATTTGTGCAGCAAATGTTGCAGAAGATAGATATTGAATTTAAAGAGTGATGCAAAGAATGAATCACGAAACCCCTTAACAAAGACAACCACGACTTCCTAAGGATGCTGATTTGTATCGGCGTCGAGCTAAGCTAGAATCACCAGCGCAAAGAGAATATCGACAAACGATGAATAGAGAATACCAACGTCGTCACAGGAAGCACAAAACTGTTGAGCAAATGCACATACGTCGAGCTGCAGATGCCGAGGCTCATTTATTGTCACAAATGCGTCGACGTCAAGAAATTTCACATGAAGCAGCACATTTAGCTGAGCATCGTCGTATTGCTGCACATAGAAGTGGAATTTTTGATATTATATGTCGATTTTATTGTGCTAAGCAATTTGGTAGACGTATATCCTAACGATGACACGTTTGCAAGTTGTTGCCCTGAGGAAATTATTATGCTCCCAAAGCCACAAGACATCCATAGTAATAAGCGGAGTATCCCGAGTTCCTGCGCTTGATACTCTCTGATAATACCATAAATACACACATTTGCGAGAGACTATGAGATAAAAGCCCTCTTTTTTCGCCTCAATGAGAGCAAAAGTTGCGGATTGACAGGGACAAGGCCATTTGTTTTATAGTTCAGGACAAATTTTTCATCCAACTACTCATATGCAAGCGCCAAATAACAAAGTTCAACAGTTCGTGCAGTTGTATGTTTTGGACAGTGCTCACGAAACAGACATACTGCACGCACACGCAGCAAATGCTACATGCAAAATATCAATTATTAATAAAATCGATCGATTGATTTCGTAAACAGAATATACCAGCACAGTTGTAGCAGATAACGTGTGATACCGAAACAAGAGATTTTAAAAATACTGCTCACACTAGAAGAGAATTCCGAATAGTAAACAAGGTCACCAGGAGCGATCTTCAGTGTGATAAAAGTCGCTATAATGAAGAAACATCTAACGAGGTTGCATCAACGACGATGGAGAACTACCTTTTAACTGCAACATTCGCATTTATCCACTGAATCCAGAGAACCCACCAAATCTGTTCATTAATATCTATATACTTAGCTCGAATATGAATCCAATGTCATTTTTGCTCCATTGTTCCCATACGGTGAGCTGGGTTGGCAAACACATTGGCAATGCGAGGCATATCAGAGTAGGCAACCCAATATATTTCGTCCCGAAAGGTCGACGGGTCCCGACGGGATCCGAACGAATATAGTTTTCATAAGTATAATGTCTTACTTTATTCACATCTCAAAATCGTCAATTTTGTCTTCCAGATATGTGTTCATTAATCATGTCTTTGAGCCATATATTAATTTAGAATATAAGTTTTCTATTTTTTCTATTTTCAGTGTGTCATTTGTTTAGACCTTAATATTTCCTCATGTCATAAAACATACTTTTGCTATTCCAATAAAGATACACGCCTACTAATCGAGCTGATGTATTGAATCCATTTAGTCATATGGGCTGTAGGGCCTCCAAATGGGGCCGAGCTATTATGTGATTGAGTGTCTTCATAGAAAATTAATAGTGGAATATGAATTATACATACACACGTACATCCACTCTGACAGGATAGTTCTTCTCAGTGCATACACCTTAGACTATGATCTTGACCATCGAGGAATATAAGTCTTTAGTGCATGTACTCGATGGGAACTATCATTCTAAATTGGCGCTATTTGATTTGTATCGTTATTTTCGTCGGTCACTGTGCATGCTTTGTGTGAGATATTTAGCGATACAGGTAGATAGGTAGATATACACGTTTAAAAATTACTGAGCTATCTATTCAGCAGTTATATCACTAACAAAACTACTTACAACTATATTATTCACATCTATTCGGTGGTTAACATCAATTACAAAATGTTACAGAGAATTCAGAGGAAAAATAAAAAAAATGGAAATGATGTTTATGAGTAATGATCCATCTAAAATGCATGAACCTTGCTAAGACATAAACAATTCTAGCCAGTATCGTCCATTATTTGGGTACAGCGCAAGAGGACGCAATCCATGAGAAAATTGGATATTGATTACGAATATAAATAACTGAAATGCTCATTTTTGGATGAGGGGATACATGTCAAACAAAAAATTAAGACATCTGTACCAGTGATTAATGAAACAGCAACAACATGCGTAATTATTGCGCATATATTCAAAAAAAGATTCTTTGTTAGTCTATACAATAATCTTTGGATAGAAATCTATGTTCTTAGCAGTTGTTTCCAGCTAAATACCAAATAGAGACTCATTCTCTAGTGACTCTCATAGTTAGTCGTCGGATCATTAAATCGCAATCGGGACACGTCTATAGATGCTTCGATCTTCACATGAGTGTTTCGGTCATTACTCGATGACAGTTTTCGTTCTATGTTGGTTAAACCATTCTTGTAAGCCCACAGTAGGGCTCATTGCTGGTAAAGTCACATTTCAAACTCGCTGCGTTCTTTTTGGAATCGGATGACTGGTGAATGTTCATAACATACTCCAGGAATTAGAAGCCATATCACCTACGTTATCACATAGTAGTAGCACACTTAGAGAATAAACCCTTACAATTATCACATAGTCTTCTTATTCTTCTGCGTTCAGCATCTGTGGTCATGCTATACCGTCAGGCCTGTCGTCAAGACGAAGACCGCTGTCTTCTCCAGGTCAGAGCAACTGTCCCATAGCTTTTGCCTCAAGTCTGCATCCTCTGGCCATGTCTGCTCTCTCTGCTCTTTGTATGTTGGGCAGTCCTGAAGTATGTGTTCCGGGGTCTGGGTTCCGGATCCACATGGACATTCATCTGTGTATGAGATCCTCAAGCGGTAAAGGTGACCCAACAGTCTGCAGTGACCTGTTCTAAGGCGAAATATTGTGGTCTGTTGATATCTTTGGAGGAGATGTATTGCATCATGTTTGTTTTCCTCTTCTATTTGTTTCTTCCACTTTGCTGTGTATGTGTTGTGGATTATTGTTTTTGCTATCGCATAGTAATACCACACTTAGGGAATAAACCTTTACAGTTATCACATAGTAGAAGCACACTTAGGAAATAAACCCTTACAGTTATCACATAGTAATAGCACACTTAGGGAATAAACCCACACCGTTATCACATAGTAATAGCACATTTAGGGAATAAACCCTCACAGTTATCACATAGTAATAACATCATAGTGATTTCATCAACCATGCCAGTGACTATTTCTTCTTTGATTAGTATATTTTGTCAGCGAAACTGCAGCATGTTTCTTGTTATTCAATTCATCCTCAACACAAGCTCTACAGCTCAATAAGCGATCAATATCTCCATAATTGTATCTGTTTTTATCTCAGTATTGCTATATTCAGTTCTATTACATAAGAAATGACAAAAACAGCGTTGCTTATTTCTGAAATACCCCTCCTGAATACATCTTCATATGAGAACATGTCCTTGCCATTCAAACAAAACAACGTGTGTCATTGTCCTACTGTGAGGGATCATCTTTCGATTAAACTTTGTTTAAACGTTATTGATCACTTCAAATCATCTTACACAGATTAGTTACAAATAATAACAAGTTATTTCGTCTAAGCTTCGAAAACAAATGTCTTCGAAAACTGATGAACATAAAATGGAGTGACTTCGTCACAAATAGTGATCTAAGAGACAAAACACACCAAGAGTATGTTTCAAACATCATAAGAAAACTAAGATGGAAATACCTTGGTCACGTTTTACGACTAGATGTAAACAGAATAAACCAACAAGCCCTTATGTGGTCACCTGAGGGTAAAAGAAAAAGAGGAAGACCTAAAACAACCATTACAAATACCATTCTTAAAGAAGGGGAATTAATAGGCTGTAAGACCATCCAGGAACTAAAGCTGCAGGCAGCGGACTGCATTATATAGAGAACCAAAACCTCTGCCCTATGTGTCGCTTTCGGAACGAAAGGAACAAACTAACTATTTCGTCTCAGTTGCTGATGAGCTGACACTCCTTATTATTACAATCACAATGGATGCTACAGGTATAAATAACAGTCCTCCGAAACGAACGTATATATATATATATATATATATATTTATTGAACCTATGATGATATGACATATAATCATGTTCCGTGCCACGTCTATGACTATATGACATATAATCATGTTCCGTGCCACGACTATGACTATATGACATATAATCATGTTCCATGCCACGTCTATGACGATATGACATATAATCATGTTCCATGCCACGTCTATGACGATGAAAGTACAGCATATACTTCTGCGTTCGTTCTCAAGCTCCTGCACATTATTATGGTGTTGTCCATAGAACGGAATTAATTGGGCCATATCTTATTTTGCTGCGATCATATACCTTTCGTCGGCCTGACACATTCGATTTCACCATGGCTTTTGGGTCTCTTTTAGCCTATATGGAATAAGACATCAAACTCCACCGCATAACCTCATTATTCGCCTCTAACAACATGCATGAAATGTAAATACTATTGCTATTATTTACCTCCCATTCAGATGGCAGCAACTACCGCTGCGTATACATTAGCTGGAATATATGTCATTTTCGCATGTATGTACGCTTCAATGTATTCTGTAAACATAGAAAATTTCTCTTTTCAAGTTTCTCTAAACATATCAATTTTTCCTTTTGTTTGCAGCGTATCAAGTATCTGCATGCTGTACTTTCATAACACTGGCTCCTGACATTACATTCTTTAATAGCACTGTCAGAGTTTCACGAGATAATATCCATCACTAGGTGGTTAAAGACCTGTAATAAGACATCATTTTCTTTGTCCTTGAAACATTCACAATTTATTATCTACTCAGATTATGTTCCTGAAACATTCATTATGTATTCATATTCGTTTTAATGATATGTTGTATTATGTTGCAGACATAAATGAATTGGAAAGAAAATACTTGGAAATATTTTATCGTGTCAGTTGAGTTATGGAAGTATCCATAACTTATATCAACAATTTTTTTAAAATCAATTTGTTACCTCTCCCTGCATTTGTCAAGAATTTGTCAACTTTGTCAACAGCTGTCAAGAATTTAGGAATCCACCCTTCTTGAATATTTAAAAAATATAGAACACTCCTTCGCAAAATAAAATTTTAGCAGAAATATAACAAAAAAACTTGATTAGTATTTCAGATTTTTATAAAAATATTCAATAGTATTGCTGCACAGAAACAGTGTTGTTGATGTCCACTTTTGTCAACTCCACCTCCGCTTGCCAACAACAAGAAAATATTTCCAGAAACTCCCACCCCAATTGTGGATGTAATATATGCACAGTTCCCTAATAAATATAGTTATTTGTACAGTATTGTTATTGTTCTTCTATTCTGTGTCTGCTCCTTCAATCAATGTAACGTTTGTTTGTTTGCTATATAAACCTTCGGACAACACTCAGTTTCTACTTTTATGTGGTCTTTCATTTCGATGGAGCCTGTCCTGAACTTTCTTACAAGCGTCGACTAATCTTGACGGACAAATTCTTTATTCTTGGTTAGTGTTTATAAGTCCAAGTTGGCCAAAGATAGACAGCTCCACCCCCCCCCCTCCAGCCCACTTAACAGTACAAGTAGAAAAGACAATTGATAGATATATAGTGATTAGCACATAGATCATTTTCTTTTGGTATTTTCTTTAAATAAGGTACATTTCTTCCCTGAAGTAACAACATATTTCGCCGAGGATGGATATTTTGGCTATCCATGACTCCCCATCTACCATGTGTTGAGATATCCCTGACACCCCGTGTCTATGTTTTATCTCTTTATGTTTTATCTCGTACAATAAAATATCTACAGATGACTAGATCCCAAGTAATACCTCCTCCTAACAAGAAAATATCTACTGATGACTAAAGTTTAAAACGTGTTTAAAAGTCGTAGAGAATTGACGTCACTGTACTCGGTTTCCCACATGTGCTACATCACTTTCAACTAAGCGGCACGCTATCTGCCGAGAGTACCACTCATAGCACGTAAATGCGTAGCTTCAAGTGATAGTCCACATCTTTTCATATTTATCACGACGATACGAGCCGGAATTCGAAGTCATGAATTATTTAACACAAAGCGAACAGCTTAACCCTTACGCTAGGGAGATCCCCCCGTATAGATGACCAGACCCCAAGTAATACCTCGTCCCAACAAGAAAATATCTACAGATAACTAGATGTCAAGTAATACTCCCAACAACAAAATATCTACAGATAACTAGATCTCAAGTAAAACCTCCCAACAAGAAAATATCTACAGATACCTAGATCTAGAGTAAAACCTCCCAACAAGAAAATATCTACAGATAACTAGATCTCAAGTAAAACACCCCAACAAGAAAATATCTACAGATAACTAGATCTCAAGTAATACTCCCAACAAAAAGAAATATAAAATGTTTGAAACGTAAATAATTCATGTAATTGTTTCCAACTTGATTGGTTCACAGTCTCTAAATATCCCAGTACCCTCGGGGCATGTCGGTATGCGGATTCCTAGTTTAGCTACTGAGTTTCCCAATATTTTTAGGCGACCTAACTTCCGATTTAGATAGCAAATATTCGTGTACCGTATTCTTGATACCAACACTATTACATTGACATAAATCACAGTGACCTAATCATGAAAGAAACCATGATAATCAGCAAAGACACAGAAGAACAGGAGGTAAACATAAACATACAGGGAGAGAAACTACAACAAGTAAAACAGTATCAATATCTTGGACACATATTCACAAATGATGGCAGATGTGAAACAGAAGTTAAAAGGAGAATAGGAATGGCTAAACGTACCTTCAATGAGATGAGGAAATTATTAATATCTAAACAAATTACAAACAAGTTAAAAATGAGAATTATAAAATGCTACATCTATTCCATATTAATGTATGGCTCAGAAACATGGACACTAAATAAACAATTAGAAGACAAAATTGATGCCTTTGAGATGTGGGTATATAGAAGAATAGGGAGAACATCATGGAAAGAGAAGAAAACAAATAAAGTAGTGCTAAAGACACTTAATATGAAGAAAGAACTACTAAGAGAAATAAAGATCAGGCAAATAAAATAATTTGGACACATTAAAAGACATGACACCCTATTGAAGACCTTACTTGAGGGTAAAGTCAAAGGGAAGCGAGCAAGAGGTAGGCAGAGATACAAGTGGGAGAGTAACATTACACGATGGACAGGTTACAGTCTAGCAGAGTGCACCACCAAGACAAGAGACAGGATATGTTGGAGATACGTTGCAGCCAACCTTCGTTGCGGAGACGGCACTTGATGATGATGATGAATCATGAAAGTCTGTGTAGATACTTCATATATACATCGTATATCTTTAGTTAGACAATGTCCCAACTAATGTCCTTTGTCTCACTTCTACACATGAGTAACACGAAACATGCAACACGGGATTACTCACTCGTTACCTTCTCTGAAGAAGTTTAGAACGACACACATTTTCTAATTAATCTGTACAGTATATTACATACCTTGACGTACAAACATACTATGCTTTATAAGATACACAGACTGTGCTTTATAGGAAATATACACATGTTATGCTTTATAAGACACATACATATACTATCCTTTATAAGACACATGTAGTATGCTTTATACGATTTATAAGACACATACACACTATTCTTTATAAGACACACATACTGTGCTTTTAAGACATGCACACACGAACTCTGCATTATAAGACACATACAGACTATGCTTTATAAGACATACAAAAAATACAAACACTATACTTTCACACTGAATCTAAGGCAATGATTAGAAGTCCTGGCGAATGTGTTTTGCGGGCCAGAAAATGGAGCAAAGAATAGAGATATTGTTACCTTCCAGATATGTCGATAGATGCGACTAAGCGGGAATTATGGATGCGGAAGTTGTCTGTCACATCCCACACCCCCTACCCTTTCCCAATGCCGAGTTTCTCATACCACCCTCTTAGACTTAGCCCCCCTCCCACAATGATGGTGGTAACTCCAACACATGTTGATAATGGCTGTTTAGATTAAACAAGACATGCACACTAATCTATGACCAAGTCCAGACTTTCGGCTGATTGATTCGACGCATCCATTTTTTTGTGTGAATTGGCTGGCTATAAAGAGTAACCAATAATACATTTCGATAAATACAATCAGCCAAAAGCTATGACACGGTTACAGGCTTGCCCACTTGTCTTATTTTATCTAAAGTTGGGCGTGGTTAATGCATTTGATGCTGCATCCTATGAAACTGACATATGATCTGTTTAATTCGTATGAATTATGAATATGGAAAAGATGATAGGGTGCGTATAAGGTTGATGTGCATTGAATCTTAAATGACATATATATATATATATATATATATATATATATATATATATATATATATATATATATATATATATATATTGTAGTATAACGTCATTGACTGTTGTGTATATCCATGATACAGTATTCCGGTTGACTCAGCAGATTATTGTTATCTGTAGAGTTAACGTTTATTCGCTGACCAAGAAATAACGTTGTTGTGTTACTTATTATTTCAACCAATACGTAAATGACTTGAACTGTATGTTTTCTCATAAATCATAATTTTGTATTAATGGCGTCACACAGACCCACACTAAATACCCAATACGAAATTGACATGAACTGTAGTTTTCTAATAAATCATAAATGTTGATTAATGGTGTCAGACATATCTACACTAACTACCCAATACGTAATTGACATGAACTGTATTTTTCTAATAAATCATAAATGTTGATTAATGGCGTCACACAGACCCACACTAAATACCCAATACGAAATTGACATGAACTGTAGTTTTCTCATAAATCATAAAGTTTGATTAATGGCGTCACACAGATCTACACTAAATACCTAAAATGCATTTGTTGCAGTGTTATAAGCAATGTAAATGAATTCACATCGACTTTATAGACATGCGTACTACACACATTATTTTTATTAATCAGAGTTTACTAATGATAAAAGAGATTATAATTCAGAAATTGGTACAATGACAACGTGTGTGTTGATATACATGAGAAGACATATGTATCACAGTTACAGGAAGGGCAGATGGGAAAATTGTAGGACACACATCAGAGATAACAAAATCTGTGTAGAAGTAGACAGTAAAATCATTGAGTCATCTTACATGAAAATCAAATCTAGAAAGTTGCCACGTTGTGCTTACAAGAGCAGAAAATCGAGCAGAGAAAGCAAAAGGAATTAAGGGTAAAATGATGAATAACAAAGACATAGACGTCACTGTAAAACACATGCCACAAAAAACACATTAACTCGCACTTCCCACTACGTTTCACAGCATCAAACAAGATTCGCAAGACAGTGTTGATGTAATATTTTATTACATAGTGAAGTAATGTTATAATGGGTAAATTAAATTAATGTGCGTTCATCATTTAGTAATTGATTTCGTAGCATTTAGTAACATTAATGAAGATTATTACATTATAGTTTAGTAATATTAATGTAAGGTATTTAATTCTAATGTAGTAATGTTAGTATAGCCATCGAAAAATAATTTTGCTAATGTGGATTTTATATCATTCTAAATTGATAATGTTAATGTAAAGATTTGCATTATAATTTAGTAATGTCACTGCAAAAACTGCGTCCGTTGTGTCCGGATTACACAGTGCTATCATTGTCGTGATTGGGTAGAAAACGCCTACAGTCAATGTTGCCACAACATCGTGATACAAATTTTCTGTATCACTTTCTTAACATAAATTGACATTTCTGGAAGACATCACCTCAAGCAATTTAAACTAAATTAACACCCAGAATCTGATATGGCCTTGTTCACCATCAGGGTTTCTTTGAGTGACCTTCACGACACCAAATAAGAAAAAAACATTATGTAAACAAAATATTTCTCATCCAGAGCTTGTCTCCTGACTCTAATTCCAGAGTACATGGTAATCTGAGATGCCTGCAGGCTTCAGAAGGAAGATTACTCCATGAATGCTATCCAAATATGAGAAACAGTTGACATTATTCTCATGTTACGCTAGTGAAATGATGGTCTAGGAAAAGCGGCACAAATGTAAATACATAAAATAAATGTGTATATATATATATATATATATATATATATATATATATATATATATACCAAGATTCTAGAAATAGGATATGCAAATGACACAGTTCTCCTTACTAAATAACCCGAGGGAGTGAAGAAGATAATCATAACAAAAAACAAATACAAAGAGATCCAAAATTTATATCTAAACACACAGAAAACAAAAATTAGGACAGCAGACAAAACAAACATCAAACCGATAATCAACATAGACAAAATAGAACTAGAGTGTTTTAACAAATTCGAGTATCTTGAAGCAATTATAAACAGTTCCGTGGATTGTTCAGTAGAAATTGGAAGACGACTCGCAATTGTAACACTAAAATTAACACAAATTAGAAAGTTGTGGCAAAGTATTAATGACGATACTAAAGTAACCCTTTTAAGATCATGTGTTTTCCCAACGGCAACATATGCATGCAAGACTTGGACTATAAACAAAACATTATCAAAAAGAATAAATTCATTTGAAATGAAGTGCTACAGAGAGATCATACGAATATCGTAGACATAGAATAAGAAGAACTTTGATTTTGAAAATGCTGAAGCTAAATTAAGGGTGGCTTCTAAATACCATCATAAGAATGAATCTACTGTATTTTGGACACCGAAAGCGATATGATGGTATCGAAAGGCTGATTCTAGAACGCAGAGTGTCAGTAAAAGAAATAAGAGGAAGACCAAGAAGATGATGGACCAGTGACATCGAAGAATGTATGCACATGCCTCTGGCCAGTACGGGCCTGGTTGCCCGGAACAGAGAGGCGTTCAGAGTGTCCATGACGAAGACAACGTTCTGGAAAAAAAAAGTTACTTGATATATATATATATATATATATATATATATATATATATATATATATATATATATATGAATATACCATCATACTATATCTGGCTGACAAGTAGGTGTGGTTATAGTTAAATCTCTTGCCTGTAGAGTTACTGGAGTCTAGTTTTAAATATCAATATATTATTGTGTGAGGGCTGAAGGTGTAGTTCAACTATGTCATAGCTTTTCTGCACTAAATATCAAAATAAACTAAATATCATTTTTTGCTGTTTGAATAACTTGTTTGACACTCTGAACTCATCCTGCTAGACCTACAAGACCGTGTTAAAGATCTCACTGACAGCCTCTGAAATAGTCCAGGATACATGAGAAGAACTTGTATAATATAGATCTATGTGGCACTCTACAGTCACACATGGTGTATCATCTTGTGAAAAGAGGGGAAAAGCATCAGCTCAATAGTAGAGAATAGGTAGAACGTCGCGGATAGAAAACTGGCTACAATGGTCTTTTCAAACCCGTACTGTCCATGGACAATTGCGACTCGAATAAGGCTTATTAGCATCTATGAACTCATAGCCATGGATATCTCTCTAACTGAATTTTCAAAATGAATGCAACAAATAGTTATTTGTTGGTTACTTGTGATGGATGAACAAAACTAGAAATACAGAAATGTAAGGCACATTATATGAATTAAGTCGGGGCGGTAGTAGAGTTGATAGTGAGCTCGCCTCCCAAGCCCAAATCGTCGAACTAGGCGGCTTGACGTCGACTATCAAAGTTGTACTGGCGATACGATTTGGCGTATTACTGCCTCCTCATAATTCCATAGTCGCACATTAATGTCCTGTACAGGCTGCCCCGTATCATATTTTTGTCGTATTGTGATCTTCCACACGCACATTATATAGTCTGTTCGTATAGTCTGTGTTTACAATTATCATCATTGACGTGAGGGTTTCACATGTTCTGATTTGACTCCCTTTTTCCACTTATTTGTTATTTCTATATTTCTATGTATCACTATCCCATCTCCGTGCATTCTTAACAATTACATAATTGTGTGTTTTTGTTTAATATTTTGTTTGTTTCATGATAAAAGTCCCTGTTGGAACGCAGAGTAGAAAAATGCATTGTTTAGTTGTTTATGATTACTTTAAAAAAATTGGTTTTACTACTTAGTAGGTATACTATCTAGTAACAATATTACATGAACATGAATCACATCAACAATGTGATTTAGCAACATCCAATGCTAGAAACGTCAGTTAACATCAACATTAGATGCGCCAGATGGTAACTATTGAAATTACAGATAACATCAAACATGCAAGGTAAAAATTACAGATAACATCAAACATGCAAGGTAAAAATTACAGATAACATCAAACATGCAAGGTAAAAATTACAGATAACATCAAACATGCAATGTAATATACAGGAATATTTTCAGAGATCACTCTCAAACTACTCTGGGTCGCTTTTATAGTCTAGAGAATCGTCTTACTAGATTTCAAGCAGGATATAGTCTAGACAATGGAGATGAGCTGTGTCGTCTTTTTTTATTTGCAATAATGGTCTAACACATCAAATTTCTATGGTCGTAACTAATACGGTTTGCGCGTTGCCAGCTCAATTTAATAGTGGAAGCTAACAGCGGTATCACTCGTGTACCAGTCGTATACTGCAGACTTCTAAAAGCACTGATTATAATGTATCCTGAATACAAAGTTATTCTAAAGTTAACTGTATATTGAACTCGTTCACTGCTCTGAAAGCTGACTGCAGTCATACAGGTTTGACCATTGGCCGTTGTCTGTATAACTATCAGACTGTCATCAGATGACCAATAAATAATAGAAATTATAATAAAAGAAGACATTTTTTCAGACACAATAAGTGGAAAAATGTATCAAGTCCATATTGATGAATACTAGAAAACGTGTGCTCAAATGCTACATTGAACCAGTGCTACTCTATGGAAGTGAAGCATGGACAATAAATAAGACATCACGAAAATTATTGGAGGCAGCGGCGATGTGGTTTATTCGAAGAATGCTGCGCATTCCTTGGACAGCAAAGATTACTAATGAAGTACGTCTTAGAGGAATGGATGTGAAATGGTTGGCCTAGATTGACAACACCAACAGAGATAATAACTTAAATTGGAGATCGATGTACATGGAGAGATATGATCGCCAACGTCATTCGGCACGGCACGTGATGATGATGACGACAATTTTTTTTCAGAAACAAAAAGAGGACAACTGTTTCCAGGCCACATACGATAATATATGGTCGACTGTCTTTATCCAGGTAATAATAGTTGATCTTCCACAAATTTTTGTAGGCATATGGGTGAGGGCCTTAGTTGTCGTTCCACGGTCAAGATGTGTCGCGTGGTTGCGTTGAGTCTATGTTTTTCATGTTTATCATGGTTATCTTGATGTTTTCTATCCAACGAGTCGTTACTCTAAGTTGGCTATATATCCGTACATATAACATATAACAGTACAAATATATTGATTCATGAGGATATTTTTTTAATAAATATAATATCCCAGTAATATATCAGAGCAACCCTACTGACCAGGTTGGCTGCAAGAGTTTTAGAAAAGGCAAACTACTTGTCATGCTACATAGCTATTGATTGATATTTCCAAATCTGACCTCTAAAATTTACTTTACGAGACGATCACAGACACGAAGCCTGTGCTAGAAATTCTTAGAATTTGCTAGAAATGCTTGATGTACATTTTTCTATAACAGAAATATTTGTAATATGGCTTCTCTTATACAATTTAGTTTTCCCAGTTGCACCGTCAGGTCTTCTATATTGTTCAGCGCGTATCATTAAATATTGTCCTTTATTTGCATTGTATTATTTGCATTGTATTATTTTCATTTCTACCCGCAAGTAAAATATCTGCGGGTCTTACCTGTTCCATGCTAGATCTAACACAATGCAACAGTAAGGTATATACTTCTAGTAGCTAATATGACTACATATATTGTGGTTTTTTTTCTCACGTGAATAACCTTCCAGTATACATCTGTAAATGTATAATATAGATAGGATTCATCGAGGAGTTATTGAATATTTATAAGACAGTAGACAGGATTTGAACTAAGTTCATTCTTCTAGCACCTACTTGCCTCGAAACTTGAGTCAATACGTTTACCGTATTCGATCAATCAACATCTCTAAAACAAAAGATGGGATTTGAGGCACACTTCCAACGTGTGTATTCTCAAGTGATTATGAATATGTTGATCGAAACGAAACAACAAAAACATCATATACTGCACATGTATGTAAATTTATCAAGCATCACACACATTTAACATTAATTCCGTCTGAGAACCACTATGACATTAAACATATTTGTAAACATAAAATTTAAAAAAAACAGAGCCAAGGCTGCTTCAGATGTAACATTGGTACTTGAATAATGCAAACACGATGCATGACTAGTTTTTTTTTAAAAGGCAGCAGAGGGATTTGAGTCAGGTCCGTGCAGCCAGTTAGAACCTACCTATTGTGCTTGCAACTTGAGTCGAAAAGTTTTTCGTATTCGATCAGTCCTATTCTTTAAAAAAAAACAAAAAAAACAGCGATGTGAGTCAAGATTTCCAACCAGTATATTCACAAACATTATAAAATGTGTCAATCGAATACAGGCAGCAACAGCACACACGCACTGCACTGATTTTGATCGACTGTTCCTATTCATAACATCTCTAGAATATACCCGTTGGAAATAGATAAGTTTCAAGGCAAATTGGTTTAAATCTCATCTCTTGCCTTCGACTTTTATACCCAACATTTCTGTTAGTTAGTTAGTTAGTTAGTTAGTTAGTTAGTTAGTTAGTTAGTTAGTTAGTTAGTTAGTTAGTTAGTTAGTTAGTTAGTTAGTTAGTTAGTTAGTTAGTTAGTTAGTTAGTCGTTGGATCATCGTCATTGCACTCCGGACAAGTCCATATGTGTTCAGATCTTTCCTTGAGTGTATCCGCCATTACACGTTGACTGACAGTCCCAGTACGTTGTTGATTGACCATCATTCTTTTTCTCCCACGAAAACTCTCCTTTCTAGCGACACCACATTTCAAACCAAGTTCCTTTATTCTAATCATGGAACAAGAGTCATCGTCACTTGTACAGTCATTTGTTCGTGCGTTTTCACGTAGGGCATTCAAAATGTCTGCCCGATCCATCGCTCCACCAACAGCCGTAGTAGCAGCGTGGGCGGCCAACCTATCTACTCTTTCATTACCCCGGACTCCCGCGTGTCCCGGCACAAAAATAAAAGTCACTGTACGCACACAGGAATTATTCACTGCATCCAGACACTGTTCTCGAACGTACCCCGTCTGAACTTTCACAATCATGTTTATGGAGTCACTGAGGATACAGGCATGCTCGCAGACAGTCTGTGAGCAGACCCATTGCAAAGCTTTGGTCACCTCCTACTCGACCACTGTCGGACACCATTCCCTGCAATCTCTATTGAGTGTTATTACTCCATCGAAGGTCTTGGGTAATCCGAGGGTGCCAGACTCCATTCGGCACCAGGTAGTACATCATCCAATCTGCAGACACTCTGTATCTCTGTCATGTTTCTGTCATGCTGTTAACTATCAGTTTCGTAAATATGAGACAGACGAATGCTGTAAAACAATCAGCCACATATATCATATATGTAATGAAGAACATTAAAAACGCATCGCTTTATATATATATATATCAATTGATAAGATCAGTAACTCTCTGCTGTGTTATGTTCAATACTTTCCTCCATTTCGTAACGCACACGAAAATTTCTACACTTATAAACATTCCACAAAAAAAGTAATGGCGTTAGCAGAATTTCGTTCAAAAAAGGTAAAAATGATACGATTTGATGACCTTTTACCCTCTGACTGAGACACAGTTGCATAAAGTCAACATTTATCAGTAAACGGCTAGGCCTATAAAATAATTTTCTTTGAAATTGATTGAACGTGTAAACTTTTTCTACCAACATGTTTACTGTGCATAGAAATTTAATGAATTGTAATAAATCCCCACAATCTGTATTATAGATCTTAAAAGTGTATAACTACTGTCCAAAATCCATATCAATCGAGTAGTGGAATACACTCTCTTGACTTTAACCTTCATACATCACTGCCTGGACATTCCTTGCAATATTACAAAATTGTTGTATAAATAATATTGTGTACACTTAAATATATCGTCGTCGCGGTTTTGTGGAATAAACCATTAATTTAACGTGAGTGATTTCTGTGTTTGGTGTTCAGTACGAGAGACATGCGGTTTTTTTTGCCGACATGCATAAAAAAAATATCACAGTTGTCGCTACATTATAAGTTTAAATATGTATTATTTTTCTTTTTTGGATTTTTTTCTTATTAAACGTATCCTAAAACTTAAGAATATATATGTCTTCGCTACATAATAAGAAAAATATTTAAATCCATTCCATATTTCATTGTTGTTGTATTCTCGCCCAGGCAATGCCTGGCATTGTTTCTAGTGTATATATATATATATATATATATATATATATATATATATTAAAAAAATCAAGAAGGAGAGTGTAACATAAATTATAATTGTATCACATTTTACATAATTGGGATTGTTAATCATTTTCCTATTACTCAATGTTTATCTCTAGTTTGTTGGTCTATTGTTTATAACATTCTTTGTAATTCATTATCTTCAGTAAGGGAAGATACAAAATTCAAAAAATAACACAAGTATTTACTACACGCCGCAATATCCGCCATGTCTAACTTTTCCTGTAAACAGATTCTGCTTGGGTTCTGAATAGTACGTACAAATATTAGGACATCCAAGAAAGTCAACCAAGATTCATGTCTATTAGCAGCTTTCAGATGTTACAGATTAGCCAATTCAGCATACATCCCTCGGAAAAAGATATGTTGCATCTGCAGTTGTATGAATAGGATAACACTCTCTTGCTGCCTGGTATATCTGACATCTTGATCAGAACATCGCATAGAATGTTAACGTGAGCCAAATTTGGCTCATAATAAGACCGAGTAAATGAGGTTTACTTTTCTGTCATAGAATGACTACCATTTTATAATTGTATCCACGATTTCTCTTGTTGCTTAGTTTGCAGAAAGTAAACGATTTTGTGGTTAACTCTGCCCAATATAACGATATTAACCCAGGATGGGGAAAAACAATTCCAATAACATGTTTCAAATCATGTTTTAATATATATTGTTCTTCACTTATCACTTCCTCGTTTTACCTTTCTCTTCCTCCTCTGAACGTCATAAATTGTATTGTTTTTCTAGATAGAGTGTATTGATTGGATGCTGTCTGTAGTCGCAATTAAGAATTTCTAGACAAAACGTCCTCTGTCTTTATGTCTCGTTACAAGTATTTTTGACACAATACGGGAAGCTGTGAATAAATTTTAACTAAACAAACGATAAGTTCGAGAACGTTGATCATTCATTATTGAATGAAACGAAATATGGGGGCAGATAAGAAGTGTTCGCATAAATATTGACTGTTGCGCTACACACTAAGATCACCTCCCCCAACCCCGATGACCCTAGCCCCACCTCTTTTCATTTTGTAGCACTCTTCGAGTTTTTAATACATACATCATCTTTATATTTAGCTGGCAAGTTCAGTAAATAGACATCACTGATTAAATTAGTCATTTTGTTTTTGTGCCATCACGGTCTGCAAGTGACGTGATGTCAGTGACGACGTGAAAGCTGCACAGACTATAACAAAGTTGGAACAAAACTGCGCATAATATTAAAAAGTTGGAATGTAGGTACATGTGCCTGTATTGAACTGTATATTTTGTTTCACCAATTTGGTAGCACTTACATGCTTATTTCCATTACATCCATTGTTGCCCTTTGTTAACCTAGCACTTACATCTCCATGGCGTCGGGCTATCTCCTGATACTAGATGTTCAATTCTTAACATATACATATAGACAATATTCTGTAATATTAAAGAAACGTGACAATTAACAAAGTAATGCATATAAGTGACCTTAGTGCGCTTCTATATACTCATAAAATACTCAATAGAAAGCTGGTGTGTTTTGCACTAGGTTCGTTCAGTTAGAACATTGTTCGTCTTCTAACCTGAGTCAACACCTGTTTTACAATTTAGGCTATTCTGCACCCCCCCCCCCCGCAACTCATTCCCCATAAAAATGATATTTTAGTATAGGTTCAAACGTGTATATTTTTACACTGCTGTGAATATGGAGCTGTCGATCGACACACATAGTGCATTCATGGACAACTGGATCGGTCAATACACAGACAACGCACATTGTACAGGCACGGTAAATTCTCATGAAAGACAAACATTTGACACTAATATGTACCTTTAGACCATTAATAACTAGTGGCGCATACAAGGACCATTGAGTCCTACTTGTAAACATAAATAACGGATAAACAAAAACAATATTGATTCAGATGTAACGCGGATAAAGAAATATATTGATTCGTGATTAGAAACTAGCTTCACAGCATGTGGGGCATTCCGATAAGTGCTCTGCCCATCGTTCCAGCAGTCATCCCAGTGTAAAATAATACCCAGTGGGTAAAGGAATAATACCCGTATTAGGTATGAGCTATGTTGATTATCCTCTTCGCACACACGACACATACATAGGTTATCCTATCTCCGCTCCTTAAATCTCTCAGGGTATAACGGCTAATGGTTCCGGTTCTATGTTGGTTCAATAACTGTATAATCAGAAAGCATCTCTTCGATACTTGCTATTTATATTATATTATATTATATTATATTATATTATATTATATTATATTATATTATATTATATTATATTATATTATATTATATTATATTATATTATATTATATTATATTATATTATATTATATTATATTATATTATATTATATTATATTATATTATATTATATTATATTATATTATATTATATTATATTATATTATATTATATTATATTATATTATATTATATTATATTATATTATATTATATTATATTATATTATATTATATTATATTATATTATATTATATTATATTATATTATATTATATTATATTATATTATATTATATTATATTATATTATATTATATTATATTATATTATATTATATTATATTATATTATATTATATTATATTATATTATATTATATTATATTATATTATATTATATTATATTATATTATATGGTTATATAAGAGCAATTATGTACACTAATATTTGAATCTACTAATACAATAATATCAAAAATAAAGTGCGACGACTTACACTAATAAATAATTATATAACTATAGCAATAGTGACCATGATACACACACATTATATGTTACTAGCACACAATAGTGATCATGATACACACACATTATATGTTACTAGCACACAATAGTAACCATGATACACACACATCTTATATGTTACTAGCACACAATAGTGACCATGATACACACACATTATATGTTACTAGCACACAATAGCAGTACAGAAATATTCACATATCTAAATATAACAGCCGTGCAATGATACCCACTTATCCTGGCACATCATATAAGTACAAGGATATCCACTTTTGATTGTCACAAGCATCCATTTACCCGCTCTTCGTGGTTGAAACGATGAGACGAACAACGGAGCAATAAGGAGAATCGATATATGTGTTTAGTAACAAGTGCTGGAAATGAGAAAATGGAGTGAATAACTGGAGCAACCTGAGCCTCAAATAGGAAAATGGAGACGCATTCTTTGCATATTTGAAAATTAGTTCCTCTCTGTTTCCTTGTTGAGAAGAGTTGGGTCAATTTTACTTCTGATCTTTTATTGAATTCCGTGTTTGTTCTTCATGCCATCTGCCGGTGGATGCAATTTATCTCATTGTTTTGGTAGTATTAGAGGGATGAACACATGCTAAACCATTGTAATATTACCAAGACTGTCATCAGATATTTCTGAATGTGTCCAAGTGTATTTATGTACTTCTCTGTGGTATCATGCTCCATAAGATAGACCAGTGTAATCAATCTATTTTGTTGTTCTGTGGTATCATGCACCATAACCTAGACCAGTGTTATCAATCTTGATTGTGTTCTGTGGTATCATGCACCATAAGCTAGACAAATGTTATGAATCTTGATTGTGTTCTGTGGTATCATGCACCAAAAGCTAGACAAGTGTAATCAATCTTTTTGTTGTTCTGTGGTATCATGCTCCATAGGCTAGACCAGTGTTATCAATAGTGAATTTACTCTGTCTTATCATGTGATCAACTTAACAGAATGGCTCAGCAGCATGCCATCAACAATATGAATGATCTAGAGCGATCACTCATTGCAGAATAGAATACCATACCACAAAAATGTGTCGAAGCATTCTGTAATAGCATGAGACGTTGATGTCAACCGTGTACTGAAGCTGCTGGGAGACACACGCGATATTAATGGCATGTGTTATTTTATGACTGAATTTGAAATCTTATTTTTTACATCAAGGGTAGAGAACTGCATACTATCTGGCTTTGAATTGTTTAGTTTTTTTTTAAAATACTGCAGATTTGATTCAGAAAATAGTTCATAAATGTGAAAAATAAATAGTTTCAGTTATTTTACTTTTAGCGCGTGCATTGGATCATGTATAAACATTCTGATGCGTTGCTAATGGTTGCTAGTAGAAAAACTAGTAAGGGAAGGCATCGTTGCTAGTAACTTGCAATGCCTGAACACTGTGAAAGTTTTTGTGTCGTCAAGTAATTTCTGCTCTAAAGAAATAGGTTAATATATTGAATTATTGGAAACAATTGTCATTGATCTTGATGACTAAACCATGTTCCCAATATTTTGAGTTGCGATTTACTGAGTTTGTGAATGGTGACCAACGATATTATAAGACCTTTTGCCAATCGATAGACAGAATTTCGAATATGACTCATTTGACTTTTCTCAGGATTGCATTGGTCACTATGATTATGCTTTGTGTCGGCAACAGATGAAAATGTAGGGGAGAGTAAAAAGAGTCAATTTAAAAGATTTTGATTTTTATAAATATACAAAATGATTCCTTCTGCTGACGGTCCCGATTTGCTTGAGGCTTGGTGGGTACGGGAATCCCGGGCACGATTTTCGTGAGGCTTGCTGGGTACGGGAATCCCGGGCACGATTTGTGTGAGGCTTGCTGGGTACGGGAATCCTGGGCAGGATTTGCGTGAGGCTTGCTGGGTACGGGAAACCAGTGTTCCATGAAAATCGCTTCTTTTTGGAGTCTTATATCTTTCTGTATTTATTGACAGTCATTTTCAGAAATGATGCTCAATTATCAAAAGCTCCATAAACACTGAGTGGAACTCAACTCCCCATGCAGACAAAACGAAGATTAGCTTGGAAGAAAGGAACACATAAACATTTTTACATTTAGAATATATCACAACAGAATCAAACAGCACATGTACAGGACATCTGAAGTTGACAACACGCATATGTGCCCATGTGGACAGTCTCCAGGGCACACAAATCACATTAAATAAAACTGCCACTGTTTCACGTCATAAGAAGAAAACATGACCATCGGAAACAACTATGACGGACAAGCTGTACGTCCCTGTCTCGGGGTCCGGTGAACACGATACATTTCATGAAAAAATCCATGTCAATGTCGGACGTTGGATAGAGCACAAGGAATAAGAATTCAGTTCAGTGCTAAATTTCACCATTACTTCTTCACCCAATTATCAAGATGGAAATCAAAAGACAGTTAATATCTACAATATTTATACCTACAATCTGCTACCAATGTCAAACATTGTCTTTTACAGCCTCACAGCAGAGGAAAATTGTTACATGTGAAATGAAGTGTCTGAGAAAAACTGCAATGGTTACTAAACTACATAAAATAAGAAACAAAGAAATTAGGAAAAGAGTTGGTAATATGATGTATTAAATATCATGTATTGAACATATTGAAAGACAGCATGACAAATGGTTCGGTCACCTTATGAGAATGAAGCCAAACCAAATACCAATATGAACATATAACAAAAGAATATCAGGACATAAAGTCAAAGGTAGACCAAGGAAACGGTGGATAGAAAACATCAAGATAACCGTGAAGAAACATGGACTAAATGCAACCACAGCAACACATCTGGCCTTGGAACGACATATTAAGCTACCATCCCTATGCTTAACGGCAAGTGTGAATACGATAAACCATCATTCACCTGGGGATAGACAATAGACTAAGTAGATTATTAGACCCATACATATATATATATATATATATATATATATATATATATATATATATATATATATATATATATATATATATATATATATATATATATATATATATATATATATATATATATATATATATATATATATTCTATAGACCGTAGTTAATTAGCTATGTACATGTACTATGTAGATCGTTCCATTTCCATGTTTTAGATAGTAATTAGTACCATTTATATATTCCTTAGATATTAATTAGGTACACAGCGTTAAGAAATTGTTATGCAGATCCAATTTTTTAATTATATTTATAGATATAAAGTTGCTCAAAATATGTGTGTAATTGCCCCGCGTGTTCTCCTTCCTCTGAACGAAACCTGCCTTGAGTACCACTTATTACACGTAACTCCGTAACTCCAGCGATAATCACAGGGATCTCCGCGAAAAATGTATGTGTAAACAAGATATCACGACCTTTAATTCAACCCATGTTCACGAGAACAGGGCAAATGACGTGACCACTATGCCAGTGAAACCCCATACGGTATGATATTGTTTTATATAAGTAGACATATCAATATCAGAGAGTCGCGGTAATGTGTTTTCACGGAGAGTCGCGGTAATGTGTGGAGAGTTGCGGTAATGTGTTTTCGCAGAGAGGCGCAGTAATGTGCTTTCGCAGAGAGTTGCGGTAATGTGTTTTCGCAGAGAGTCGCGGTAATGTGTTTTCGCAAAGACTCGTGGTGTTATGTTTTTGCAGAGAGTCGTGGTAATGTGTTTTCGCGTAGAGTTGCGGTAACGTGTTTTCGCAGAGAATCGTGGTAATGTGTTTTCGCGGAGAGTTGCGGTAATGTGTTTTCGCGGAGAGTCGCGGCTTGAGTCATTAACCTGCTACCAGAAAAGTTGGATTTCGAATTAACTCGTTATCCTGTAGGTAAAAAAAAAATGACTCCCACGGTACACCCAACCACCAGTAAGTATTGTACCAGAAGTCATGCATTGGAAAGCTCGAAGTATTGCGACATTGCTACTGAGAAAGTGCATTATGCGACGCTAGTCAGATAATTTCTAGTCAACTACTGACTCGTCAGCTGAGCACTTACGGCAAACCGTGTGCAAAGTCGTTGATATATTGCAGTTTACCTTTCTACCTTTAGATTAATATACGATTATATGTTGTTTAGACAGTAATTATATATCAAGTGACATATTTTTTCCAGAACATTGTTTTCGTCGTGGTTTACTCTAAACGCATCTCTGTCCCGGGCACGCAGGCTTACATTGGACGAGACCTGTGTATACATTCTTCGAATTCGCTAGTACATCGTCTTCATTGTTTCCTCTTCTTCTCTTACCTGGCACTCTTCCTTCCAGAATCAGTCTCTCGACACCAACATATTTTTTAAGTGTTCAAAATACTATAGCATCCTTCTTATGATGTTATTAAAAATTATGCTTCCTTAAGTTTCAGTAATTTAAATTTCAATGTTCTTCTTGTCTCTATCCATGATATTCGTAGCTATTTCTGTAGCACTTCATCTCAAACGAAGTCCACGTCTCGCATCCATATGTTGCCACTAGGACAACACATGATCTTAAAAGGGTTACTTCAATGTCGTTATTAATACTTTGCCACAGCTTTCTCATTTGTTTTAATTTGAGTGTTGCAATTGCGAGTCCTCTTCCAATCTCTACAATCCCGAACTATTTATATTTGATAACAGATATTTGAATTTGTTTACACATTATAGTTCTAGATTGTCTATGTTGATTATTGGTTTGATCTTTGTTTTGTCTTGTTGTCATCAGTATTATTTTCTATGCGTTTAGATATACATTTTGGATCTCACTGTATTTCTTTCTTGCTGTGATTAGCTGTTTCAGTCACTGATAATGTCTAGTAAGGAAGACCGTGTCCTCTGCATATCTTATTTCTGGAATCTTTTACCCACCGATATTAAATGGATGAAGCTCATTTTTCTCTAGTTCTTCTCTTACATTTCTCATTATATTCTCTGTACAGATGTTAAAAAGATAAGAGGATAGAACACTACCCTGTATCCCTCCAATTTGAACAGCGAAGCATTGAGATGTTTCTCCCTCCACTCTTACTGCTGCTCGTTGTTCGTGATATAGTATTTAAATAAGATGTATTAGATGTTTGGAGAAGCCCATGTCTCCCATGATGGACCATAGTTGTGAGTGTTTAGCACAAGCAAACGCTTTAGTGTTGTCTATGAAACACGTAGATCTAAGCTGTATTCTATACATTTCTCAATTATATTTCTCATGTTGAATATGTTGTCTCTACTTTCTGTTCCTGCTCGAAAACCGGTTTAACTTTATGAATTTCTATTTCTAATTTGTGTTGTACTCAGACAGTAATTAGTTGAAGATATTTTATAGTTGCAATTAACGATCTTGTCTTAATTCTCGCGTTAGTACCAGTTTATGTAATAGCGAAATCGTGATATGTATCTAGAAGGTTGCAGAAGTAGTAGTCATACAATAAACCTTCATATTGAGCCGATTATTTCTTCTATTCGTATTTTAAAATACTCGTATAATACATTACCATAAGCTTCCTTTCAAATCAGTTGCTTTTAGAGTGACGACCAAACGCCACTTTCTTGCTAGTATTGTATCTATTCCATTATATTGTAATTACTTTGATCTCAGTCCATTTCTAAAACTAGAAATCGATTATGGGACATTCAGGTTTCCTATAGAAGTACTCCATTGGTGATGTTTACTTAAAGATATCAATGAAGACATCTTCATAGAGTTAGATAATGCAGCGAAAGTAATGTGACAGATGGTAAAATCGTTGAGACATTACTAAGTTAAATGTGCTCCTTTAGAAAATAGATTTGTAGTATGTTCGTTACTGACACTTTTTAGTCTCTTTTGAAAAAAAACCTCGATAAAGTAAATTTATACAAGAAATGTGGGGTATTACTAATTGAATTCGATGCCACTCAGAAGATTGCACTTTGGGAGAAAATGTTTAGTTAGCAAATAGACATACGATTACCACTTTCACTCTTAGTTATATGCAAGCCGGTGGTTCCAGTAGCCCTCGGACAGTTATATGTGTATTTGGACTACGGTATGACAACTGTAATATCAGTCAATCAATCAATCAAGTGCTATGCCGAGCGGCATAGGCGATCATGCTTCTCCACAACTCTATGTCTATTGTGTTGTTAATACGTTCAGTAGGTGACTTCTTTTTGTGCCACAGTAACAACCCATCCATAAATTTCTCTCCTCTTTCTCTGTCGCTTCTCCCCTTGATCTTTCCGGTAGTTACTAAATGTTCACGTTTTACTTTTCTCATAATATGCACTTTAAAATCTTGATTGTATTTTTCTAATGTTCGCTATAATTTGTCGTTTTACTCCAGCATCTCTGACAACTTCTACATTAGTGTTCTTGGCTTCCCATAGAATGTTCATCATTCTTCTTAAAAACTAGATCTTATTTGCCTCCTGCTTATCTTGGGTACTTATGTTTACTGTCCATGCTTTGCTTCCATAAAGAAGGAGTGCCTCAATATAACATGCTAGCATTCGAACTCGAACTAGAATATAAAAAAATGACAAATAGACCATAATAATGATTATCAAGCTGTAAGGTATGATGCATAAACTATAACATACTACAAGCAATACCCGGCGTTGCCCGGAGTGAGAATAAGAATATATTAGTATTGCGAAACACATCAGAAGGAAAATGATTATAACACATTATGCCCATTACAGATATATGTATGCCTATGTGATTTGACTGATACTTTTAAAAACAAACTTTGGGCGCGAATATTTGTCTTGCAAACATTTCCAAAGATAATGGCAGATTTTATATTTAAATAGGCCTGCGTAGTACAATGCGCATTGGCGACGGTCAAGGTAACATGTTCGAATCCCGCCACGGGCAATTGCTCATCTTGACCATTCAGAAAGCAATGACAGACTACTGAACGTATTTATATTGCCTAGAAGATCATCACAGCTAAAAAATGATGGGTTGATGGCTACGTCTTGAATACGGCATGCTACCAATTTCTCAAAACATATATTCCATTATTTAAAGGCGTCAAGATATAACGTGCGTAGAATTTAATTTGTAAATAGTTCGATATTCCAACATTTAAGAAATCACAGTAATTGCCTGTGGAACAAATATCAAGAACCTACATCCCTACCATACAGTAGTTCTATGTGATTTGAAGGAATACGTTTATAACAAACAACCAAAAAAGAATAGACGCGAATTATTCTTCAAATGTGCCAGATAATTTAATCTGTGTGGGCCTAAGTTTATAAAAATCGAAGAAAAATATTAGCCAACGTCTCTGGGATTGAACACAGAGCGCCTAACATCTCATGATTTAAAAACAAACACATTTCTAACATTCCATCACGGAAACATTGCAAGTGTTACTGTGAAATGTAACGAATAACAAAAACACAGTTACCGAGGTGTTCCTTTATATATTTAAATAATATATGCTAGGTTTAATAAATCAACTATAATAGTGATAGATACAATTAAATAGTGATACATGAATAGTAAGATTTGATACATTAACTGTAATATCATCATCATCACGTGCCATCTGTGATACGAAGTGTTGTATTATTATTAAAATAGGTGATACTCTAATTAATAATAATACTGTATAGAATAACAATAAAATAAATGGGATGTGGGAAATAAAGCATGAGCTGCAAGATATGATACATGGAACGTCACGATATATGAGCTGTCACGATATATGAGCTGTCACGATATATGAGCTGTCACGATATATGAGCTGTCACGATATATGGACTGTCACGATGTATGGACTGTCACGATATATGGACTGTCACGATATATGGACTGCCACGATATATGGACTGCCACGATATATGGACTGTTACGATATATGGACTGTTACGATATATGAGCTGTCACGATATATTTGCTGTCACGATATATGAGCTGTCACGATATATGTATTGTCACGATATATGGATTGTAACGATATATGAGCTGTCACTATATATGGACTGTTACGATACATGGACTGTTACGATATATGGACTGTTACGATACATGGACTGTTACGATATATGGACTGTCACGATATATTGACTGTTACGATATATGAGCTGTCACGATATATCGACTGTCACGATATATGAGCTGTCACGATATATGATATTTCACGATATATGGGTTGTTACGATATATGAGTTGTCACGATATATGGACTGTCAAGATATATAGACTGATACGATATATGGACTGCAATGATACATGGATAATCATGATACATGGATCGTCATGATACATGAACTGTTACTGTACATGGGATGTCATCAGACATATGACATGTCATTATACAGGGACTGTCATTATATAAGACATGTCATTACACAAGGACTTTCATCATATAAGACATGACATTACATAAGGACTGTCATTACAAATGGACTGATATTATACAGGGAATGTAACGATATATGAACTGTCATTACAAATGGACTGATATTCTTCAGGGAATGTAACGATATATGAACTGTCATTATTCATGGGCTGATATTATACAGGGAATGTAACGATATATGAACTGCCATTACAAATGGACTGATATTATACAGGGAATGTAACGATATATGAACTGTCATTATTCATGGGCTGATATTATACAGGGAATGTAACGATATATGAACTGTCATTATTCATGGGCTGATATTATACAGGGAATGTAACGATATATGAACTGCCATTACAAATGGACTGATATTATACAGGGAATGTAACGATATATGAACTGTCATTATTCATGGGCTGATATTATACAGGGAATGTAACGATATATGAACTGTCATTACAAATGGACTGATATTATACAGGGAATGTAACGATATATGAACTGTCATTACAAATGGACTGATATTATACAGGGAATGTAACGATATATGAACTGTCATTACAAATGGACTGATATTATACAGGGAATGTAACGATATATGAACTGTCATTACAAATGGACTGATATTATACAGGGAATGTAACGATATATGAACTGTCATTACAAATGGACTGATATTATACAGGGAATGTAACGATATATGAACTGTCATTATTCATGGACTGATATTATACAGGGAATGTAACGATATATGAACTGTCATTATTCATGGGCTATCATTATATGTCTATCTATCCATTATTTGTTCATGCTGTGAGGTGTTGCAGGATTGAATGACGATCGGTTTTCGTGCTATTGCGCGTCTGTTCGCTTGATATGCCGTAATGATGTGCAATGTCAGAATGTTTGGTAACTACTTCAAGCGACCTTCTTCTTTGTCTGCCTCTGTATCTTGCTGTTTACATTTTCATGTTTTTTTATCCTGCCGCTGGCCAATAAGAGTTTATTCTCATTAGGAGACCGAACGATTTCAATCTCTGTTTTTTCAATATATTTGACCACTGATGTTGTTCCAGCAATTCTTGTAATCTCATTTCTCATATGATCTCTTCTTGTTCTGTGTACTGCTTTTCTTAGACATCTCATTTCACAAGCAGTAAGCTTTCTCTCTTGTTCTTTAGTTACAGTCCATGACTGATATTGAAAACATAATGTTGGGATGAATATTGAATTTAGGATTTGCCTTTTGGTTTCTATCGGGATAGCTTTGTGTTTCAAAATTGGTGCAAGTTCATAATTTACGTAGTTGGATTTTTGAATTCCTGTCTCAAGCTCTCTGCCCATTCTTTAATCGACTGTAAAAATGCCCCATAAATATTTGAATTCCTGCACTTGTTTCAGTAGTTGATTATTTATTTTATGTTGACTATAATGAGTTTTCTATCTATAGACATTACTTCTGTTCTTTCTGTATTGATCTTCATCTTGTGATTGAAGCAGCTTTAGTAGAGTAGGATTATGTGATCATGAAGATTTTCACTTGAACTGTAGAGTAGGATTATGTGATCTTGAAGCTCTTTACTTGAACTGTAGAGTAGGAACTGATCGTTAAAAAAGAGTAGTTCAGTTATATTATTTGGATGGTAAACTTCTGGTAGTATTTACGGTCCATATATTTTCTACGATAATATATTGGGTCTACATTGTGTCTACGATATATCTACATTATGTCTACGATATATCTACATTATGGCTACGATATATCTACATTATGTCTATGATATATCTGCAATATGTCTACGATATATCTGAAATATATCTACATTGCCACTTGTTTACATGGTGCCATTTTAAAAGAATGAAATCAATTTAAAAAAATCAAATGTGATATTGCTCAATCTTAGGCACTCATACCCTCACTAGTCTGATGAACCCCTCTCAGAAGGGGATATTTCAATTTCCGGTACCTGTGAGTGCCCCACTTGCGTGATCTTCGGAATGAAGTTTCAATCATCAGTTTGAGATGCGATACATCTTAGACTGCTAGATTTTTGTTCCCTTTCAGACTGCTCTTCGGTTTTCTCCCTTACTCAAAGTGAAATTTTAAAGTGAAATGATCACTTTTTAAAGTAATTTTAATGCATAATACGGTATCACTGTTTTCATGCATTTCATTGTGCCTATTACAGTATCGTAAATAAAAGGTGATACTGTTAGTAAACAATTAAATAAATGAACTACTTTTCGCAGACGACCAGAGCCTCATTTACGAAAACGAAGACCAACTACAAAATCAACTATTCAACTACAAATATCAAAATAGACTATTTTCAACATGTACAAAATACAAAATGAAGATAAATATACAAAAGATGGAAACTATGACAATATACAGACCGCCGAACCCACTAAACCTAGAGACAGACAATATAGGAGTAAAACAAGTAACAGAGTACAAATAACTCGGTAGTAATTTTACAGAAAATGGAAACCTCGATAGAGAAATAGATACGAGATGTCAAAACGCAAATGCAGTAACATACCAACTGTCACCACTACTTCTTCATCCCAAGATCGAGATGAAAGTTCAAAGACAAATGTTCTACATTATATTCCTACCAACACTGTGTTACCAGTGCCAAACCTGGTCTCTCTCATCTTCACATTGTGACATGTGAGATGAAATGCTTGAGGAAAGCCGCCTGGGTCACCAGGCTCGATATATTACGAAATGAAGGGAATGAATAGGTACAATACCTTGTACAGATTACACAGAACGACAGCAGATCAAGTGGTTTGACCATGCTATTAGAATGCATCACAACAAGTTGCCTGTACAGGAATATAACCAAATGAGATCAGGGTACAAAGCCAGAGGAAGACCACGGAAAAGATGGATAGAAAACTTCAGGGCTATCGTGAACAGATACGATCATAGCACAGCCGAGGCCACACATCTGGATTTAGAACACAAGCTCGAACTCCAATAACTCCTACGCTTAACGGCAAGAGTGGACAACAAACCACATGACGAAAAACAATAGACAATAGACTGATAGTAAAACTGTATGAAAATAGTACTTACTTAGAAAACAGGTGATGACGTCTTACTGCGCGACGACTAACACAATATAACTATCGGAAACTCACGTGAAATAATACATACACTGGAAAAAATAGTAGTAACCTAAAGTGTACTCTTTTATAAGATCACATCATACACGTTATTGTGTGTATATCCTAGTTCTTATATCTGTTTTAAATGAATCTATCTTATTGTCATAAAATATCAAAAAAAAATGCTGCCATAATTTATGAACAGACTATGTCTATGTGACGGCGTAATGCAGTGTTAGTTTGTGACGGTAAAGATACCGGATTTGAATCCCGCCGCATGCAACTGTGCATCCAGAACATTAAAAAAGCAATAGAAATCTACTGAACGTGATTATATTGCCTAGAAAATCACTATAGCTAAAGAATACCAGGTTGATTGCTGCATCCTGAATAGGATATGCTACCAATTGTGTTTATGTTCATAAACTGTATCTTCTCATACATTCAAACCTCGAAACATTTAAACCTCGAAACATTAAAACATCGTTGACGTATATTGAAGTGTAACAGAGGACAGCAGACGGTATTTGAACCAGAACCTACAAGAGTTAGAAAATGAATACAGAAGTAGTAGATTTTCTGTGAATTTTACGCTTGATTCCAGATCTATAAAAACGGAATGTTCATTTTCTCTTGACGTCGTTTGCCTTCTCACTCATTATTATTATGATACTCGTAACTCCTCAGTGTCGAAGAGGTTGCACGTTAGACACGTTAACTCCTCAGTGTCGAAGAGGTTGCACGTTAGACACATTAACTCCTCAGTGTCGAAGAGGTTGCACGTTAGACACATTCACACACAAAATATCCTCAATGACTCTGTTCTCAGTTCCTTGTTTGAATATGGAGAAACGTAATCTCTTATACTTGAATCGTTGGTAACTTCCGGTCAATGGGGGGAGATGGCGATTTGGTATCTCTGCTTGCCGAAAAAGAAGTAAAGTTTCTGTGTTTCAGTGTTTTCTAAATGGACTATGTGATTTCTTTTCTGAATGGGATAGATTAGAACACGGTTTAACCATTTGGAGTCATCGAAACGACACTGTGAATGGCTTAGCGACCCGACAGTGTAAGAACCACTACTAAGTAATACCGCTCGTGGGAAACAATGGAGAGTTCTCAGATGAAGACCGTAAATATAAAATGTAAACAAACCACCAGAAGATCATCTCCGGAGAATTCATCTACTACTGACACCGCAAGGCAAACAAGGGCCACAGCGTACAGATAGGTATAGAAAAATAAATCCCGTTGGGACGAAATTTAATGGGTTGCTTACCTCGATATGCCTTACATTGCCAATGTGCTTGCCAAACTGGTTCACCGTATGGGAACAAAAGGGAGTATGACATCGTACAGTTCATAAATACTCAACGAATACAGTCCTTAACTAATATTTCATGAAATAATAAATGTGAATGTCGCGGCAAAACGGTGGTTCTCCATCTTCGTTGACAGAAACAACTGAAACCTCGTTAGATGTTGGTTCATTATAGCGACGTTGATAAGAATAACGATCGTGCATGAAGACCATGTTTACTATTGGAATTTCCATCCAGTTTTAGCAACATTTTGAATCTCTCCTGTTTAGATATCACTCATTAACTGATACGACTGTGCTAGTCTATTGTCTTGACGAAAAAAAACACTCGATTTTATCAATAATTTCTCTTTCGCATGCAACATGTGTTGCTTGTGCTTGTCCAACATCCACTGTTTGAATACTGGCCAAAACAACCAACTGAGCGAAATGTGGAACTTTTGCATATGAGAAGTTCCATGATATGTTTGTCCATGAAGTTTTAAAGCATATGGACCTCAACCTTGACAATATTTAATTTCTGTTCCCATTGACGCGAAAGACAAAACGCTATTATAAGAGCGAATTTTCTCGCAAAAATGTATGTATTTAGGATGTGTATTATCACAGAGTATCAAATGCAGGAACTCGGGATACTCCAGCTTATTACCATTAATGTCTTGTGGCGTTGGGAGCATGATCTTTCCCTTTCCGCAACAACTTGTAAACTTGTCATCGTTATCGTCCATACATTTTTAGCACCACAAAATTGACATATAATATCGAAAATTCCAGTTATGTGCAGCAACACGATCATCAGTGAAATTTTCTGATTCATTTGAAATTGCTTGACTTCAACGCATGTGTAACATCTGTAGCTTCGGCATCTGCAGCTTCTACATTTGATGCTGACTGTGACGACGTTGGAATTCTCTAATCATAGCTTGTCGATTTTCTCTTTGCGCTGATGATTCTAGCTTAGCTCGACGCCATTGCTAATCGGCACCTTAGCAAGTCGTGTTTATCTCTGATGAAGAGATTGTTGATAAATCAATTCTGTGCATCTTGCGTTAAATTCTATATCTATGCTCTGCAGAATCTGCGGCACAAATCCGAGCGAGAGACTCTTAACTCTGACAACTCAACGATTTATCGTTTCGCATTTTTGTTTTTTGACGCTTTCTTGCGATTAGATCATCTTCATCCATCCTTTCAAGCAAATTATATGTTTGTTTAAAAATATAATGTATTTTAGATAACTTCAACTACAAGCCGATACAGACCCTGTTAGCGCATAAATATTTGTATACAAAAATGTCGTCTGCTTGAATAACGTCAAGACACCAATCGTTTTGATTGGATGTCGCACGGGATTCCGTAATGAAAATGTTCTATTTATAGAGCATTCTGGAAAGCATCACAGAACTAAGCTATTATATTATAGATTTTGCGATATTATCCATTTACACCTACCTATGCGCTTCTTATGTTCTTCCAAAGAACATTCATGAACAGAAAACTGGCAATGTCAGTAGTTGTGTAACTGACGACATATACTAGATAGATCAGGACACCTATAGATGTGTCCTGAATTCAAGAATCATATAACCACAAAGTCTCTAAATAGTCAGTGGTTTCTATACTATGTGATAGTTGACAATTTTCCATATCTTAAAGGTAATGCAACTCTGGGTTGCTGCTAGATTGTGTAATACAGATCTACAATGGTTTCTTCTATAACTTGAGTAGATCATTCCAGAATATAGAGAAGTAGATCATTCCAGAGTATAGAGAAGTAGATAATTCTGGAATATAGAGAAGTATATCATTCCATAACATAGGGAAGTAGATCATTTCAGAATATAGAGAAGTAGATCATTCCATGATATAGAAGTAGATTATTCCAGAATATCAAGATGTAGGTTTACAGAAAGGGAAATTATATTTGAGGGCTGGGGAAACAGAAAAGAATCCCATGATATCACTGTTTTGGTACATGTTTGTAGAAAAAACCTAATGAATGTTTCTAAATTCCAAAATTCAGATGGCGACTGAAATATTGGTTTTTAAAAAAGGGGTAGAAATTGTAGCAGCAAAATGGCGGTTGATCGGATGACAAGCGGATTTGTGTAGGATTAGCCGACTATGCGTAAAGGCTCTTGGAGATTATAAGTTCAGACAGAAAGTAAAATGAAAAGCGAGACAAACGTCAGCAATTTGCGTCAGAAAGAAAATATGGGTTCCATTCTCGTCTGAAAGTCAATATATATTCCATTCTCGTCTGAAAGTCAATACATATTTCCTTTTCGCCTGAAAGTCACATTGTATTCTATTCTCGTCTGAAAGACAATCTGGATTCCATTCTTGTCAGAAAGATATTTCTTCAGACTAACGGGAATTGAACCAGTCTGTTATAACGGCACCGAATTGCCTAGCAACTCTCGTACACGAGATTTTCCGTACTTGACTAACCGCATCTCCAAATAAAGTTGCAATTTTGTCAAGACATTCAAACTGTGTACTCACGTCACTGAGAACGGACCAATCGAAACACGGACTATTACAACAACAACGAACATCCTGTACAAGTATTGAATTATCCTCAGTCACACAAACATATAACCGTATTTGTATAAATCCTCCTGCTTCCTACGTGAATTTGCTTGTATAAGCAACTGTTTTAAGCAATATTGTACTGTCTACATGTTATTTAAGTTTACAAGAAGACTTATTGCCCCTTGTCGACGTAAACGGATGTTATATATTTGTGTTGCTGATGATACTTCAATACCTGTACGGGATTTTCGTTATTGTTGTAATAGTCATTGTACCTATTAGTCCGTTTTCAGTTTCTGAGTACACAGTTTGAATGTCGTGACAAATTCGTATCTGTATTTGGAGATGCGGTTATTCAAGTACGGAAAGACCCGTTACGCTTCAAATCCCGTTAGTTTCAAGAAGTTTTTAATTTTATTCTCTGGCTTCCTACTTGAATTTACTTATATCAGAAAGACAATATAGATTTCAATCTTTTAACAGACAATCATGGAAAGCAAAATAATCTCATCTATGGCACCAAGTATATAAATTTAGTTGACTGACGTTAGTCCGTATTCTAGTCATGACCATTGCAATTGTAAGACATGTTGACTAATTGGCAAATAGCCTTCTAAAATAACTAATATGACTTTTGCTGTGATTTTCGGTGGTAGCTTTGTTTATACTTTGTGTTGACATCCAATGAAAATCACAGGAAAAATCATATGATTCATTTAGAAGAATGATGTTTCCAATTAGCCAACGTGTCTTATATCGTGATGGTCTAGTTGTTTTCTATCTATGTCTTTCCTGTTGAAGACGTCAGATAAATGCCCAGTATAACCTCGTTTAGAATATTTATCATTTGAGAAACCAGGTATTAATTTGGGTATAAACACATATGTTGTAGCCGGAACCGAACCGTCATAAGTTGAAGGTTTATTTCTGAAGTGGGCAACCTTTGCAAATCGCAGACCAAATTGAGTTTTTCTCATTTGGTATGCTTTCAGAAATGTTATTTTAATCCCTGGAACACCATGTAGTATATTCTCAGCGCGTAGACCATTGCATGTAGTATTATATATAAACCTGGCGGACTAATACAAATGACTTAGTGTGCTGTATTGGTCCACGGGTTGTATTTTGTGGACTACTGAATTATACCAATGAACTATTCCTGCGTTAGGATGTTTCTTACAGTAGCATACGTCAATAATGCGAGTTGCAAAGTTCAGATCAGATTACAATATGATAATAGCAAATATAGTCATACTGAGAAGATATTTGTCAACATGGCAGTCAACATTTGACTGACATGACATCATCATGTTTATCATATATATCTGTTGACTTCATGGCGAATATGATTAATTATGACATATTCATATTCACTTCTTGGCGAATATGATTAATTATGACATATTCATATATAAACTTTAATTTAAAAATGACATAAAATGTTCTTCCGCAAGTCTTATAAATTCATCAAGAATTTGAGATTTTCTGTATACTTCAACTAGAAACTTAACAATGGTTGATTGTTTACGTCTATAGGAAAATATACAAATGTTGGCTACCAAACTATGAATGAATGTCCCGGTGTAATTGGATAAAGAATACACCTCAATGTTTAGATTTTTACAAATGTAGTCAATCTGTGAGGTCCAGTGTTTGCTGCCTAGTAAGGACTGAGCTTTTTTTTCTTTTGGAGAGTATAGTAAAAACTCTGTACATGCCGCAAAACTCTGTACATGCCGTGACCACAGAAAGAACATACTACCTTTATCACACAACTACAAAATTCCTCCCACTCTGTTTCCCTGTAAAGAGAAATCTCCAGTATTTAACAGATTTCACAAATGTAGTCGGAGAAGCTGGCTAAGTTATTGGATAGTAATTGTTCTATCTTTCGCTCCAACAAGTGACTAAAGACATGAATTAAACCTACCATACGCCAGTAAACTGATAAATATTACACATTTATAGAGAATTCTAAGTACATTTTTTGTCAGGACAAGAGAACTCGAAGATAAAGAATTAAATCTCAGGTGGTAGCTTATCTCACAAATTAGAATAATGATGAAATAGATGATTCAAAGGTGGGTAAATTTATAGTGGATGACAAATCGATGACAAGAGGCGGGGCTAAATTAATTAGGGTGGTCTTGGATACGCTACAAAGCGATTCAGAGGATGCTGAAAGTGAGAACGTACATATGAAGAAAGTAAATTTATGATAGACGGCATGTGAAAAAACTCAATCATTTTCATACAAATTGTCTCAAAAAAGTTATGAACATCAGATGGCAAGGCAAGATTCCAGATACCAATGTCCTTGATAGAGCTGGAATCCCAAGCATTGACACGATCCTGATGCAGACACAGATTCGTTGGGCAGATCATTTGGTGCGTATACCAGACCATCGTCTGCCAAAGATACTTCTCTATGGTGAGCTAGAGAAGGGTATACGATCTCAAGGTGGCCAAAGGAAGCGCTACAAGGACTCATTAAAGGACTCACTGAAAGCCTTTGAAATAGACCACGATACATAGGAAGAACTTGCACAAAATAGATCTACATGGCGTTAAAAATAAAAAAGAGCCCATCATCTTGCGAAAAGAAGAGAAATGCAGCAGCTCAACAGCGGAGAGCAGCTAGAAAGTCACGGATAGACCAAGATCCGTCTACAGTCGTTATTCCATGTCCAAATTGTCCAAGGACATTTACAGCTCGAATAGGGCTCATTAGCCATCTACGAACTCATAATCAAGGACATACCTAAAATTGAATTTTCAAAAGTGGATGTAACAAATGGTCATCATCATCATGTGATGTAACAAATGGTCATCATCATCATGTGATGTAACAAATGGTCATCATCATCATGTGATGTACGAACAACATGAACACATATGAAGAGAATGATATAAATGAGGATGATCAGGGAATATGGGGAGTAAGTGCTTCAGAAGAGCAGAAGAAACCCCAACGACCAACTGACAGGGACAATAATCTTTTATACTCTTGAATTGATGACGGAATGGCAATCACATCACTAATGGGAAATACCACTGATGCAGCGATGCTATTTTCTCATCAATAACAACAAGATAATACAATTATTTTGTATTAAATCACAGTGAACACAGAGTTATGTTGTAAGAGAATAAGAAGGTAAACCTACATGAGACTCCTACACTTCAACTCAAACAACATTATTGACATAAACTGTACTTATCCATCTCTTCGAGTAACCTGCATCCTTCAATAAATTGTAAAGTTTTAAAAATTGAAAATGAACAATTTAATGGGAAAGTGTTATGCTAATGAGGATACCCAATGCTAATAAAACACTGAATTGTATCCTAATGTTTAGTGATGGTTCAATTAATAAATGAATTGTGACGGATGATACAAAAATTGTGGAATTCTTTCGTTGAAATGCTATTGCATTATGTGATGTGTATATTATTTAAATATATTCAAATAACGGCACAGTATGACTATTGCGCCACACCTTATGTATATATATATATATATGACTTCGTGTGCTGTATTGGTCTGTATTATATGGGAGACACAACTGTTTAGAAAGAAAATAATGGAGGGCAGAGAACTGCGAAGAACAGAAAGGGCAGACCAAGAAGACGATGGACTGACGACATTAAACATGAATTCGTCGTTGAAAAATGCAAGTTGCATCGCCCAAGACAGATGGGGGTTCAGGGAGTTCATTGGAAAGACAACGTTCTGGAAAGAATACGTCACATAACACACACACACACACACACAAACAAACACACACACACATACACACACATATATATATATAAAGACTGCCCTAGCACTAAGTGCATTTAACAGACTGTCTAATATCTGAAAGTCAAAGTCAATCAGCACACGCACGAAAATGCGCTTATTTAATTTCTGCGCTTTTCCGGTGCTATCATATTGATGTGAGAGCTGGAAAAGCTCTTTATTTTCAGAAAATAAATTACTGTATTTCGAGAACAAATGTCTTCGTAGGATAACTAACACCCATTGGAGTGAATTCAAATCGAATGATAAAATCAGAGAGGAGACACATCAAAATTTAATCACAGATGTTATCGGAAAGCACCGTTGGTCCCACATCGGGCATGTCCTACGTGCAGACACCAACAGAATACACTACCAATCTCTTGAATGAATACCTACATGAAAACGAGCAAGGAGGAGACCAAAAGAAACACTCAGAAGAACAATACTTAGAGAAATTAAAACAACCAATATTCATACTATTCAAGAACTGCTCAGAATAGCTTTGAACAGACAGAATTAGATAGATCTGACCACTGCCCTATGCTCTAACTTCATCGCAAAAGGAAAATGAATGAGTGGATATAGAAGACATTCGTCTGTACAATCGGTCTGAAGTAAACCATTACAATGTGCACAGTAGTAGATCTAGCACGAGCAGAAACTGTTCTTACACGGCTAAATCTGCCGTTTCATGGACGGTTCAGTTTATTACAGCATAAGCATTGTAACATTAAATCTCTGAATGATTACTACTTGCTTCTGAACCTTGTTTCTTCTGATATACACATAATAGTTAGTTCTAAAATGTTGTAGAACCATTGCATAGGTTTGTTTTACAAGTGACGCGATCTTCCACCAGTTTTTCGAAGTTGTCTTTTTCTTTGTGTATTTTGTTTTTAATGCGGATGTGGATTATGTTATCCTACTTTTACGACAGATATACCTCAGCAAATAATCAAACGTGCAAATCACAGAACATCTTTTGGCAGTGGAAAGCGGTGTCAACTTGTTTGGTTTGGACATGTAAAAAGACACGACTCACCTTCTAAAACTATTTTGCAAGCAATAGCAGAGTGTGGAAGGAGAGGAGGCTGTCATAGAAAATTCTAGATTTACATCATCAAGGACTGGACGGAATGATTTTTCTACACTCGTGTGAATCGCAGAGGACCGAGGTATTTCGAAAGATTTGTGTGACATCTTATTTGATTATCGGTCATATTATTATTATTATTATTATTATTATTATTATTATTATTATTATTATTATTATTATTATTATTATTATGATAACCCTGGATGTTGTTTTTTTTTTCAATGGAACCACGGCCATCTCAAGTTAAATGAGCCCTAACTGTTGAGATACGTGTCTGTATCCACTTGATTTTATATTGTGTCATTGGTAATTATACTGCACATTAGATAGTTAGTTATTCCTCTAGGAACAAAGACGGCACATAGGGCGGATGGCATAGATTTCCATGTCTCTCGTTTCATTGTGATTTGCTTTAGATCTTCATTGTTTCTGATACCGATGGTGAAACGTTCTCTTGTAATAGTTCTACGTACATTTTTTGGTCTTCCTCGTTTTCTCTTGCCCTTCGGTGACCACATCAAAGCTTGACAGGAGAGTCTTTCCTTATCCATTCGTAGTGCGTGTCCGATGTAATTCCAGCGACGTTTTCTGATATAGGTGGATACATATTTTTGTTTTGATTCTTGTCTGACAACTGTGTTTGATTTGAAGTCTGACCAACGTATGTTCAGTATCCTTCTAAGACATTTATTTTATCAAAGGTGTTTAGTATTTGCTCTAAGTTTGATGTTGCTTTCCAACTTTCGCATCCATATGTTATGTTGGAATTATGCAGGAGTTGAAGATTTTGAGTTTTGTGTTATTTCTTAGTGTTTTTGAATGCCAGATATTTGATAATTTATTGAATGAGTTAGCAGCCATTGCAATACTGTGTGATATTTCTGTTGATAAGATAAATCTCCTTTTGTTGATATCTTGCTGCCAAGGTATGTGAAGTTGTTGATTTTTTCAAGGGCTTTGCCGTATAGTTTGATGTCCGTTGGTTTGTTGGTAAGGTCACATATTTTTGTTTTGGATGTATTGATTTCAAGCCCAAGTTGTGCAGAGAATAATTGCAGGCTGTTTTTTCATGGGCATCTTCGTGAGTTGAGCTAATACTGCACCTTGCTGGTGTATATTTCTTTGAAATTACAGTTGCGAATTATATTGTTAAAAAAAATTAGAATCACATTATTGCAGTGCTAATGGACACAGAATTCCAAACATGTACCAAATTTTATTTCACGGAATTAGTGTTTCAACTTTGGCATGAAGAACCGTTCAATCTTTAACAATGAAATGATGTTCATAAAATTTGGTTTACACTTTTATTATTTGTTACTGAGGCCTCCGTTTCAGTAAGATGTATGGCCTTCTTTGGTCTCTATCTGAAAATGACATCTCCTTGACATGGATCAGAACAGCTGTAGGATATGTTGTTGTGGGATGGCTGTCCACTCTTTCCTCAGTGCAAGCGACAACTGTCGGAGATTGGTTGGAGCTACGTCTCGCTGGCGAAGTCGCCTGTCGAGTTCATCCTATAAATGTTCTATGGGGTTGTCTGATGACGTGGCTGGCCACGGAATACTCTAGGCGTTGATTCCAGCGAATAACTGGATGGTGAGTTGTGTCACGAGAGGTCGAGCGTTATCATGCTAAAATAATCGACACTCGTGCAACCATAGTTGGAAGGACGCGAGAACGAGCAATATCAGGGACATATCGTTCGGCATCCAGACGTACTTCAATTTACACCAGGTCATTTCTTCCCATGAAGTTTATACCACCCCCTCCCCACGCCATCAGTACACCTCCACCACCATGTTGAGGAACCTCATCAACGCTGTTCTTGTAACTTCTTCTCTATCTTATCGCTGGAGTAAACAGACGCACACACACACACACACACACACACACACACTAAAACAAACAACTCGTCTCTAGTCATTTCCAACGGTCATTTGACGATGCTGATTCGTCCACTGCATTTGATACTGGCGATGCCAGTCCGTAAGAACAGGATGTCTGTATGTCTTCTAGCCCCCCCCCCCCCCCAAAAAAAAAACGTCGTGCATCCGGTTTCTAACTGTTTGATCTGAAATTCGACGAGCTGTTGGCATTGAGTGTACTGTGGAGGTAGCAGATGAAAATCAGTTCCTGATTTGACGCAGCCGTATGAAGTGGCCTTCAGCAGGAGTTCTGACTCTGGGTCTTTCAGTTCTCGGCCGGTCTGCCACTGAACCAGTTTGTTGAAATCTTCGCCAACGGCGACTAATCGTGCTTCTAACTAAATTAAATTGTCTGACCACTACAATTTATGGCTGTCCAGTCTGTAAGCATCCAATGGCGATGTATCGTTGATCTGTAGTGAGATGAATTATACGTGCGCATTGAATTTTCAACTGAATTTATTCGAGGACCGTCAATATTTTATATGCATTCATGTTCAAAGAGTTTTGTATTCAGTAAGTTTCACGGATTCTCATAAACCTATCACGAGTTATTGTTAAAATTGTAATTTTGATCTTGACCTCATGCATGACCTCGCAAATCACGAGGTGAGTGTAATTCAGATATCCACGATACGTTAATGATACAGTATGATGTTCAATCAGCGAATATCTTTTATAAAACTAACTCCAAAAAAGATGCGCAAATTATTTAGCGACTATTCACAGGCTGGGTATAGTTATTTAGCGACTATTCATAGGCTGGGTGTAGTTATTTAGCGACAAGTCACAGACTGCTTGTAGTTATTTAGCGACTATTCACAGGCTGGGTGTAGTTTTTTAGCGACAAGTCACAGGCTGGGTGTAGTTATTTAGCATCTTGTCACAGGCTGGGTGTATTATTTAGCGACTTGTCACAGGCTTTCTGCAGTGCTATATAACACCTATACTAATATATGGGTGCGAGTCTTGGACAATAAACAAACTGGAAAGTGGGAATTTAGAGGCAACAGAGATGTGGTTCTACAGAAGAATGCTGAGAATACCATGAACTGCAAGTAAAACTAATGTAGAGGTGTTGAAAGAGTCAAATGCTAAAATACCTTAATCAACAATATAAGAAAAAGGCAATCTTTTTTTTTTGGCCACTTCATGAGACAGGCAGGTTTAGAGAACATAGTCACAACAGGCAAAATTGAAGGCAACAGAGACAGTGGGCGACAGCGTGGGAAACTATTAGACAGTTCGACAGCCTGGAACGGCAAGGAAACATCAACGACCTTGATACATAATACCGTGGACAGAGAGCTGTGGAGAGCTATGACCGCCTACGCCTGCCAGCATGGCACATGATGATGATGAATCACAGGCTGGGTGTAGTTATTTAACGTCTAGACAAAGGCTGAGTGTAGTTATTTAGCGAATAGTGACAGGCTGGGTGTAGTTATTTAGCGACTAGTCACAGGCTGGGTGTAGTTATTTAGCGACTAGTCACAGACTGTGTGTAGTTATTACCGTCTAGTCCAGGGGTGGGAAAACTTTTTGTGCAGAGGGCCGCATTGAAAATGTAAAGCTATTGGAGGGCCGCATATAATAGTATGTATGTTTTGTTTAAAATTCTCGGTAAGTAATCAATTAAATATTTTTATTGTAAAGAAAGGTAGTTATACATAATGTAGATAACTTCTGAAATAAATTACATTTCTAACAGACTTACACTATAACAGTATATTTTCTAATATGGATAAAAGGTTTTGCAAATATTTTAACAATGTTCGTGTATTTAAAAATGTGTTTGAGGGCCGCAAAATATCCAATGGCGGGCCGCATTCGGCCCGCGTGCCGTAGTTTGCCCACCCCTGGTCTAGTCACAGGTTGGGTGTAGTTCTACGGTGTCATTGATGAATTAACTCTATGAATGTTAATCATAATTTTAGTTATTTCATGAATGTGTCATAAATATGGTTAATACCTTTCATATTATGATTCTTATGACTAAGTCGGATTAATTTCACGAATGTAGTCATCATCTTGTTGAATTATAAAAATACGGTATATATTTACTTATGGAACTAGCCTTTATAAGCTTCATTCTGACAAATTTAAATCATAGAATTAACCATAATTCCGATAAAATTTCCTGATGTCACAGTTATTTTCACTAATATTAATATTCCGAAATCGGATATGCAAATTGAACAACGTACTTCATGTTTCGTGATGGAAATCCAGCGAAATTCATGATGATTAACTGAAAGCAATTGTAAACAAACAACAAAGTAATATTATTTACGGAAAAAATATCTTTTCCTACCCAATATATAAATAAACCAGAATTCTAGAAAGAATCATCATATAATAGGAAACGTAGTTTTAATCATATTTACTCTTATGACTGCAAGTGTTAAAGAAATGTTTAAAGAAATGTTATTCGTATGAAAATGCAGGAAAAACAACAATATAGCGACATACAAATCTAAGGGGGGGGGGGGGGGCAACAAAGAGACTAAGATAGTAGATATACCACTGAAATAAGAAAACATTGGAATTGTTAACATTATTGTAAACAGTGCCAATTGTAGAAATCAAGTAAAATGTCATATCCCAAGAGATTGTGTAGGTCTAAACGACAATGTTAACTTGAATTAATTTTATAAATATACTAGAAACAATTAAAGACACATCAATATGCTGTCACATGAACCACTGCACGTGCTGAATTTCAATTCTATCTAATTATGAATTCGCTAAACCCGTTGTTGCCTTTCAGCGTCAGGGGTAGAAGGGTTATCTGGAGATGGCGCTCTTGTGTGCTGAGTATATTGTGGAGTTTGTCGCCTCTTTTATTTTAATGGTCCATCGTTTTCCTGGTAGGCCGCTAGATCTGCCTTCGCTGTATCTGTGAAACATAGCTTGCTGTGGTATGCTGTCTGATGGTAGTCTGTTGATGTGTGCAAACTATTTTATATGTTGTCTCTTAATATATTCCAAGACTGGGGTGGTACCGGTTCTTTTTCTATTGTCTTCATTTGTCACTCTGTCTCTTAGTGATATTCCTAGGATTCTGCGCAAGCATGCCATAGCAGCTGTCACACGTTTACATTTATCTTGTGCTGTCGCTGTCCATGTTTGGCATTGGTAACATTATTAACTGAAGCTAGTTTTTTTTCTCATTTATGAACTATTTGCTAAATCAAATATTTAGTATAATTTATTTTAAAAATAGTTCATCACCGGATAGTAAGCCTTTGTCTACCATGAGGTAAAAATGGTTTCACCCACTGTCAAGCCACATCAGTCATTACTACAACGTGTGTTCCTCAGCATCAAAAATACCAGATTGTCGTCTGTGTCTCTTGCTTGCAGAGTGTCTCGAAACGGGTTTGTGGGATTAATTTTCATTGCGCAATGAGTACTGGCTCGAGAGAATTCACATTGTTGATGTCATGATCTCGGACCCTTCTGTTCAGTTCATCCTAAGTGTGTTAAATCGGTTTCATGTCAGGATAAGTTGCACGTCAAACCAGTTCAAGAAAATGTTACTGGGCTAAAAAATAAACAGTGCGAGGCCTAGTGTCGTTCTGAAAGATCTCCACATTTTGGTAAGTGTCAAAGACAGACAGAACGATATTACGCAGTACGTAATTATCGTGATTATCAGCGGTTACGTTAAATGAACAAAAACTGATGCGAAATTCGGTGTTTATTTGAGAATTCACTCCAAACATCTACACTTCCTGCTTCATATCTGTTTATGATGGACTATACTTGTGTACTAAATACATTTCAACATGCACCGATTTTTAATAAAGACAGAATTTATATATTTTCTGTTTTTCACTTGAAGCACCAGAAATGTAAAATAAACATCAAGAAGACATTGCGACTGCACAAACTTCATCACTTGCAATTTCGCTGGGTTGAAAAATCGCGCACGTATGTAAACATTTTAGGCGTGAAAACAAAATAAGAGTTTTCGATAGGTTTTTAATGGTTGCTAATATAAGTAGCAGCCATCTTCGGATTGTATTTTGAAAAGAATAACGCCAGGCAATGTTTGTCCCCTGCCGAAATGTGTTATATCACAAGAATAAAGTAGATTTTACAGACAGATTAGAAACAATCAATAGAACTAGTGACGAACAGGAGAACTAGTAACGAACAGGAGAACTAGTAACGAACACGAGAATTAGGTATATTAATACTAAATATACCTTCAGAAACAATAGACGTTTGCCTTAATATTTGCTTATCCTCTACACACGTCCATAATATCTACACATGCAATTGTTGTAGAGGTCTATATGGTGAAGTTCTCAAGATATTGGCATTGCGAGCATTAGCTTACAGGTTCGAGATCAAGCAGCGACTATTTGATTACAAATGTAATTTTATCGATGGTGCAACTGAATAGCATCGTTTGCAGTAAGAAATTATGACATCATATAGCTCGATTTGACAGATAGACAGACATGTAGATAGATAAGATAGTCGGTGGTTGAGTAAGTGCATAATTTGTATGGACAGAGAAACGGAAGGACCGACCGAACGACTTAACAGACACATACACAAGTAGATACATATTAGTAGTTTGATAGACAGACATACATGACAACACCAGAAGGACTAGACTAGACTAGACAGAGAGACAGACAGACAGACAGACAGACAGACAGACAGACAGATAGACAGATAGACAGATAGACAGATAAACAGATAGATAGATAGATAGATAGATAGATAGATAGATAGATAGATAGATAGATAGATAGATAGATAGATAGATAGATAGATAGATAGATAGATAGATAGATAGATAGATAGATAGATAGATAGATAGATAGATAGATAGATAGATAGATAGATAGATAGATAGATAGATAGATAGATAGATAGATAGATAGATAGATAGATAGATAGATAGATAGATAGATAGATAGATAGATAGATAGATAGATAGATAGATAGATAGATAGATAGATAGATAGATAGATAGATAGATAGATAGATAGATAGATAGATAGATAGATAGATAGATAGATAGATAGATAGATAGATAGATAGATTAGATAGATAGATAGATAGATAGATAGATTAGATAGATAGATAGATAGATAGATAGATAGATAGATAGATAGATAGATAGATAGATAGATAGATAGATAGATAGATAGATAGATAGATAGATAGATAGATAGATATATAGATAGATAGATAGATAGATAGATAGATAGATAGATAGATAGATAGATAGATAGATAGATAGATAGATAGATAGATAGATAGATAGATAGATAGATAGATAGATAGATAGATAGATAGATATACAGACAGACAGACAGACAGATAGACAGACAGACAGACAAAAAAGACAAACAGACAGATAGATAGATAGATTAGGTAGCATTGGTTAGATTAAGATTACGACTAGGATTTACATTTATATTTAGCTTTAGATTTAAATTTGGCAGACAGGCAGACACAGATAGACAGGCAGACAGACATGGATTTTACAGTATTTGCCCGCATCATTGATATGAACCCATGTCCTTGATTGATAACTGGCCAGAAATTAATGTAATTTGAAATTGTTTGTTTAAGTGCATAAGAAAAATTGAGAAACCTAATGGATTCTAAAGAAAGTTAATGGCAATATTTTTTACCGATCTTGTGCATGCTTCCAGTAAACATCTTAGGATGAAACTCTGATCATTCCTAGCCAAGTCCATACGTTAAAGGGGTGTTAAACACCACTGACCAACTTAGGAAATCAGAACGTGACTTAGCACTGGAAATGTAACTAAAAGTCTTGCAGAACCTTAAAATCACAATTATTTATAATATATGGTGAAGTCAGATGTACTGATTATCAGTTTACATCACGTCGTCAAAGCACATATCATTGCTAGGAACATGGCTCTAGAAACTTCAACAGTATGAAAGAAGTGAGGGATTTTCATTTAAATATTTGTCATTCAAATATGTATCATTCAAATATGTATCATTCAAATATGTGTCATTCAAATATGTATCATTTAAATGTGTCATTCAAATATGTGTCATTCAAATATGTATAATTTAAATATGTGTCATTCAAATATATGTCATTCAAATATGTGCCATTCAAATATGTGTAATTCAAATATGTGCCATTCAAATATGTGTCATTCAAATATGTATCATTCAAATATGTATCATTCAAATATGTGTCATTCGGATATTTTCGCGTGTAATTTCAAAACGCATGAGATTTCTAATGACGTTTTTCGGAAAACTGTTACCCTCTTTATCTATTCTACAGTACAAGAGAAGATCTACATGATTACATACGCCTAGTCCTCGTGAGCTGCAAGATTACTTAAACCTATTTCACGAGAGCTGTCTCAATTATAATATGTGTATTAGTACATAAGAATATAGAAGAAATGACTATATGCAGAGAACTCAATAATCAATGACAAATTACTGGAAAACATGGAAGCATTTTTACATAATACGAATTAATGGACAGACAAATCGAGAAAAAAATTCACAAAGGTAAATAAATAATTTATTTATCCAGCTTTAATCCCGTAGCACCTCAGGGTTGTAGCGGAACCAGACTGGATGCTTCCCACAAAACCAACCCTCCAACGATTTCTATCTTCAACAATGCTAATAAGTGAGGAAAAATCGTGTCCTGTCCAGTCCTTGATGTTGTCTGTCTATGTTTTTATTTATCCTCATCTTCTTCTTCCACCGCCAATGGTTCCCTGCAGTATTGTTTTTGTCAAGGAATCATGTCGACATACATGTCCAAACCATGCAAGTTTTCGTCGTTTCACTATTGAAAGCAATGGTTCTTGTGGAGTTGTATATATCACTATTTTATTTCTAACGTTTACATTTGTCATGACTCTCTCTAGGAAATTCTTATAATTCGTCTGTAACATTTGTATTCAGAGGCCTGTAGTCCAGTAGTTTCTTATGTCCGCAGTGAGTGCCCAGCTATTAATTGCCGGTGACTATTTCCAACTTTGCTGCTAACTCTTGTAATTCTTGTACTGACTGAGCTATATGATGAATATTATCAGCGAAGCGCAAATTGCAAGTAAGGTGACCTCCAATCGATATGTACCTGTTGTAGTCTTGAACGGTCTTCTTGTATGATTTTCTCTAGGTAAAGGTTGAAAAGTACTGGAGACATTATTCATCCTTGCCGAACTCCCACATCTGTTTTAAAGAATTCTCCAATTGTATTATTTGATAAGACAGTAATTCAACAATGTCTGTGCCATAAATTAGGAATTTACACCCAATCTAGAAACACATATCTATCTCGGTGGAAACCAAAAGGCAAATTATAAATTCATTTTTCATACCAGCATTTTGTTAACAATGTCAGTCAGAGGTGGACACTAACAAAATAACAAGAGAGAAAGCTCACTGGGTGTGACATAAATGTCTAGCAAATGTAAGAAACAACAAGAAGAGATTATGTGAGATATTATTACACAAACTTGGAACAACGCCCGTGGTATAATATATTTAAAAACAGAGGCTGAAATTAATCTGGTACTTATTAAGAATACACGGAAATTGACTAGCTGCAAGAGCATACAACATGAAAATGGAAGCACCAAGAGACAGAGAAAGACTAAGAAGATGGAATTAAGAAATTACCAACGGTATGAGAAGTCACAATGTTACCGCACATATTGAGACCAAGCGTGTCATAATATGAAATGAATAAAAAAATAATATCGTAAGGATAAAACATTGAAATGTTGGCATAACTATAACGGAATTCCTATCTCTGGGATCTAAGTTATTGTCGATATTTTTCTCTCAGAATCAACTCTAAGAACGGGACTAAACGATTGTAATGAGGACTGTTTTATTTCAGGGTAGAGTATGGTTGAATATTGGCTTTTTCTGATATAAATGGCAACTCTTAGATTTCCGATTTCCGAATCTCACCGATGACGTTAGTGACTGCATAAGATATGGTCGAGTATACATGAATAATAATGGAGACATCCTACATACGATAGTGCATGACTAATGTAATCTGAAAGCACAATCTCTTTTCTCATGAACACCATGCCATTAGGGATGAACTGTGCAGTAATAGCAGCTTTCTCTTATACAGACGTCTACATATATGTAGAGCTAATATATGAATGTTTGTTAACGTGTAGATGTTTGGTAACATTCGGAATTTGGGATTAACTGTGCTGTAATAGCAGCTTTCTCTTCTACAGACGTCTAGATCTAAATAGATTTAACATACGTTTGTTAACATTTGGGATTAACTGTGTTGTAATAGCAGCTTTCTCTTCTACAGACATCTAGATCTATATAGATTTAACATACGTTTGTTAACATTTGGGATTAACTGTGTTGTAATAGCAGCTTTCTCTTCTACAGACATCTAGATCTATATAGATTTAACATACGTTTGTTAACATTTGGGATTAACTGTGTTGTAATAGCAGCTTTCTCTTCTACAGACATCTAGATCTATATAGATTTAACATACGTTTGTTAACATTTGGGATTAACTGTGTTGTAATAGCAGCTTTCTCTTCTACTGAAAATACCTAGATCTTACATCTAGATGTTTGTCATAAAGGCACATTTTTAAAGTGATATTTACAATACAGCTATAGCACAAAACACAATTTATAATAGGCCCCTACAGCTATAGCACAAAACACAATTTATAATAGGCCCCTACAGCTATAGCACAACGGACAATTTATAATAGGCCCCTACAGCTATAGCACAAAACACAATTTATAATAGGCCCCTAAAGCTATAGCACAAAAGACAATTTATAATAGGCCCTACAGCTATAGCACAAAAGACAATTTATAATAAGCCCCTACAGGTATAGCACAAAAGACAATTTATAATAGGCCCCTAGAGCTATAGCACAAACACAATTTATAATAGGCCCCTACAGCTATAGCATAAAACACTATTTAATTGTTATTTTTCAAGAGCACAACACATCGGATATTTTCACTGCCATGATGTCCCAGCACATCCCATTTGCAAATAGCCATAGAAGCCGATGACACCAATGCCAGGTCCATAGACCTATCATACTCCTGTACTTTTCAATGTATACACAGTACATATCGCTGGCAATCAAATCACAGGTGCTGGCAGAACGATGTCATACGCCAATGATATCCTGGTGTATAGACAGGGCAGAAATCGAGAAGAGTGCGTCGTGGAACTACGGAAGGAGCTGGACAGACTGACAAATTGGTATCGAGATATGGAAGCAGTGGTTAATCCTTCTAAGGCATTTGTGACGTGGTTTTCCTTGAACAATCACATGGTAAAGACACCCATGCCACAAGTTTCGTTGTCCGGGAAAAGTTTAGAAAGAACCAGCACAATGAGATATCTGGGTGTACTTTTAACAAAAGTCTGGGTTTCAGGGAACATGTTGACCACGTTATCATAAGAGCAGGCAAAGGCTTAGCAGTAATAAAGGCTATGGCTGCTGCGCAGTGTGAGCAGAGGTTGTTATGTACCAGGGTTTGGTGGGGGCTGGGGTATGCACTGGCAATTCTGACTTTTAGCCAAACTCAGATCGAAAGACTGCATAGAATCCAGAATACAGCAATGCGTATCATATTTTGGTGCACAAGAGACACCTCGACAAGAACTATGCGATACCTACTTGTTTGTCCAACAGCTGAACACAGATTATAGTATTACCGTGCACAGGCGTACCTTCAAATACATGCAGATAAGGAACACCAGTTGCATTCCAAAATACAAAAAGTGAAAGGCAGCAGGCTCAAGAGAAGAACGTCGTGGATGGGACGTGCTGAGGATGTCATACACAGCTTGTGCAGATTGAAAGATGTGGCAGCAGTTGCTGAATGGATAAGCCTACCCACAGATTTCGAAATTTGTTTGACAGTAGTAATATCACTTAGGGAATGCAGAGAATGGTGTCCCACAGATGTCGAGAATGAAGTGCAGGCTTTAATCAGTGAGCATTCCAAAGAGGGGAATGCGATTATATACACTGATGGATCTGTGATTAGACATGTTCGCAGTTCTTGGGCCTTCACTTCTCAGTGCGCAAATAAAACGATCAGGGAGGAAAGCGGTGCCTTTGCTGTCACTACGAGTAGTATGACAGTGAAGACTATTGCAGTTACCAGGGCATTTGAGTGGGTATGCACACAGAAGGTAACGCAGGTCTGCATCTTGAGTGACTCTTGATTAGGAAGGTACAAGTGGGTCACGTTCGCGAACAGTGGTTTGAGGCCTTGAGAAAGGCGAGGCTGAAAGTGGTTACATTTATTTTCGTCACAGGACATTTGGATGTTCGAGGCAATTAAAGAGCGGATCAACTGGCGTCATGCGCGATTGTGGCACAGGACGATGGAGCAATGGATCTTGCTGACGTTTTGAAACATTTGACGTTATACATCAAAACTCCGTTTTGAGATATAACACGCGAGAGTGAGACTAATGTGGATGATGATTCCTTTATAATGGCTAGCATTAAAGATCAGGGATTGAAATGCTGTGTTGCTCTAAGTGAACATTTTAGAGGGCACAGACGAATGATGGTCAACCAGCATAGGACCGGTACTGTCAGCAGAGTGTAATGGCGGATACACTCAAGTAGAGATCGGAGCAACTATTGACGTGTCCAGTTTGTAGTGATGATGATGATGATGATGATGATGATGATGATGATGATGATGATGATGATGATCCGACGATTCACTAACTTACTAATCTATATATACATGAATAATTTCTAGAGTAATGTATGGATTGTTTCTATTGGTAATGTATGGATTGTTTCTATTGGTAATGTATGGATTGTTTCTATTGGTAATGTATGGATTGTTTCTAGTGGTAATGTATGGATTGTTTCTAGTGGTAATGTATGGATTGTTTCTAGTGGTAATGTATGGATTGTTTCTAGTGTTAATGTATGGATTGTTTCTAGGGTAATGTATGGATTGTTTCTAGTGGTAATGTATGGATTGTTTCTAGTGGTAATGTATGGATTGTTTCTAGGGTAATGTATGGATTGTTTCTAGGGTAATGTATGGATTGTTTCTAGGGTAATGGTTTTCAACGATATTCACCGGTAAATAGCAGTTCGTTGATTTCATTGTAATGTTCCTCTTCAGGTTTATTTGCAATGTTCTTTTCTTTGTTGATGTGAGCTTCGTTTATTATTCTGTACATGTATATGTTGAAAAGTAGGGGTGAAAGCATACAGCCTAGTCTTACTCCAGATCTTGTTTCGAAAGGTTTAGTTATTCCATATTTTGTTCTTACTGAGCTTTCGCATTTTTTTATATATCGCTTTTATATTATCTAACAGCTGTCCTCTGAAGTTATAAATTTCTAAGGTTTTCCATAGAATTTTTCTATCCACTCTTTCGAATGCCTTTTCCTGGTCAACAAATACTGTATTTAATTCGTTCTGTAGTTAAATAGTTATCTAGTTCTGTAAGTTCTATGAATTTCAACGTTAATACCTTAGTTCTGTACTCTGTACAAATGTCAAAGTTTAATACCTTAGTTCTGTTCTCTGTACAAATGTCAACGTTTAATACCTTAGTTCTGTACTCTGTACAAATGTCAACGATTAATACCTTAGTTCTGTATTCTGTACAAATGTCAACGTGTAATACCTTAGTTCTGTACACTGTACAAATGTCAACGTTTAATACCTTAGTTCTGTACTCTGTACAAATGTCAACGTTTAATACTTTAGTTCTGTACTCTGTACAAATGTCAACGTTTAATACCTTAGTTCTGTACTCTGTACAAATGTCAACGTTTAATACCTTAGTTCTGTACTCTGTACAAATGTCAATGTTTAATACCTTAGTTCTGTACTCTGTACAAATGTCAATGTTTAATACCTTAGTTCTGTACTATGTACAAATGTCAACGTTTAATACCTTAGTTCTGTACTCTGTACAAATGTCAACGTTTAATACCTTAGTTCTGTACTCTGTACAAATGTCAATGTTTAATACCTTAGTTCTGTACTCTGTACAAATGTCAATGTTTAATACCTTAGTTCTGTACTCTGTACAAATGTCAACGTTTAATACCTTAGTTCTGTTCTCTGTACAAATGTCAACGTTTAATACCTTAGTTCTGTACTCTGTACAAATGTCAACGTTTAATACCTTAGTTCTGTACACTGTACAAATGTCAACGTTTAATACCTTAGTTCTGTACTCTGTACAAATGTCAACGTTTAATACCTTAGTTCTGTACTCTGTACAAATGTCAACGTTTAATACCTTAGTTCTGTACTCTGTACAAATGTCAACGGTTAATACCTTAGTTCTGTACTCTGTACAAATGTCAACGTTTAATACCTTAGTTCTGTACTCTGTACAAATGTCAACGTTTAATACCTTAGTTCTGTACTCTGTACAAATGTCAACGTTTAATACCTTAGTTCTGTACTCTGTACAAATGTCAACGTTTAATACCTTAGTTCTGTACTCTATACAAATGTCAACGTTTAATATTCTAGTTTTGCTTAACGCACTTCATCTTCTTCCTCTTGGTAGGATCTCCAACTATTGCAGTTCAGCAAGCTGTAGTCCGGAGAGTTTTGTCATGTTTTACAGCTCTGCTGTGATATATGCGCCTTTTAATCTGATACATACGACTTCAGCATGACCTCGGGGGGGGGGGCTTGGACCCTATGTACTGTGGGACCGTTAACTCATATCAAAATACCTCCTTAGTCGCCTCTTACATCCATTCATTGAAGGCAAACAGTGCTGCTATTTTTTCCCCTTTCCGACCTCGGGAACATATGGACGTGCGTGCATATATGTTTAATATCCTAGTTCTGCATACCAAAGAAATGTAAAAGCTTAAAATTATTTATCTCCTCATATAAATGTGAAATGTAAAATTATGCATCTCCTCATATAAATGTGAAATGTAAAATTATGCATGCCATACAAATGTAACAGTATAAAACTATGCTTGCCATACATACGTGACCATTTATAATTCTGCCCACAGATGTGAAAGTATAAAACTATGCATGCCGCACAAATATGAAAGTTTAATTTCTTGCAATCGATGACCACACATACGCGAGAGAAAATCTGACGTGAGATTGGTATTTTGGACTTCTGTAACTTGTACAGTACATTGGGAAATACACGGTCCACTGTGAATTTCGGCCCGCAAGCCATTATTTTTATCTGGCCCGCCTTTCTGATTTTAAACATACAATATGTACTGCTCCCGAAATTATATGACAAGCAATCTGAGTCAAACTGTAAAATGTGATGCCAGATAGTGCTTATGAGCAAACTCTTAAGCTAAACTATTACCACTAAAGTTACCAGCTGAAAGAACTGTTGCTCGTCAATAGCTTTCGTTTTTTGTCCAACGCTAGAGACTTCAAATGCAACAAGCCTTATTCCAGAAAATGTTTTCAGCGTTTTACTGAAGAGTACTAAGTCGTTCTTTGAAACTTGAACGTATTCATTTTAAAAAATTGCTAGCCCCAACTGTTGTGAAAAAGATCTATTTAGGCTCTACGCCACAAAATATTTATCACATGAATACACTTCGGAAAGAGTAGAAGCATATATTTAGGACCACTTCTGACACACATAGCCGATGACAGTTTTACCAACTTTTGCTCACGTCTCGGATACTACATCACAGTGGCAATCATTTTATCTCTCAATAAGAACTTTTCCACATATATTAGTTCTGTTCTCATGAAGTTAGTTCTGCTCTCACCACGTACTCTCGGTACTTGTGAAGTAAGCTCTGCACTCATGAAGTAAACTCTGTTCTCATGAAGTAAGCTCTGTTCTCATGAAGTAAGCTCTGTTCTCATGAAGTAAGCTCTGTTCTCATGAAGTAAGCTCTGTTCTCATGAAAGAAGTCCAAATTTCCTTCATATTAACTAGTTTGTATTTTATAAATCTACGTTCACCGTCAACATTTCTGCACACCGCAATAATGTATCCTCTCACCGTCAACATTTCTGCACACCGCAACAATGTATCCACACACCATCAACATTTCTGCACACCGCAACAATGTATCCACTCACCGTCAACATTTCTGCACACCGCAACAATGTATCCACTCACCGTCAACATTTCTGCACACCGCAACAATGTATCCACTCACCGTCAACATTTCTGCACACCGCAACAATATATCCTCTGACCGTCAACATTTCTGCACACCGGAACAATGTATCCACTCACCGTCAACATTTCTGCACACCGCAACAATGTATCCACTCACCGTCAACATTTCTGCACACCGCAACAGTGTATCCACTCACCGTCAACATTTCTGCACACCGCAACAATATATCCTCTCACCGTCAACATTTCTGCACACCGGAACAATGTATCCTCTCACCGTCAACATTTCTGCACACCGCAACAATGCAACTACATTGATTTATTTAGACACATTTTCCAATTTGATGAAAAATGTCCATAGAAAATTAAATCTGCCCTCCTAAACACTTGTTGCTAGCCAAGTCCACGTTTTGTACAAGCAACACAGCCAAGATTCCAATTTAAAAAAATGAATGAAAAATATCCGGATGTGTGTTTTATTTTGCAAGAAGGTGTATGATTTTTAATTAAGCAATCTAAGATGTAAAAATGGATCATTAAATTTGACGTGGGCTGCTGAAGACAGAGCCACCACACAGACGTTGCTAAGATGATTGGTTATATGCCTCTTCCGGACAATAGTATGGAAGATTGAATTGATCTCATTTTAGATGATATTACGGTAAAAAGGATTATGGTGTAGCAAAGTTTTTGGCCCGTATTTGTTGCTAAAGATGATTTCTGTAAACAACTTATGGGCGAAGCTGAAAGATATATTTAATTTTGTAAGATACAGTTGCAATGTTGAGTAAATCTCGTTTCTGTAACGTTAGATCAAGTTGAAACGTTTATAATGAAATAAATATTTCACTTCAGGGAATAGCTCACAGTTTGCAAATTTTTCTAGAGTTTTCATACCATTTCATAGGCGCACAATGACTCCTCCATCTCTAGAGAACTCTTCTATCTCTGACGCAGCAGGGCAAACAAGGGCTACAGCGTATAGATAGATAGATAGACAGTGACTCCAACCACCGATATATTTTTTTAGAAGCTTTTTTTGAACAGGGTAAAAGTAACTGAGAATTGTAACGGAACCGCTTCCTTTTCAAGAGACAATAAAAGACCGATTTCTTTCGAGTGCAAAGAACGCAGTTTGCCTAGAACTCTTTTCATTTTGATCAGTACGCGATTACGGGCGTAATTACATATTCTTACAGTCGCTTGTAATCGCTTCCAGTGGATGGTAGTCATAAGTCGTTAACAAGGAGATACTATGAAGAATCTATATAAATTCTATAGAACGTGTGGACGAGCATGAGAAGTTATCAATCATAATCGTTCAAATATTCAACTTCTTCGTTCATTATCAAGTCTTACATATTATAAGCATGTATATAAACAGTCCATCTTAACATGAAAAGTTGTGGTTTTTTGGGGTTTTGTTTTTGGTTATATAGACATAACAGCATGGAAAGATTAATATCTAAAAGGCAAGCAAAGTTAACGGCAATAGGGAAAGAGGGCGCCAAAGACGACAATGGTGCAGTGATATATCAGATTGTTTAAACGTGTCTCTATCTGCGGCAGGTTAACTCGCACCAGAATCGCGGTGTTCAGAGAATCCATAAGGAAGATCACGTTCTGGAAAGAATATGTCACATGATGATGATGATGATATAAAACGGCGACACGACGCTTTTCTATTCTCTGGACTGCATATTGCTGGAAATTTAGTAGGGCTGCTGCTATAAGATAGGTCCACGGGGGGTTTGAGAATGTGTCCTGCTACAAGCAAGATTCCCCGGGGGTTTGAAAATAGGGTCTGCTACAAGAGAGATCCGCCGGTGGTTGGAGAATGTGTCCTGCTACAAGAGAGATCCACCGGTGGTAGGAGAATGTGTCCTGCTACAAGAGAGATCCGCCGGTGGTTGGAGAATGTGTCCTGCTACAAGAGAGATCCGCCGGTGGTAGGAGAATGTGTCCTGCTACAAGAGAGATCCGCCGGTGGTAGGAGAATGTGTCCTGCTACAAGAGAGAACCGCCGGTGGTAGGAGAATGTGTCCTGCTACAAGAGAGATCCGCCGGTGGTAGGAGAATGTGTCCTGCTACAAGAGAGAACCGCCGGTGGTAGGAGAATGTGTCCTGCTACAAGAGAGATCCGCCGGTGGTAGGAGAATGTGTCCTGCTACAAGAGAGATCCGCCGGTGGTAGGAGAATGTGTCCTGCTACAAGAGAGATCCGCCGGTGGTAGGAGAATGTGTCCTGCTACAAGAGAGATCCGCCGGTGGTAGGAGAATGTGTCCTGCTACAAGAGAGAACCGCCGGTGGTAGGAGAATGTGTCCTGCTACAAGAGAGATCCGCCGGTGGTAGGAGAATGTGTCCTGCTACAAGAGAGAACCGCCGGTGGTAGGAGAATGTGTCCTGCTACAAGAGAGATCCGCCGGTGGTAGGAGAATGTGTCCTGCTACAAGAGAGATCCGCCGGTGGTAGGAGAATGTGTCCTGCTACAAGAGAGAACCGCCGGTGGTAGGAGAATGTGTCCTGCTACAAGAGAGATCCGCCGGTGGTAGGAGAATGTGTCCTGCTACAAGAGAGAACCGCCGGTGGTAGGAGAATGTGTCCTGCTACAAGAGAGATCCGCCTGGGTTTTGAGAATGAACGCTGAAGAAGAGAAGATAAGCACGTATTATGGATAATAGAATACATTACATCCTGATTTACAGCTTGATTGCGATATTCGGCTTGTCACATCCGCCTTCTGCGTAATTATTCAGTTAAAACCGTGGAAGCATGCTTGTGTATGTAGTCCCTATCATGATTAGTGAAATATAAAACTCTAAAACTGTTATTTCTAATATAGATCTGACGTCTTCTTACAAAATGCGTTATGTCTGTTATTATCAGCTACACCTGGTATTTTCGTAGGTGTATCAATCCCTGTCTCAATAAACCCACCCTAGTGTAGCGGCTATATTTGTACAATTAAGATTGCATCAATAATCATTCATTTATCCATACAAATTGTAATGTTTACTAAATCGGATTTTTTTTTAAATTACATCAAATAGTATATTATTTTAATTAAATTAATTATTTTAATTAATTTAATTAAAAAGGGGTTCGACATATGCACAACACCGGTAATCAGTGTTGCTTAAAAATCATGGTATTCGAGGGTTAAGTAAATGGTGACACTTCTTCTGCGTTCATTTTCAAACTCCTACGATTGTGTCAGGGTTTACAGCCATTAAATGACATCTACATTTCACGACTACTAAAACAGGGGTGTACCAATGAACATCAACATTTCACGTCTATCTCGTCAGGGGTGTGCTTCCCATAAGAGTCGTCGAGCTTCATTTAGCTATTTCATGTGTGATATGTGGCCATAAACATGTTTGTAGTCTATTGAAGCTCCAAATCTTCTGGGCTCAGTGGCCAGTACATATAGTACACTGAAATACGTTTTGGTGACCAGAAAAAAATTTGAGGTCCGAAATTAGCGCAATTGTCACATTTATCCATGGCCATTAGCAATATAAGACCTACTGGCAAACGAAAAAGCATTCCTTCTGTTCCCGTCATTTTCATTGATCAATGTGATTATACTGTGTGTGTCAGTCAATGTGATTATACTGTGTGTGTCAGTCAATGTGATTATACTGTGTGTGTCAATCAATGTGATTATACTGTGTGTGTCAGTCAATGTGATTATACTGTGTGTGTCAGTCAATGTGATTATACTGTGTGTGTCAGTCAATGTGATTATACTGTGTGTGTCAGTCAATGTGATTATACTGTGTGTGTCAGTCAATGTGATTATACTGTGTGTGTCAGTCAATGTGATTATACAGTGTGTGTTAGTCAATAAAAATCAAGGAAACAGTCACATGAGTTAGTGTAGAAGGCTTAATTTTTTGTTGGCCAGTTGGTCTGCTTGCTGAGGGTCAAGATTTATCCTACCACTGGTCTGGCAAACATGCCGTTTGTCTCGACAGGCTGGATAAATCATTTCTCACGAGGGCAATTAGTTCTTGTGAAACCTTAGAGCTCCTAGTAGTGTTTTCCCAAGCCCTGGACCACGTGCAAATAATTTAATCCTTGCTGTTCAGTAAAAATGACGTGTTGAGCTAGATTTGTCCCCCGGATCATATTTTGCTACTGCTGAATCTAGGAAATCCCTAGACTCCTAGTTTTATTCAAATGATGTATGACTTGGTTAATTTATATGCATGATATAATACATGTTTGATAAGAAATACACATAAAAATAATTCTATTATTACGAAAACAATGCCAGTGATTTACGAGCTAGAAAATTGATGGAATTTCTTATTGCAATGATCATCATTGTTCTTCCATGCAGAAAGCCATAATTTTGCATATATTGCATTTTTGTACCGCATTCTGCAATATAATATTCAAGCAATGATATTTTAATAGTATTGTGCACAAAATCTAACATTTTTTCAGAGCAAGGTTTAAAAGAATACAGCTAAATGTATGAATACAGAAAATACAGAAAATGGGGTATACGTGCAGGACAACGTAATCCACAATGGGAACAACTAAATATTTAATAATGATGCTTGTAGTACTGATACCTAATGGTACATAGCAGTGTACAAATGTTCATGGTTCTTGATAATTTTACATATCTATGCAGTGTGAGTGTGTTGTTGTCTGTGTATCGTTCGACATGTCCATATTCATAGTGACATGAGAATATAAACGTTTTTATTAAAATCGCGTCATTTTTTAGGTTGAATTCAGGTTGATTGAATTCAGAAAACGTGTTGATTCAAATTTCGAGGCGATAAGTGCCAGGTGAACGGTTCTGATTCAGTTCCCCTCTGTAGCCTTCCAAAATAAAAACAAATCATGTTTCGACCAAAAGACCTTTATCATGAAAAATACGCGACGTGTAGAAGATGGCACTGTCTATGAACACACCACGGCACAATTAATAATAGTAATGTCACCTGTTATGCATGCCGTAAGAGGCAACTAAGAATGTTTTGGTTTGGGTTTGTAGTAACATAATAACGAGAGTTACAGTAATCCAACAGATATAATTAAGTTAGAGCTGTGAGACCGAGGGCGTAGATATTGCTGTAAGACCATTATAAATAAACCACAGATTCTGTTCACCGAACTATTCCCATCTAATCTGCAGGAATTTAAGAATAAACACAGAATAAGAAAATGAAATACAGAAACTATACAAATATGTGTAGAATATGCATGGGAATCTATAATTTATCTTTTAGTATTCTGTAAATCATAGACACTGTGTATTGTTGCAAACTTCTAGAGAAACATGGAATTATCAAGGGTTTCAGAAACATGAGTATGTTACAAAAATAGCCTGGAATCACGTTTTGAACCAATTCTCACAGAAAATAAGTACTTCTATAAGACCGTTTTTCTCAGTAATCTCATGCAGCTTCACTTAACTTGGTATATCTGACTATTAACAATGCGTTAGTTTTTCTCAGTAATCTCAGTAATGTGTTTTAGTTCAAGACTATGTGTTTCTATGTGAAACTATGAGACCCTGGAAGATCTCACCTTGGCAAATGATATTGCTCTATTGAGTTCAACACACCAAGATCTCCAAGAAAAGACAGAAAGACTAAAACTTTTTGCGCAAAAGGACTTCAAATAAGCACACATAAAACGAAAATCCTGAACTATACAGGCCTGACAGAATAAATTAAACTAGATGATAATATACTAGACAACATTTCAAATTTTGTATATTCGGGAAGCAAGATAACAGCAGACAGGTGTGCAAAGGGAACGCATTGCTCTAGGAAGACCCAGGGTTAGCAGATAACCAAGATCCCAAATGTACCTCCACGCGGTGCACCCTGGAAACAGAAATACAGCAGCTCGAACTGATTCTGGCTAAATCATTTGGAGATCGTGTCCGAGAATGTGGAGGTAGCAGATGGAAAGAGATTTGCCTGTACAAGAGACAGACAATATCTCCGACACCACCAGCATCATCACATATAGCACACTGTCGACATACAGTGAAGCTAGTCAGTCCAGTCCGAACATTGGAGGGGCGGCCAATGTAAAATGCAAGTAAAGGTAGATGCATGGCGAGAGACAAATAGATTTCATACCGAGTACAATGAAACAATGAAAGGGCAGAACAGCGCTAGAGGGCAGCGCGAACTGCAAATAGAAAGAAAAGTCCCTAGAAAGGGGAACTACAAGCTCCGTCAGCTCGAGACTAGCTTCTAGTTACCTGTGTTCCTTACAGGCAGAGACCCAGACCCATTCATTGGCGTTTTGCAAAGCACGAAGACCTAATCCAACTCTAATGTCGAGCCTTCCTAAACCGGAAATTTGCTCGCGTAGAGAATGGGTTCCGTACCCGATGGGCTCAGGCACAAAAGGGACAGCCATTTAGCCCTGGCCCAACTCTGCTGTCAGGTTTTCCTACACCGGAAATACACTTGAAGAGAGAAAGGGTTCAGTACATGATGGGCTCAGGCGCTATTGGGACAAGGACGCTCAGCTCGAGAACGCCTTGCTCTCAAACGCGTGGTGTGAGACTCGAACTTGGACAAAGGGTACACGATGTCGGTGAATGACGCCTCGGCTAAGAGGGCGAAAGAACCAGGGTTCAACTCCTCTGTTGAGTTCTTCCCCTTAAGGAACCAGGCTCACGGATGAGAAACGGTTCAGTATCCAATGGGCACAGGCACAGCACGTCCAAATACACGAGGCAAGTTCATAGACAGTGGAGAGCAAAAATCGTCTGGGCGAAGAGTCGCCACTACGCGTGCCTGGAGACAGATATAGAGGCTGTCACAGGCTAAGTGTAGCCCACCCGAATTGTCAAGGCATGCCGAAACCGAATGTGCTAGGCATACAATGTGCATAACGGTGGCACAACGTAATCACGCTCCCGGCGGAAATCGCACGGATATCCGTGACGGTTACAATGGAGCGAACGGAAAACAAACAAACAAACAGCAGACAGAGATACTTAGAAATCAAGACAACTTAGAAATCAAGACTCGAATCGCTTTCGCCTCCAACGCCTTTAATAAACTCTCAAACATCTGGAGATCGAAGATCGCAAGTAAGCACATCAAACTGCGACTATTCAATACAAGTGTGATTTCATCAATGACATTTGCATGTGAAAGTTGCAAATCTACCGCAATAGTGGATAAGAAGCTAGTTGCCTTCGAGAATAGATGCCTGAGATAAATCACAAATACTAATTGAAAATATTTCAAATCAAACGACATACTAAGAGAGGAGACAAAACAAGAATATTTGACGAACGTCATCAGAAAACGCCACTGGACATACATCGGCCACGTACTTAGAATGAAGATAGGCAGAATTCCACAAGAAGCCGTCATGAGGACACCAGACGGGAAAATAAAACAGGGAAGACCAAAAACAACGCTCAGAAGAACATTTATGAATGAACTAAAATCAACAGGCATAAATGCACAAGATATGCAATCCTTGGCAACTGACCGACATGCATGGAGAACTATGACATCCGCCCTATGTACCAAACTTGGCAAAAGAGGAACTGACAATATGTTTCAGTTCAAGAATGTGCTACAGCTCATGATTCTGTCTGTGATTCAACTCATGACTATTTGTTTCAGTTCAAGACTATGTGTTTTAGTTAAGACTGTGTTTCAGTTCAAGACTATGTGTTTTAATTAAGACTATGTGTTTCAGTTCAAGACTATGTGTTTTAGTTAAGACTGTGTTTCAGTTCAAGACTATGTATTTTAATTAAGACTATGTGTTTCAGTTCAAGACTATGTGTTTTTGTTAAGACTATGTGTTTCAGTTCGAGACTGTGTTTTAGTTCAAGACTATGTGATTTAATTCAAGACTATGTGTTTTAGTTCAAGTCTATGTGTTTCAATTCCACCGAACTGTATTGTGAATGCGATTTAGTTTTCTTGTTTTCTATGCATTTCTCAAATCAACTGATTTTTCTTGGATCTTTTGTTTCTTATTCTTACATGTACGTATATGTGTAATCTTCCATATATGTGTGTGTAACTGTTCATGTACGTATATGTGTAATCTTCCATATATGTGTGTGTGACTGTTCATGTACGTATATGTGTAATCTTCCATATATGTCTGTGTGACTGGTCAGGTAAGTGTATGACACTACCTCTTGTATGGCTCTTTCACCGTATACATAATCTGGTTTCAAAGTCTAAAGACACAGCGGTAGTAGACTGTCAATGCGTAGAGAATATACACACTCCTTTGCCTAGGTAGGAATGCTGTCACAGACTAGGAAGGTTCGCTTGCAATAAAGGTATGCCACAGTCGGATCAGGATGGCGCAAAAGAAAACTCAATCTCTGGAAAAAAAAACCACCAGCAGCACAATTCACTTCATGCTCACAGGCAGAAAGCACAAAAATTGTCTAATAGATAACGATAGAGGGACCAGAGAAGAGGAAGAAACTGGATTAAATAAAAATAATTATTATCATAACCATTATTAATTTTCTGTGTACATCTGAGCAAATATTATGCAATTAGTCTTTCAGCTGTGGAACTAAGCTGGCAGAATGTCGTCCACAGAATCAATGTAGTCTAGGTACATCCGTACATATTACACAGTATTATACACCGTATTGAAAATGTATTATCTGCTCCAATGTGATTGACTTCTGTGTATTCAGATTTTCCCATATGCACGTCTTTCCTCTCAATGACGCAGAATTCCGTCATTCTCAGTGAAGCAACAATCCGCCTGTCGATAATACTGCTCATACCGCGTAATTCCGTAGCTCCAATCGATAATCCGAAAGGATCTCCAAAATTCTACTTTGTAAACGGGATTCGAACCCGTGACCACTTGAGCGCAAGACGAACAGCTTACCCACTACACATCAGAGATTCCCATGGTATTTCATAAAGATTATATACAAATACAATTAGCGGAAAAAATTAATGAAGCACAATATTGGTATAGAAAAAAAGAGAAATACCAAATATTACATAGTTAATATTATATAGTTAATATTACATAGATTATATTACATAGTTAATATTACATAGTTTATATTACATAGTTAATATTACATAGTTAATATTACATAGTTAATATTACATAGTTTATATTACATAGTTAATATTACATAGTTAATATTACATAGTTAATATTACATAGTTAATATTACATAGTTAATATTACATAGTTTATATTACATAGTTAATATTATATAGTTAATATGTCTGTTGTATGTTGACGTAATCTGTTAACGATCGCGACAATTAGCGTGATTGCCCCGGGGGGTAGCGTAAAATACGGTGTTGTGCCAGTTTACAGCATAGCTTGGTTACATAGTTAAAATGAAAAAACATCTCTAAAGAAATCTTATGAATAGTAAACAAATGTTTGCGAGCGCTGGAAGATTGTATCAGGACATTATATTGTGTATAACATTAGAAATCCTTAAATAGCATAGCAATATAGAAATATGTGAGAACTTCAACATACGTGATGTATATATTAGAAATATTGTATCTAGAACAATAAGCAAGTAATACTAGCAGCATTACATCAAAATTGCTTGAGTTATTAGTGAAGACAACGGAACCTCATTGTCTCCCCATATATATATATATATATATATATATATATCTGTGTGTTTGTGTGCGGCGTGAATATGTGTGTATGTGTGTGGGAGGGTGTGGGTATGTGGAATTGTGTAGTAGTAGTAGCAGCAGCAGCAACAGCAGCAGTATTAGCAGTAGTAGTAGTAATAGTAGTAGTAGTAGTAATAGTAGTAGTAGTAGTAGTAGTAGCAGTAGGAGCAGCAGCAGTAGTAGTAGTAGTAGCAGTAGTAGTAGTAATAGTAGTAGTAGTAGTAGTAGTAGTAGTAGGAGCAGCAGCAGTAGTAGTAGTAGTAGCAGCAGCACCAGCAACAGTAGTGGTAGACACCTTTTCGTCTTCTTAGCCGTAGATAGTAAGTAAATATTGAAATAAAAGTATATTAAAACGATTAAATAACAGTTTTACGTTAAACAATAAACATTATCGATGTTTCCACCAAAATGTATTTATCACAAGAGGGTATTTATACAAAATCAAACTGTGACAACATACATCAGCAATGTTATACATTATACAAATCTGGAACAACAAACATTTTACAGTTCTGGAAAGAACCAGACATTATACAAGTCTGAAAAACAACAGAAATATGATTACATATCGAGAAGGTACAGTCCATTAAACAAAGAAAATGGAAAATTGGAAACAGAAATATTAAAATGTGTCTATTATATTAACGTTATATAATATGAAATATTATATTTCATCTGTATTCTCCCAATTACTCAATTTTAGACGTAGGCGGTAAATCAAAATGAAATATAAAATACGTTTTTTAATACTCATAATTCCACCATTAATTCCCGTACCTCACTTTTATTGACCCACATAAAATATCATTATTTGTTGGCAGTGAGATTTCAGAACTCGAATATTTTGGTATTATAGACGCATTTGAGAGAAAAACACGTGAGTGCGTTAGGTTTGCGTACTCTCAGCCTTACTTTTCAATATATACATAGACAGAATAATAAAAGAGGCAATACGTGCAGAGGGCATAATCACTTATTCAGAACAAGTTTGTCTCAGAGCAACTAAACAATGAACTAAATGAACTGAATTTCGCAGATGATCAGAGCCTCATATACGAAAACGAAGAACAACTACAAAATATGTTAACTCACTATCTGCAACATGTAGAAAATATAACATCAAAAAAAAAAAATACACAAGCGACGAAAACTGTGAAAATATGCAGAACACCGAGCCCACTAACCATACATATAGACAACATAGGAGTAAAACAAGTATAGGAGTTCAAATATCTCGGTAGTATTTTTTACAGAGAATGGAAGCCTGGATAGATATATAGAGACGAGGTGTCAAAAGTCAAATGCAGTAACATATACCAACTGTCACCACTGCTTCTTCATCCCAAGATCGAGATGAAAGTTAAAAGACAAATAATTTACAGTATACTCCTCCAGCACTGTGCTAACAGTGCCAAACCTGGTCTCTTTCATCTTCACATTACAGAAAGATAGTGACATGTGAGATGAAATGCTTGAGGAAAGCTTCAGGGATCACCAGGCTCGATAGATTACGAAATAAAGATATGAGGGAAAAAATAGGTATAACACCTCGCACAGAATACAAAGACAGGCACAGATCAAGTGGTCTGATCACATTAAAAGAATGCATCACGGCAAGTTAACCCATACAGGCATATAACCAAATAAGATCAGAGAGAAAGGCCAGAGGAAGACCACGAGAAGATATCAGGGACATCCTGAACAAACACGGACATAGCACAGTGGAGGGCACACATCTGGCCTTGGAACACATGCTCGAGCTCCAATCACCTCCTACGCTTAACAGCAAGTGGATAACAAAATACATGGAGAAAGACAACAGACAAAATATCTTGAGGACACTTGTGTTTTCAAATGGCGACAATTAGACATGTAATCGTACTGTTAGGGACATAATGAAGAAACAAAAATCATGTACATGCCCAGCGCTGGATGACATCAGAAAAATGATTCTCCCTTCAGGGCCAAATAAATGGAGCACATTATATGGAACAAAACAACAACTTACAAACGCATGCATTTATCATACAATGGAATTGCGCTAAAGGGCATGTCCGTTGGGTCAGCAACAAACCAACCATCGACAGCCAATGAAAATCACAGGAAAAGTCATATGTAACTTTAGAAGGATGTTACTAAGGATCTGTGAGGGTCTTGATAATCGTATAATGTGTTACTTTCAGGGCAACTCTAATATTGTATCTTAAATCTCAATTCATAGCATGAAATTGGAAACAGGGTAATACAGTTTTGCCAATCACTGGGCAAACAGAGGAAACACACTAAATCTATGTTTCGACAAAAATACCTCAATCAAGAACACAGCATATATTTGTGTATGGTTTCCAATGTATTTCCAAAAATGATAATTTCATTCATCACTATCATCAAATACATAAACTCTTTATGGTCCTAGCGGCTCCACTTTAAGAACTTGATCATTTAAGTACCTCTCTTTCCTCAATTCCTTATTTAAAAGTGGAGAATTGTAATCGTATCCAGTATGTTATATTGTTAATCTATACTTTATTTTGTTCTCCTCTTGTCCTCCTCCCAAATGTCTGCTTGAGTATAATTTTGCAGAAGGAATTATGTTTTCATGTTATAATATGGCTAAACCACTCAAGTTTGAAACGCTTCACCATTGACTGGTATGTTGCTGTTTACACGCAATGTACTTCATTTGGTTCTCACGTATACATTGTAGGGAGATCTCTAGAAATCTGCGACGTTCGCTTTTTGCTCAGGAGGTCGTGTATTTGAATTCCGCTCGCGACAAAGTGGATTTCTTTTGTATAACACTTGTGGCTGTCGCTTGAATTGGCTGGTTATAATTCGCAATAAAATAGCTGCTATATGAAGAGACGCAATCAAATAATTGTTTAAACTAAGTATATTTTGTTGGGAATTATAACTAGTCTATAGATCTCGGAAATTACCAGCAGACTAATTTAATAAAAGTATTGCTTTTAATTCAACATTTCGATTATAATCTGTGTCGCCCTGTAATTTAGCTTCACTAACTTGTATTTTTTTTAATTATTTACCAGTAAATTCAAATAGGATCAAATAGGATCAAATAGAAGCACGAGGATAAATTAAAAAGGAATTCTTACGATGAGACGGGAATTGAACCCGGTCCGTTCTAGCAGCATCATATTGCCTTGACCAACCACATCCCCAAATAAAGATGTGATCTTGTTAAGACATTCAAACTGTGTACTCAAACCACTGCGAACAGACCAATTGATTCCTACGGCTGACGTGAATTGAACGCGTTCTGTTCAAACAGTACCGAATGGCCTCACTTGCATGACGATTCGGTGCCGCTATAACGGACCGGGTTCAATTTCCATCAGCTTTAAGAATTATTATTTACCATACTCGTATTCCCATTTCTGTCAGTTAATAGCAGATTAGAGAATTCTATGCACTCTCGTTCTATATGTGCGTTCTATTCTGTGTTTATTTGTCTACATCTTAATAAAGACCTTTGGGTCGAAACATTGGTTTGTTCTTTGTGGTTTTTCTGTCGACTCTCTGTAACGCCTATTTAATTGAGGCAATATTGTGTTTATATGTATCCGCCTACTACGCCTGAAAGTACCGGTGCCAAATGAAAAGGATGATATCCACACAGTGCCAAATGAATAGGGAAGCCAGGATTTGTGATGGCTGTGGACCAAGATATACCTGAAATTCTAGCTAAATCTGTAAGCACAGAGAAAGTAACCAAAAAGTAGTGCATAATTCTAGGAATCTGACTGAAGCAGAGGACACTGCAGACAGCATAATTGGGAGTAGAGGAGAAACGTTTGACCATGTCTATGGAGGTGGTTCTATAAATGTCCATGGGGGTATGAAGGCGAGAGTGATGGTACACTCAAGGAAGAACAGCCGATGAACCAGTCTCGGTATAAACGACAGGTGAAAGAAGGACCAAGAATCGCGTCAGCCAGAAGGGTGAGAAACGGTCTAGAGAAGAAGCTATGATCACTAGTCGGTTTGTACTGTACCGACTTGACAAGTGTCTTGATTTGAATAGTGACAGTTATATCAAGGAAGTTGACATAGGAGGTAGAGGATCGCAGATGTTAACGTGATGGCAATGTGAAATTGTCGATGGAGCATCTAAATCCAGACGTGATTTTACGTGTGTAACGTCATCGGTGATATCATTTGCAAACGTTGAACTATGAAGTACTAGTGAAGACGGTTGAAATGGAAGTACATCCAGAGGCTCGGAGACATATTATTTTAAAATTTCCACATTATTAGCCAACGGTTCAGGACTCCTGTTGCTAATAACTTCAACGGCGCTGACCATAGGTGTGCCCATGTTGTCCATGTGATTGCCATAAAATGGTGTTCCTCAGTTAACCGTACTAGATCTGCTCTTGAAAACAAGTATATCCACTGATGTGGTACATGGATTTTTGGAATTAAAATCTGTCATTCCTATGTGTAGATATTGTGTTATGTTCAATTATTGTTATTTTTTCTTGGTTTTTAAAAATATCCTGTAGTATTATGTCATTATTTGGTTGGTTTTATTTCATTTATTCTCTTCTATTATTGGTATTATTTAAACTCTTCTGAACTTCCGTAATCTAGATATTATGATTTAAACATCAGCAGACTACCATCAGACTACATACCACAGCAAGCTATGCTACACAGATACACCGAAGGCAGACCTAGAGGCCGACCACGAAAATGATGGACTACCAACATAAAAGAGGCGACAAATTCCACAATATACTAAGCACACACGAGCGTCATCTCAAGGACATTCTTCTACCCCTGACGCTGACTCGGCGTGTGTTATGTTCTGTTCGGACGAAGGCCTTGTGGTCGAAAGGTTTAATTTTTGCGTCATTTTGAGTGTTGCCACTGATATTTTGACAATAATGTATAATTTACAACATTTGAATATCTTACGAGATGAAGAAAATATGTGTTTCTTCCTTACTATGTTTATTCTCATGCGCAAGGTCTGTAGATCTTAATATTGGCATATGAGACCGTTTTAAGCAAAATTAAAGTTGCAAAACTAACTTAATAGCATGTCAAAATAGTTAGTTTTTGCACTTAAAAAATCATCACGGGATATCATCTTAAGAATTATGTTTCCCTTTATGTTGGAACATTCAGAGAACCATCATTGCCCCTCACGCTAGGGGAAACAAGAAGAGCTGCAAACCCTGACCACGGCATAGTTGCCATCGTGTCCCGACTTTATGCGCCGTCTATGAACAGGTGACACAAGGAGTCGGTTGAACAACAAATATGTGTAAGACGTGACAACTCCCTGGACGAAGCTATAATCACATAAACATGTTAACCTGCATAATTTGTGAGGCCTCTTTAAATGCAGAGTATGCATAGCTGGCTGTCCCATCCATTCCAGTGACAATTTATTTGTCAGATGCAATTTTGGCGCCATCAGATGCAAACTCAGCAAATGCTATACTTGTGCCTATGTCACCCACATCCGGTCTGTCACATTCCCTAAAGCCACCTTCACCATTGAGGAGAGTTTCACATGTGTGTCCCACAACGTCATCTTTGCCATCATATGCAAGCGTTGCGCCATGACATATATAGGTGAAACTAGAAGGAGGCTCGCAGATCGATTCTGCAAAAATCTGTACAGCATAAAAAAACCATTAGGGTTTCCCTGTTGACGTCCACTTTAATGGCACGGGCCATCGGGGCGCCCAGGACATTCAGGTTACGGCCATTAAGTCGTGCTTCTCTGATGACCGGGCCCGTCTGGCGCTTGAGAACCGCTACATTTATCAATATGGCACTCTGAAACCCGACGGCATTAATGACTCTCTTGTATGACTTTCGTCTATCCATAGTTTCTGTTTGTTTCGTATCACATGTTTGTTGTCATTTTTGTATTTTCCTTGTCCGGTGTCATTTCACCTCTTCCGGTCAATCCAGACTACTATATCAATGTGACGGTCGATGTTATTACTGTTCGCATTCTATTATATAATTGTCTGTCTTCATAAAGTTCTTTTGGTCGAAACGTCGATTTCTGCGTGTCATTGTGTGTGTTATCTAGTGTTAGCAAAACTGTGTTACCATTTTCCTGGATTTACTATGGCCCAGAGAGTAGTTGCTATGGACTGGAAAAGATGATCGACAGGGAAACTGAAGCATAACTCTTCGTATTGCGGAAAGGTAAAAATGCCACACATCCATAGAATGTATTCTTTCTGAGTAGGCGAGTACTCATATTGTCAAAATGTACATCAAAGGATCAATTTGAAGAGAGTTGATGCAATAAGGGACCACGTTCGCTTAGATTTTTGAAATTGTGAAACATGGTGGCTCTCAAGACCAAATGGAATTGGTGTAAAGAACGGAACATCACGTGAAGAGAAAAATAATAGATATACGAAAAGACTGATCAATCAGCACCACACTTGAACTGTCATTATGATGAAAAGCTGCACTCTGATGGATTTATTGAGAGCATATCGGAGCATAGATGGACTTGTCCGGTGTGCGCTGATGAATACCTACGATCATACCTCTCAAAACATTTCACGTCGTTGAGAATTGAAGTCTCCGGGTATAAAATGAAGCCCTGGAGAAACCACCCCGATAGTGCATATGAAGTTCATACTTCATGGGGATTGAAACAACAATAAGAGCAGTAACAATAATAAGAGCAGTAACAAGAATAAGAGCAGTAACAACAATAAGAGCAGTAATAACAATAAGAGCAGTAATAACAATAAGAGCAGTAATAACAATAAGAGCAGTAATAACAATAAGAGCAGTAATAACAATAAGAGCAGTAATAACAATAAGAGCAGTAACAACAATAAGAGCAGTAACAAGAATAAGTCAGTAACAAGAATAAGAGCAGTAACAAGAATAAGAGCAGTAATAAGAATTAGAGCAGTAACAAGAATAAGAGCAGTAACAACAATAAGAGCAGTAACAACAATAAGAGCAGTAACAAGAATAAGAGCAGTAACAACAATAAGAGCAGTAACAACAATAAGAGCAGTAACAACAATAAGAGCAGTAACAAGAATAAGAGCAGTAACAACAATGTTGTTTTTTTATTCTGCTTGAAATATCCTAATGTAGACGTTAGAGAAACTAGTAATGCTAGGAAATAAATTTCGGTCACCTCTAATTAATGTCTTTTCTACTTAATTGTTTAGTCTACTATTAGTGGTCGCCGGAGAGAAACGATAACGGTAATTTCTTATGCACGCCACATCAATTATAGACTGCAAGGACCAATCAATTATACTCTCTAAGGATCACATGTTATTTATAGTCTCCACCAGTCAGAAACGTTGATGTTGAAATTCAATATTCAGTGTATTCTGTAATGTTTCTTCAGCTAATCTGATAATCTTAATAGATTTGTGGAGTTTATATTTTACTCATGGGAGAAGGATTAGTCGAATGTATGTGTCTTGATCTACTTTATATTTGTGTCAAGGGCATGGTGTTGTGTCGTAGAAAGATCTGAATCTAGGCATCGCATTCTCATTGTTCATGGTTCTTAGCGAGAATCTGAATCCAGGTATCGTCATTCTCATTGTTCATGTTTCATAGCGAGAATCTGAATCTTGGTATCGTCATTCACCTCGTTGTGTTTTTTTAGAGAGGACCTGTACCTAGGTATCGTCATTCTCATCGTCATATTTCTTGTAGAGAATCTGAAATTATTTTCCGTCATTCTCTTCTTCATGTGTTCCTATATATCATAAGTCGGCAATATTTTAGGATCAACGTGCCGTATACAGTTTTCCTTTATTATTTGTGGGCCAAAATATTTGTTTCAGTCTTTCGGAGCAACATTAGTGGATTAATGGGTTTCTGAGAAGGAGGACTAGTGCACTTGCTGCTATCAACCAGACGGCCAGAAAGAAATACCTGGAATTGGTAGACAGGATTTACTTAACGTGTCCTATTCTCATATGCTGCCTCCCCCCGCTTGCTCTCTCTCTATATATATATATATATATATATATATATATAATATTACAAATATGTTGTTCATCCGTCGTAGTCGATGATGATCGATCAGATCAACTGGATGATGATTATGAAGATGCGTTACGACTATCGCTGAAAGATATTTCGAGTGTGGAAGAGTTGAGCCTCTATATAACAACAACAAAACAATAGTTCTTATATAATTAGACATAAACACAATCGAACGTGTATCAAATGAACACCTTCTATTCTGTTCTTTGATGAATTTATTCCGAAAACGTAAAACAATTCTGTATAATTTCTCGACGCATTGAATCCGAGAAAATTCATTCATCAGCCATAAAGACCTTGGATTCCGGTCGTAAAATGTTCTCTTTTGTCGTGTCTTCTCATTCACGCACCACTTGCTGTATCTTGTCATCGGACCTGAAAATCGTCCTCTCAATAATTCTTTAAGTCCTTCAAATGGGTGGAAATCAATTATGATAATTTTTTTGTGTAATGTGGAAAATCAATGAATCCGTATGAAAAGTACTATGAAAATACAAAGGAAGAACGGTTTACTGAGGACACATTTTCGTGCAGTTTGTCTTCTCATAGATGATAACACAAATTACACAGACAACTTTATTTGTACTGGTAGAATATTCTATTCAAAATGTAGCCATCAATCTAGTATTTTTTTGGCTGCAGTGATTTAGGCAATTTAAATACGTTTAGTTGTTTGCCATTGCTTTCTGAAACAACAGTATACCTAACAAAAACTCCCAGGCTATACTATGAGGCTCTCTGGAAAGGGTACTTAAAGATATATGTTCCTAGAAAAAAAAAACTCCGAAAGTTAGTAACATTTCTTCTGCTGAGCTCTACATGGGGTTTACAAAGGAAATTATCAGGCTACACTGCATCTTTACAAGTGTTACGCATGACCGAGAGGTTAGAGCATTGGTATCACACCAGTGAAGTCTAGAGTTCGATCCCCGGTAAGGACTCGGTTTTTTTTCTCTCAGAGGGTAAATTAAAAAAACTCATCCATGACGTGGCGACAGCAAGAGCATGCGGTCTTTATCACACAGCTATTCAATCCCCTCCCTGCAACTCCTTAACGGGATAAATGCAGTATTGACATGTGACAGGTCGTACACTGTATCTTTAAGCCAAAATGTTGCTGTTGTTATATATTATTTTTAATTTGAACAGTTAACACTTTTTCCATTTTACACAGAAGTGTCTTTTTTCCAACAATCCTAGTTGGGTCAGATTTCAAAGTTCATTTAGTATCAGCAGAACTGTGCATCTTTTCTTATTGAACAATAAAGTTGTAAGTAATTTCAATATTTGTGTGCAATTTCATGCGTACATTGTTTCATAAAGCTCCCTACTTCCATCATTGCACCTACATCGCTCCATCCACCACCTTAACTCTTCATTGCCGTCTCAGTTTCTTACTGTCCTAATAAGGCGTGTTTTCGCCCACTCAGAAACGTTGCCTTAAAAATAGGACAATGGATATTTTTGCAGTTTGAAAATTGGATAGGTACAGGAACCGCTATCTCGAACTAGATCGCTGTCCTGAGATTGACAAAGTTTGCAACGAGTAATGAAGTTGTTAATCACTAGATACACAAATAATAACACACATAAATTGACGTTTCGACCAAAATACCTTTATCAAGACTACATACAACACACACAAAAAAGATGATCTAGAGCGGTATTATTGATGTTCACATGGCAGAACTAAATGTGGAGATGTGAGATATTTCATTTGTTGAAATGGGGCAAGGTGAAAATGAAATTACCAATAATTTATATGACAATGTTTTTTTAATTTTAAAAAAAATTTATCATCATACCAGATAATATCGACTAACACACATAATCTAAAATATTATGTGAAAGGAAAATATGAATCGGATAGTATATTAACATCTCGTCTCCCGTATCAATCTGACCAGTAAGATGAAATCTGGGTACAATCACATTCCCAAGTGCCACACAGCTCCAATCAATCGAGAACAGAACGACAATCTTGTTTATGGTCTAATGGAATGTACGAGTATAAATTCAGGGTGTATTGCCAGGGTCTGGAAGCTACGTCAAGAATGTATAAATTCAGTGTGTATTGCCAGGGTCTGGAAGCTACGTCAAGAATATCGATACTGTACCTGTTAGAAATGTCGAAGGAAACAACTATGGAGGTTTTGAGAGTTGATTAAGCTGTCCTGTCATATAGAGCAGACTTTCTCAATCTTTTTGTTCTAGTGGAAACCAGAAACAGTATTCAGGTCACGCGGAACCACTAATTCTATATAGATACATATATATAGTGTATCCTAGATAGATAGATATTGGTCCTACATCGGGCATGTCCTACGCGCAGACACCAACAGAATACACCACCAATCTCTTGAATGGATACCTACAGGCAAAAGAGCAAGTGATAGACCAAAATGAAACAATCAGAAGAACAATACTTAGAGAATGTAAAACAACCAATATTCATACTATTCAAGAACTGCACAGAATAGCTTTGAACAGACAGAAATGGAGAGATCTGACCTCTGCCCTATGCGCTAACTTGAGCGCAAAAAGAAAATGAATGAATGAATGACTTTAGTGTGATCGTCTGTAGCCACGTCGATTGCGGTACAGACAGAAGCAAGAATGGCAAGCATGCTTGACAGTGGTTAGCTATGAGCAGGGTACCGGCGTGTAAGTACGATAATTAGTTCTCTCGTAGGAACAACTTCTTGCGATATGGTACCAGACATCCACCGTCCAGTAGATGTAAAAATACTGAAGGTATTTGTTACCGATGCTGAAGTCAAATGTGAAGGGCTATTGGCGCAAATAATACGGCGGCACAGCGCACATTCCGTTCTCTAGACTATGTCCTGCCACTAATCTAGTTGAAACATTCTGCTACAAGAGAGATCATATGAGAGTTTGAGAACGAACGCCCCAAAAATGTATATATAGTAGTCTTCATGACACATACACATTTTAAAAAAAAAGCATGTCTTGTTATGGTCCAGTTCTAGATCATATGCCTATCTCGTTTGATTATTTCCCTTGGCTATGTTGATCAGTTGATGTTTATCATTTATTAATGTACATATTAATTTATTTTGAGTGAGGATTAGTTATAAAGAACACAACTTTCCTAACCCTAAATAAATGAATATTTAAATTAATTATTGATTAATTATTGATATAATATTTATATTAAGTATCCCTAAAATTAGCAGGTAGACAGGCATCTGATCTAGGATTGAACACATGTTATTATACCTAAATGATTTAACAATTTCAAAACTGTATTATAATACACACACATGTTGCTTATATGGTAAGTGTATACTAACATTTGGAATATGAAATTAGACGCAAAAATTTGTATTAAATATATATGATTAGCAAGTTCATCGCCATTTCTCATGGGACCCATAGCTTTCATTCGTTCGAACACATTTTGAAAAACGCTATCACAAAGGATCAACGTGATCCATTGGTCATGTTGATATAGAATATCATGTAGGGTAGCTAAGATGTAAACCAGGACAAAACGGAATCCGTTTTCTGTAATACAGGGCTACTAATCAGCACATTTTTGAGAATCTACGAAGAAGAAAACGAAAGGGAAAGCTCAATACTACTAAATAAGAACTGCAAGAAATAGTCAGAAAACAAGGAACGACTACACGGTTATACTGAAGTATCCAATTGCGGTCCATAGTCATGAACGCTAACATGAACACACGTACATAACACAACTTGAATCTGACAACAAGCTCCGCTGATGGAACCATATTCACCATAACCAAGTTGATTTCAAATATTTGTATACAGGTGGCCACATTTTGGGACAAATTACCTTCAGTGGCCAACCTTGTACATAAAAATATCACTGACTTTATTTGCAAATCACCACGTCCTTAAAGAAAGCCTTATGGCTATAAATATATGTTGTTTACCGTGCAGAAATGTACCTTTCTATGACACGCTCTGTTGTAGGCAGATGTGACCTCCAATTTCAATATTGTTTTTTGCTGCCCTCACCTAGGAGTGGAGCCATATGACCTAAGTTGCGAACCACCGTCATACACGATGGCTATTTTGTTAACGAGCTTAAGTAGAAACTGAGGGAACAAAATTATTGCATGAGACGAAACGCGATTCTAACAAGTTTAATACTGACTATTGAACAAAATCCGGAGAAAATTAAGTGGGACAAGGTGAGATAAAAAAAAAGTTAATTTACCCAAGAAATATGAGTTGATTAGATTTCCATATCTATTTTTTCATTGTTCCAATTTGTAGGTCTATATTCTATCTCAAAAATAATTATATATATATATATATATATATATATATATATATATATATATATATGTGTGTGTGTGTGTGTGTGTGTGTATATATATATATATATATATGTGTGTGTGTGTGTATATATATATATATATATGTGTGTGTGTGTATATATATATATATATGTACGTTTGCTGTGGTTAAATTATTCAGAATAGCGTTTCGCCACCGCGAGCGTTCTAATAAACCTAAACGGTCATTCTCACTCGGGAGTTAGAGACGTTTGTGTCTTTATTGGAACGTTGATTCGGAGTCTTGTTAATGATCATACTTGAGAGATATCAATGTCATGGCAGACAATGATATCAGATATCATTGTATTTACATGAGTGGAATATTTATTACCAATGATTAAATTAGAATAATCTCAGTGCAGAGTAAGCATTCAAATCTGCCCTTGCTGGTCACATTTGTTACAAACGAATTGGAGATTGGCGGTATAGTATTTCAGACACTGCAGGTGCTGCACATGATGTAATCATATCTATGTCGATTACAGAATGTACGCCTCCATTCTAAGTTACATGTAATACATTATCATAGTTGCCATTTTGGTGCTTTACGCAACAGAACTAGTGCTTTTTCCAGTTGTATGGTGCTAAAATTTCGGAAATAGTGCGGAGGGCGATTTAGTTTGGTGCTTTTCTAATAATATTTAATGCTTTATAGTGTCTTTTTTTATTTTCTGGTGCCTTTCATTGCTTTTAGCTCTCTTAAAGAAATTTTTAGATATTTAGGAATATTAAAATATGAAAAGTTGAAAATAACTAGTGAAAATAAGTTGTCATCGTTGTGTTACTTCACCAGACAAAAGTTAACTATGGACTGAAGCTAATACGCATGTGGTTGCGTCTGTGGGTCTCACCAATGGCCCACTAGACAAACCATCCATGCAACAGAAAACCTTAGTGGATGACATGCCGCTATATTGAGGTTATCTTCTTATAGAAGCTTCATGGCACGTCATCTATACAATTGTGCCTTTATTTTGTTGTTGAAATGTGTTTCATGTTTACCTGAATATATATGTATGCACCCTCTGTGGTTGGGAGGGAGCCAGAGATGTACTGTGCAGCACTGGGAAGGAGGAAACTGACAGCACTGTTTTTTCCTATGGCTTAGACCCATCATAGAGACATAGTCCCTCAGGACGTGACAATCATTTGACTTGAACATTTGGTTGCATGCTAGGAACAATAGAGAAGTTCGGCATAACCAGTAGTACACCCTAGGAGCAGTGCATAGTTGAAACCTACCTTCCTGGAGGTGTGGTAGTTATTCTCTAGCTCTGTCCCAGGGTGGGCCGAAAATCCACAGACTTCCCAGCAATATAATGCCATTTAATGGCATTAGGTCAAAGGGCATGAGCCCATGGACCGCTGGATCAACAACCAACGAACGAACCAACCAACTGAATCTATTCAATTATTGCCTTAATATTGCACATACAGTACTGTTACACGATAAGTGAGTAAATATTACTGTCATTGTATGGTGGTTTGTTCCAGAATCATCGTTATTACTGCAGCACAATTTACTTTACTAGGTAATCTTATCACAGTTTTATTATGTGTAATAATTATCCTCAGTTTTGAAATGGCTACTAAGAGTAGAAAGAGATTACAATAAATACTATTGTAAATACTGTACTGTAAATGTTCAATAGTGGTGAGATTGAAATATATTCAGAGCAAGTCAATACAATAAAACATAAAAAATCTGAACAATCATTTAGGGAATAAATACAAACGAGATTTTCACACTGAGAGACATAACGCTAAAGTAACAAATTGATACATATTGTTGTAACTGGACATTGTTCCAGATGTGCTGTTGATCATTATCGTTAACTTTGTACGTTACAAGTTGGTGAAATTAACACATACAAGAACCTAAAGTATGCAATATCTAGGAGTAGTGCAGGGTTTCAGATGTCATCATCATCAAGTACCGTCTCCGCAACTAAGGTTGGCTGCAACAGATCTTCAACATCCCCTGTCTCTTCTTTTGGATGATGTGATTTATTGAGATGTATTTCACAAAACTGTGATTTATTTCAGATGTACTTGCCACATATAAAAAGAAACCTTTGGTATCTGATATTGGCAATAATAAATTCAGCATTTTAATTAACGAGAGCAATGATCTTTCTACAACGAAACAACTTGATGATTCTTGATTAGAAAATGGCTTCACAGCACGCGGGACATTCCCATAAGTGATCCGCCCTCCGCTCCAGCAGCCATCCCAGTATATGTAGACTCAGAGTCCTGATCCGGTGTTTTTTGTGTGATCTTCAGGACTTTCCAAAAAATTAACTTTTCCTTCTCTCACCTCTTGATACTCCCATTTATAACATTAACTGTATGTGTACGTTCTCAGCCTCGTTGACATCATCTGCATCTTGAAATTAATTTATTACTGCCTTCATTAAGTCTGCTTTATCTCTTCTCAGCAATGTGCCGTCTATCGCCGCATTGCCTACCAATGAGTCGGCTCTCGCGTTTCCTCTGACCCCAGCATGACCAGGGCAATATATCAATGTAATGCTCTGGACAACTGAGTTGTTCAATAAGTCCCACCATTCTTTTCTTAGTATGAACATTTCTATCTTATGCAGCATGCTTTGAGAGTCTGTGAGTATTACCGAGTGTGTTGATGTATCAGTTATCAACCAATTAACTGCTGCTGTTACTCCCTCTATCTCCATCCTCATACTCGATGTGAAACACCTTCGTATGGTTATGGGGTATTATTCCTAGAAAATAATACAGTTTCGTATTACTTTTCTTTTTACTAGGATTGGTGAAATTTGTGACTAACATTGAAGAAATATGCTGTTCAATGCTGTAAAAGAATGTTTGAAAAAAAATGAACTTCCATGTGTTGCAAGAACCAGTTGCAGTAGGCTGTGACAGTATATCTGCCATGACAGGTGTAAATAATGGAGTGTACACAAAATTAAAGTCTAGTGTTTCTCAATTGCATCTTGTTAGAATGTTTGTGCCATTATCTTCAACTAACTGTGTCATAAGATGCAGCCGAGTTTCTTCCAAGGAACCTAAAGTATTTTTTTTTAAAATTTGGAATGAAAAATTATGCCGAATGATGTGAATTGTTATAATTAACTATCTAAGGATGTTCTTCAACAATGTCGATACAGAATGTTTATGAAAGTCTGTTTCTGCCATCAATATCATAATTTTATAACATGACTATATTTCATTCATTTTCCTTTTGCGTTTAAGTTAGCGCATAGGGCAGAGGTCAGATCTTTCCAATTATGTCTGTTCAAAGGTATTCTGTGCAGTTCTTGAATAGTATGAATATTGGTTGTTTTACTTTCTCTAAGTATTCTTCTTCTGGGTGTTTCTTTTGGTCTACCACTTGCTCTTTTATCATTTGGTATCCATTCAAGAGATTGGTGGTGTATTCTGTTGGTGTCTGCGCGTAGGACATGCCCAATGTAGGACCAACGGTGTTTTCTGATAACATTTGTGATGAAATGTTGATGTGTCTCTTCTCTGATATAGGTACATATCAGATATATATTTTTTCTGACTGGGATTTAGCACTATTTTACAATGTTATTACAAAACATTATTGTGTTGTTTTTTTCTTTGGACACAAGCCTAGTGCCTTTTCATATAAATGAGATGCAACAGCAAATACAGTAGAACATATAGAAAATAACGATGTGTTTGAAGATATATCTGATTGATTTCACAAAATCGACAGATAACATCAATTCTAATGTTAAATGATACTAATAAATTATAAAGTGACATAACAACGTTATTATTTATTTTTAAATGGTTAGTGATTTTTATAGTACTTTTTCAAATATGTTTTTATTGAGTTCTAGCGCTTTTTAGGCACGAGACCTTTTTTTTTTCTTTAACACAAATGGGTTGGCTACACTGTACATTATTATATTGTGCTGTCTTCAAATACGTTATTGATATAACCGGCTCTTTTGGGGCACTCCTACGGGGCGCGTCTCGAACTATCAAGGTACTAGGTTGAGGAGTGTTTCAGGGCGCGTCTCCGAATGTCAAGGTACCAGATTGAAATCTCGCAACAGCAAACAACAATCGGAATGTTCAGAAAGAAAATGCAACTATTAGTCGTGTTTTTATTTTGCCTAGAAAATCAGTTATAGTTAACATAAGCTGGGCTGATCACTGAGTCTCGGATAGGACATGCTACCAAAATGTTAATCTATCTTTACTTAATATATTGCGATATATCTCCAATGATAACGAAAGGTCCAAAATGTTATGCTCACTATTAGAAATTCGGTGTTGTAGCTTCCACCACCAACGAAGTCTTACTAATGTGTTTGTTGTGTGAACATATTTTTTTAATAATAACGACGCCATGAAACTATCGAGATCAGAATGAACAGGCTACACAACAAGCGTCAGAATGAACAGGCTACACAACAAGCGTGCTTATAAGGTTGAAACAAAATAGTTCTTATTTTCGAGATTAAAACAAAGATTGTGCTGTCATTCTGAGTTGTAGATCGTACTATATTAGATTTTAATGTTTTAACAGCTTCGATTCCTTTAACATGTAACTTTCTTAAGAAGTTCGAAAATCGCAGCACAGTTGTCGGTATGTTTAAAAACTTTTCTTGTTATGCGATAAGGTTCTTAACGCATTTTACAAAATTACCCACATGAATGGAAAGTTAGGGAACCCCACAGATTTGGAAAACATTTATACCAGGTATACATACATAAGGTGATGAGCTCCATGACTGGACAGATATTTTAGCGATATTACATGAATTCGATTATGCAATATTACTATTTATCGAAGAATTTACATTTTATTACAACAGATATTGAAAAAAAATGTGTAAATATTTATTCAACTGTTTTAAATGCAGCTTGACGAGAACACAGTTTGTGGGTTTAAAAAGTGTAGAGAATTCATTTCAGTGTACACTGATTTCCCGTTATGTATTCCACTCCTCTCAAAGACGCGTTACGTCTCCAGCCGAGAGAACCGCTCAGAGCACGCAGCGGCTTAGCTTCAAGCTGTAATCTTATAAATAAAAACCAATTATAAAAATGTAAATTAAACTTATTTCCCCTCGTCAGTCATGGGTAATATACCTTGTTGCGCTGTCGTTAGGCCAATTCTAATCATGGCATGCCTAGTACAAACATGCTACATTGCAAAGTTCTTGAAAACGTTCGGTTCATATTTTGTATCATGTGACGTATTCTCTCCATAACCGTGTCTTCCCAATGAACTCTTTGAACCTCCTTCTGTCTTGGGCGGTGTGTAACAGTCCAATCCATGTACAACATTGGATTTGTTAGTCATTTAAAAACGCACTAAAAACTTTTATTATTTTTATTATTTATTGTTATTATTATTATGGTTGAGTTTTTTTGGTCATCGTCGATTACGACGGACGAATATCAATCCACGTGTATGAAATGAGTTTTTGTATAGTTAGAAATAACTAGCGCGAAAAATGGTGACGAAAGACTTAGAGACGAAATAATAATAATGACGTCACCGTAATGCCAGAACAAGGAGGTTATGTTTGCAGGCAAAGTGACAGTTGCTTATTTATGTAACTTGTTGAGTTACAGAAATAAAACTCCATTACTTATCACACATGTGTGGATTTATTAGTTTGAGAGATCTTTGTGACTGCAGCTATTCACAGAATTACAATGATGGTTCGCTACTATAATACAACTTGTTCAAACATGTACCAGTATGAAATAGCCTATCATTTTGGTGTTCTTGTTTCCACTTTTATTGACATGTGAAACTAAAGACATCATGGTTGAATCCGTGAGTAATGCAGATCTTAGTTAGCTAGTTAGTCGATGAATTATCGTCACTGCACTCCGGACAAGTACATAGGTTATCAGATCTTTCCTGAGTGTATCCACCATTACACGTTGACTGACGGTTCCAGTACGCCGTTAATTGACCATCATTCGGTCTCGTCGTTGATTAATCACCATTTATATCTGTAGGCACATTTAGTCGTAGGTCTGCCTATTGGTAGACCCTAAAAGTGCACCTCGTGAACGCAGAGCCTGACGATTCTTGGCGATTAGTGCCTATTGAACGATATTGTGGATATACCTGTGGCCAAGTTTGCTGTACAGTTTTGTCATTATTTTCTTGACTTTTGACAAGTACACAGGTAAACTGAGAATTTAACCTCGCACCAGAAATCATTACATTAACCAGTAAGTTACCGCAGCCGCCAATATCAGACTAGGCTGGTCGTAAATTTCAGTGCTCGCATCGAGCAGACAATCAGAAGAACACCCACAAGATAGCACTACAGACATACCGGGGGAACCAGTTGAATGAGAACTAACATTTGTCAACCAGCATTTAATCTGTGAAGACTAACTTGGTAACAGATAGATATATTTGAACCGTGATTGACAGTTATAGTTCTTATGGGAGAATAACTTTGAGAACTGTTGTTCGACAGGAAACCAGGGACAATTTGTTTAGAATGGCTAGTATATTGTTAATTAGGAGATATGTTTTCGTTGATTATCTGTTATTGTTAGGAAGATAAATAAAACAGAGTTTTACTGATACAATATTGATAGGATAAAATACAGTTGTGCAGCCGATGTAGGTATTTTGTGTGATGTGTATATCGGTTGAAATGAGGATTGATAGAATAGAAGAAACGCACTTTTGAGTTCTCTATGTTCTGTTTTATATATTCTGGAGTGTTCCAATATATGCGTTGCCATCCCTGCGTTATGGAGACGGGGCTTGATGAAATCTAGTCCTCTATTTTGTTTTTTATTGTGTTGTTTTCTGGTGTTTGTCTCTTGAAAAAGGTTCAATTTGAGCCGGTACGTGGAGAATTGTCCTGTTTAGTTTTATTGTATGTTTTTATATATATACTTTTTTATATATATTTTAATAGGCAAGGTAAGTGTTTTAGTAACCTGTTTAATTCATTATGCTTGACTATTTGTTCATTAGGTTACTGCGGCACCATCCACTTTGTCGGACACCCTCTGACCATTTGATTATTTATACAAGAAATATGGAGATGACAGTTGCTTGTTCAAACGTGCAACAGTATGAAATGACCTGTCGTTTTGGTGTTCTTGCATCCCGTTTTATTGATATGTGAAACTGGAGAAACTAAAGGTTGTCTTTTATTATTATTATTATCCATTGTTCTCCGTATTGAAGAAGTCAGTTCGAACTTTTGTCCACCTAGAAGAAAGAGAATAACGGGAAATATGGCGAATACAGTTGCCTGTTCAATGAGTGACCAACCTGAAATAGCCTGTCGTTTTGGTGTTCCTGTGCCTAGTTTTATTGATACGTGAAGTTAAAGACATCAGGGTTTTCTTTTATTATTATTATCCCGACCTGTAATCACAACACGATACTCCTGTCAAGCCATGCACGTTTACAATGAATGTTTACTTGACTATATACTGCATTCTACAGATTGTTCTCCATATTGAAGAAGTCAGCTCGAACGTTTGTCCACCTAAACTGACTGGCAAAGACTGTGATTTAGGGTGTTCATATATTTTAAAGTGTACGAGTAAAGGTGAATGTATTAGTAACGGGATATGTACCCCAGGGAGATACGGTCCAGGATCACAGCATGTAATATAGACATACGGTTGCTGAAAGTTTAAAAGTTGTTACTCAACTGATGTAATATAGACATACGGTTGCTGAAGGTTTAAAAGTTGTTACTCAACTGAGGTTATTACTAACTCATATACTCAGGGTGTGTGTCAGCAGTTAGGATATCTGCAGGGCCACGGTATTAAAGTGACTAGTCCTGTGTCATTGGTCATAACTATGATTGTATTATCTAAGATCTCAAATTTCCAGTGAAAATAATTGACAGTACTTAATAGTTAATTTAGCTGAGTTTCTGCAAAAACATAGTATGTTTGTGTAACTGCATCTTTATACTTTTTGGTTTGACCTGTAATTAGCCATTACAATAATACATTTATATTAAAAATTTGTTTGTCGAAGTATAAAGTTTTAAATTATTATGTTTTTATATAACGACACGGATACATTTTTTTATTTTTATTACTACACACGGATACAGCAATAGATTAATGTTCCTCTGCTGGTGGGATGCTGGAGTAGGAAAACTGCGGGTACAAAAAATATGCATCTTCCAAAACAATAGAACAGTGACCCAGTTGTCATGTGATACAGTGATCATGGAATAATGGAATCCAGTAATCTTGTAATTCAGTGACAAGAATGAAAGAACAGTGAAAATTATGTGCTTAAGAAATCTAGGTCTCACATATAGTAACTGATTAGTTCACGCGCATCTGCACATAGTACACATAGAAATATTGTAACTTGCCATGGTTGTCGTATACGGCGACTAAGAAAGGAACATTCTTGCAGAGGTGCATGCCCCGTCACATACGGGTCAAAGTGACCTAAAATCAACACTGAACTGGAATGTGTCAAGCGGAAAGGCGCATATGTCACAGCACAAATATAAACCATGACACAACGCATTCCATTCTCCGGACTGCATCCTGCTAATATGCAGGAGTGTGATCTGACGAAGAAAAACTAAATATATTGAAAATACTGAAGTCTAAGTAGCGGAAAATCATTGACCTAGACAGCTAAGGCGGTACTAAAATGTTACATATTCTAATAATGTAGGATTCTGTCTACTCTAGCTGTTTGCGTACATGAGTACTATACGATCAATGACAGACTCATCAAGTTCTTATTCAGAGTATTCGGAGACCAGTAAGTATATCTGTTTACAATTAATGAAATTTCCCTTCACTCTTCTGTTCATCTCATTACAGATATCGTCAAGACGTAGGCGACAAAATGCTACATTGTGTTACACAGGAAGTAGGTGGCTGGAGTAACACCGGGCAAATGCCAAGATAAACAAAAATAGGTAGATGTGTTACCAAAATAAAACATAAAACAACCTAACAACGAGATACAGGGACACAGTATCTTAATTTATCCTTATTTATCTTATTTTACTTGCTACCACACCTTGTAGCAAGTAATTTCTTTACTCCTCACCTCCTTCTGTGCACTTTCCCCTCCTCACTTCTTCTCCTCATACTCTCTTCCTCCCTGCTATGCTGCTCCCTATTTGCTTCCTACGATATCTATTCGCTATCTCTCCTCCTCTTTCCTCCCTATCAACCACGTTTGCCTCCATGTAAGATTCGTTGTACTGTTGTCTTTCGTTTGTCATGATGAAGGCTTTTTAGTCGAAACGTCGTCTGTCACTGTATCTCGTTGTTAGGTTGTTTTATGTTTTATAAGAAGCTAGTATCTCTGTCTTGAGAAATACACTATTTATGTTGACAAACGCTGAAATAAAGTGAGGAAAATCTCAATCAATCTCCCAGAAGCTGTGATCATAGTGAGATTATACTTTTTTCAGACATTAAGTTTGACTTATAATTACTTTTAATATCGACACCAGAAAGTTTATTGAATCCTAAATAAAGAACTTACCTCCTTATACCTGATTTCCAGTTACAGTACAGGTTAGAGATTTATTTTTGAAGTCTGGGAGTGGTGACTCTGGAAAAAGACAAATACTTTATTTTAGAAACTCAAATGCAAGACATCTCTATTACTATTAGATGTTCTGCATGTTTATTCGATACCAATATACAATATACTTCCTACTGGCTAATTAGAAACAAGTCTTCTAGAGTGACTCAATCGACTTTTTATTATTATTTTCACATTTTCATTAGTCAATTTGTGTATACTTTGTTTCGACAGCCAATGAAAATCAATGGAAATCTAACGAGACACTTTAGAAGGCTGTTTCAACAGCGGTCTTATATTGTTGATTGTTCACGAGTACTTGCGTAACTACACTGACTATAAGAACGTTATTTAAACTAGAGCTTTATTGTCAAGGAACATAAACTGAAAATATTGGTCATTTCCTGCATAGACGAATAAAATTATTTTGCTGACAATCCACTTTCTAACACGGACACGAATAATGATCGTCTGGGAAAAATTAATTCTGTGTCTTCCCATGTCAATGATTCCAGTCAAAGGGATACTCTTGATATCTTGATCACAGATATCAAGTTTTGACCACAAGATACGCTTCTCCAAAGAGAACCATCACACTATGGCTATTCCTCAACATTATGGTAAAATATAGTTCATTCATTTTGCCAACACTAGTGCACACTATCGTCAGTGAATAACACGGAATGCTGTCATACATGCACTAATTACGAACCGCACCAAATGTTAGTGTTTGTCAATTGTGTTCGTGTGTGATGTCACCTATGCAACAGAAAACATTACCATATAACATGCCGTTATATTGAGGGTCTCTAAAGGAAATTTTGTAGAATGTCATCTATACAATTATATACCCCTCTATGTATAATGCGTCTTTAATAGTCATAGCACGAAGCCGAGAGCTTAAGTCTCCTGTGTATGAAATAGCGCTAAAAACACCCCACTGCACATAGGAAGTAAGAGCTAATGTCATGAAATTACTGGGGTTAAAATATATGTCCAAACAAGAAAACATATATTTTACTGACTTATATGTAAAACTTACTTGTAACCATACGTTTTTAAAAATGTTTTGTAACACTGGTGCAACAGCAACCACAAATTTGAAGTGCAATATAGTCAGTGGCGAGCGAAGCGCTATCTTCTGAGACCTGTAAGTGATAACAGGGAACCCAACACCAATGTCCACAAACTAGATGGGTGGTGGCGATCAAAGAAACCTTAAAGAAACAACAATGCCCAGGAACTAGATGGCTGAACACGACCAGAGAAATCTTAAAGAGACACAAATGTCCAAGAACTATATTGCTGAAGACTATCAGAGAAATCTTAAAGAGACACAAATGTCCAAGAACTATATTGCTGAAGACTATCAGAGAAATCTTAAAGAGAGACGAATGTCCAAGAACTATATTGCTGAAGACTATCAGAGAAATCTTAAAGAGAGACGAATGTCCAAGAACTATATTGCTGAAGACTCAGAGAAATCTTAAAGAGACACCGACTAACCATGACCAATTGACAAATATACAGCTCAAGCTATCAAAGGCAGACAACTCTAACTACCCTGCCCCCCCCCCTCACACCGGATATATCCACGGACATCTAGATGATGATCCTAAAAATATTCCACGTAACTTTCAGCAGGTAGGTCTTGGCAGTCCATAGTACTTTTGACAACAATACAGGTTCGTCTCAGTTGTAAAACTGTGTGACACTTTGACTTATATAAGGTCTCAAATGCATGGATTTGTAAGGAGAGAGGAGTATTTATGCATGTTTAATCCCCAAAGAAGGATGTGTCGGGTCATTGGCGCAAATAAAACGGTGACACAATGCATTTCCATTCTCTGGACTACATCCTGCTGGAATATAGTTGGAAAATGATCCTTTAACAAGGAAGATCCATAGGGAGTTTGAGAATGAACTCTGAAGAAGAAGTTCCCAAAGGGAGGCATTCCAGATCGTCAGTACTCCACATCTACCACTTCCTGCATGGAGACAGTACACTCTTTTGGGGTCTTACAATCGTGTCATTCTTCTATCAGATTTATTGACGCATACGCGGTGATGACACATTCAGCATTCCCTGTCATCCATAAATCTGTCGACAATGGATAACGGTGCATTGTCCGCTGGTTTTCACCTCTTCGTCGTCCATGGGGCTTATTTCATAGAAGAAAAAAATAAGAACTTGGGACAAGATGTGAAAATATTTTCATAGTTAATGGGTTGTCAACATTTTCCCCACCTTTTGCCTCTTATGTCATGACTAGTAATATAAAGCAATATTGTGTATTGCCCATCGCTAAAATAGACATGTTAGAAAACTATTGTATAGTTAATTATCTGTGTTGACTGTACTGTTGTCTGTGTTGGTCTTTTTTTAGTTATATTTGCTACTGCTGTGATCAAGTTATTGCGAAAAACGTTCGATGTCATTCGTATTTTGTGTGACGTCACTGAACCGATGAATGTATAAATAGATGCCATCTAAAAATTCTACCAGGTTCAAGGGTCTTAATGAATCCACTCTACTGGACATGAAGATGTTCGCGGTAATGAAAGCAGGCAAGCTTGTATAATAGGGATATATGATCAGTATATTGAAGTTTGATAAGGTGATCACATTCAGTTGCTTATTGACCGTCTGTTTTATGACAACTCTACATTTGATAAACGAGAAACAAGGTATAAATTTGCGTTGACAGACTATAAAATACATCTTTATTTTAGCCTACCATGAGGACAGCAGTAAGAGGAGTACTCGACCCTCGATCTTAATTTATTGTACTGGTCATGCTTCCAAAAATATAACCAGTCTCCTGGTGTGTTTGTTAGTTTTTGTGTGAGTTTGTTTAGATCTCCAGAAATTATGAATAATAGAGATAATTTAACTTTTTTTTAATTTGGAATTGTAGTTCAGAGCCGTATTCGTACATACTTGAACTATATAGTATCTATACGTGAAACCCATTAGTCAGTGGGGAAACTTTTGTGTAAATGCCATTTAGAAATTTTAAACTTTTAGTCAGTGGGGAAAACTTATGTGTAAACGACATTCAGAAGATTTAAACCAGTTAGCAGCGTATAAACCTTCGTGTAAATGACATTTATGAAATTTAAACCCAATAATCGGTGGGAACACTTTTGTGCAAATGACATTCAGAAGATGGTAACAGACAAAGCTGACAGCACTTCCTTCTTCTTCAGTTTCTCCATTACTAGGTTGTTCAAGGAATAACAAAGAGAAGCAAGACATATAAGATACTTAAGTTATGAACAAGTGTTAGATTTAGATTGAAAAACAGTGTTCGAGAAAGCCCATAACTACAACAGCAAAGAGTGTCATATCAAAACGTAAGCAGTTATTCCCATACAAGATAGCAAGATATATTATAGACATCCAGGTTCAGACCGAGAAAAATTACAAGTCAAATAGAAAATGGCGATTATACATACACATTCATTTATTTTTAGGAGTCAATGATGCATATGCCTGCTAGTGGAGAATCGCACATTAATCATGTATGTATATATATATATATATATATAGTGCGATATTATGTGGTTGGTTGATTGGTTGCTGATCCAGCAGTCGTAGACTAATGCCGTTAGAAACAATGTTATTGCGAGATATACGCATGCTAGTGTGTGATACATGCATGTCATTATGTGATGTATGCATGTCATTATGGGATGTATGCATGTCAATGTGTGATGTATGCATGTCAATGTGTTATATATGCATGTCATTATGTGAAACATGCATGTCATTGTGTGATGTATGCATGTCATTCTGTGATGTATGCATGTCATTATCTGATGTATGCATGTCATTATCTGATGTATGCATGTCATTATGTGATGTATGCATGTCATTATGTGATGTATGCATGTCATTATGTGATGTATACATGTCATTATGTGATGTATGCATGTCAATGTGTGAGGTATGCATGTCAATGTGTTATATATGCATGTCATTATGTGATACATGCATGGCACTGTGTGATGTATGCATGTCATTCTGTGATGTATGCATGTCATTATGTGATGTATACATGTCATATATGTAATGTATGCATGTCATTATCTGATGTATGCATGTCATTATCTGATGTATGCATGTCATTATGTGATGTATACATGTCATTATGTGATGTATGCATGTCATTATGTGATGTATACATGTCATTATGTGATACATGCATGGCAATGTGTGATATATTCATGTGAGTGTATGTGATGTATGCATATGAGTGTGTGCGTGTGCGTGTGTGTGTGATATATGCATGTGAGAGTGTGTGATATATGCATGTGTGTGTGAGATACATGCATGTCAGTGTGTGATATATACATGTCAGTGTGTAATATATACATAGCAATGTGTGATATACACATGTTAGTATGTGTAATGTATGCATGACAGTTTGTGTGATACATGCATGTCAGTTTGTGTGATACATGCCTTGAGTGTGTGATATATTCATCTTATTGTGTGTGGTACAGGCACTTGAGTGTGTGTGATATATGCATGTCAGTTTGTGTGATACATGCATGTCAGTTTGTGTGATATATGCATGTCAGTTTGTGTGATATATGCGTGTCAGTTTGTGTGATATATGCGTGTGAGAGTGTGTGCAATGTATATGAGAGTGCGATGCATACATGTGAGAGTGCGGTGCATACATGTGAGAGTGCGGTGCATACATGTGAGAGTGCGGTGCATACATGTGAGAGTGCGGTGCATACATGTGAGAGTGCGGTGCATACATGTGAGAGTGCGGTGCATACATGTGAGAGTGCGGTGCATACATGTGAGAGTGCGGTGCATACATGTGAGAGTGCGGTGCATACATGTGAGAGTGCGGTGCATACAGGCCATTATGAGCTGTTGTTTTGTTGCATAAAGCATGTTACATTTATTAGGCACTAGAGGGAGAAGCTTTATTCTAATATCATCAAGTGATGGACATTTATAAACATTTTACTCAACAATTTCGTAAAGTTGCATGCAGAATCTGTATGTCTCCTGGAGTGTATCGTGGCTGTAAAATGTTCAGGTAATTGTAAAGATGTACATGTTTTGTTCAAAGTCCAAAGAAAGTACTCCGGTATTCCCTCCCAGAGGATATATATTGCTTTTGGGATTTAGGCTGGTCATATATTTGTAGATTTCTCTCACAGTATTGTCAGGTCTGTAATGGAGTGGTGCAGAGCGCGTTATGACGGCAGAGGTACCGAGTTCAATTCCCGGCAGGCAATTATACGTCAAAATTAACTAGTTCTGAAAACATAATTACAAGTGATTATAAATGTGAAACAGAAAGTAGTGGGTGAATAATAAATGGCTAAAAGTGATTTATATAAGAAATTTGTATTTTCCTACTCTTTGTGATTACCCTCACTTCACCATAGAAATGTCTTTTCCTACGATTTGTGATTCACCTCCTTTAAACATTTGTTTCCCTTTGAAGCAGTGATATGATATACTGTTATCCTATATGGTTGTGAGTGGTGGATATAAGGTAATAGAGAGACGGCTACAAGTCTTTCGAATACAAATGTTACAGACGAATTCTACGAATTTCCTACAGAGAGCATACGATAAATCTGTACGTAAGAAATATTATAAAGATGTATTCAGGTCCGCAGGAAACATTACTTTCAATAATGAAACGACGAAAACTAATATGAGTTGGACATGTATGCAGATATGATTCCTTGTCAAAAAACAATACTGCAGAAAAAAGTCGAATGTGAAGGACGTAAAGGAGGGCAAATAAAAGCATGGAAAAACAACATAAAGGAGTGAACAGGGCAAGATTTTTCACTACTCATCGGCATCGTTGAAGATAGCTGTAGGACTGTGTGCTGAAGCATCCCTCGTTGTGCCCCTACGATCCTGATGGAGTACGGGTTTTAGATAGATAGATAGAAGATAGATAGATAGATAGATAGATAGATAGATAGATAGATAGATAGATAGATAGATAGATAGATAGATAGATAGATAGATAGATAGATAGATAGATAGATAGATAGATAGATAGATAGATAGATAGATAGATAGATAGATAGATAGATAGATAGATAGATAGATAGATAGATAGATAGATAGATAGATAGATAGATAGATAGATAGATAGATAGATAGATAGATAGATAGATAGATAGATAGATAGATAGATAGATAGATAGATAGATAGATAGATAGATAGATAGATAGATAGATAGATAGATAGATAGATAGATAGATAGATAGATAGATAGATAGATAGATAGATAGATAGATAGATAGATAGATAGATAGATAGATAGATAGATAGATAGATAGATAGATAGATAGATAGATAGATAGATAGATAGATAGATAGATAGATAGATAGATTAGATAGATAGATAGATAGATAGATAGATAGATAGATAGATAGATAGATAGATAGATAGATAGATAGATAGATAGATAGATAGATAGATAGATAGATAGATAGATAGATAGATTAGATAGATAGATAGATAGATAGATAGATAGATAGATAGATAGGTAGGTAGGTAGGTAGGTAGGTAGGTAGGTAGGTAGGTAGGTAGGTAGGTAGGTAGGTAGGTAGGTAGGTAGGTAGGTAGGTAGGTAGGTAGGTAGGTAGGTAGGTAGGTAGGTAGGTAGGTAGGTAGGTAGGTAGGTAGGTAGGTAGGTAGGTAGGTAGGTAGGTAGGTAGGTAGGTAGGTAGGTAGGTAGGTAGGTAGGTAGGTAGGTAGGTAGGTAGGTAGGTAGGTAGGTAGGTAGGTAGGTAGGTAGGTAGGTAGGTAGGTAGGTAGGTAGGTAGGTAGGTAGGTAGGTAGGTAGGTAGATAGATAGATAGATAGATAGATAGATAGATAGATAGATAGATAGATAGATAGATAGATAGATAGATAGATAGATAGATAGATAGATAGATAGATAGATAGATAGATAGATAGATAGATAGATAGATAGATAGATAGATAGATAGATAGATAGATAGATAGATAGATAGATAGATAGATAGATAGATAGATAGATAGATAGATAGATAGATAGATAGATAGATAGATAGATAGATAGATAGATAGATAGATAGATAGATAGATAGATTGTGTACAATTATCTCATCAGACATATTTATCTGCACATTACACACACTTCTATTTCTTCAAATGCTATACACTATTTTAAGAAAATGTTCTGTAACATTGGACAATAATGAAACTGTGCTTTATATGTGTTAGCAATATTTTGTCAATTATAAATAAATTCTCGGATTCTCCAGATTTAGACTAAATCCGCTGAAGACGGATGTGTTGTGTCATTGGCGCAAATAAAACGGCGATACAACGCATTTCCACTCTGGACTATATCCATCTAGAAATCTAATAGGACCATGGTCCTGCTACAAAAGAGATCCAGCAGGAGTTTGAAAATGAACGCTGAAGAAGAAGAAGAAGAAGAGGAAGACTAATTGATCTACTTCTAAATATGTGGCTTTTGTATCTAAGAGAACTTGAAAAACTCAACACATCGGATGTTGTCAATAGTTTTTTAATTTAGGCACCACTGCTAAATCCGGTCGTAATTCAGTACAGCGTGGGTGGTCTTCAGTTCATCGTGGATGATCTTCAGTACAGTGTGGATGGACTTCAGTACAGCGTGGATAATCGATTTTGTAACCACGAGTATGTTCGAATGAGTAGTGTGTTTGAGGCAAGCTATAGCGAGCTACAGAGAATGAAATACAATTGAATGTAAACAACTGCTGATGGGAACCTTATTACAATTTTAACGCTTCACAAGAAACACAACACTACCATATTGCCTGTAATTTCGAGAGAATACTCACGTTTCACCAAGCAATGAAAAGAACGTAGTAGCCTTTCATAGTGACGCGGAATAGGGTACTGATGTGCGGTGTTGTCGATAGGTCACGTAAGGCCTCATATGAACGGATGTTTACAAGTTGATTGTCTATACTTCTCTATTTGCTGCTGCCATGTCCATATTCTTCTCTACCACCATACAAACATTGTTATATTGATTCTGGCAGAATGTTACAAACTGTGTTTTCTCATTAAGTAAAGCTAGTATCGGGAAACAACCAGAAACTTAAAATGTCGGGGGGGGGGGGTGGACGCTCGGGTAACATAAAGCAAAATGTCAAAATTATCGATTTAGGTACAAGTTTTACCAATACTAGTCAAAAAATAAACTAACAACGAGAAACGGCGACAAACGACGTATCGACTAAAAGCTTTCAACAGGACGAAAGACAGCTATCTATCTATCTATACGCTGTGTCCCATGTTTGCCTTGCAGCGTCTGGGGCGGAAGAGTTCTCTGGAGATGGCCTTCTTGTGCGCTGTTTGTAAGCTTGTTTCTGTGGCTTCTTTGATTTCTGTGATCCATCTTTTACATGGTCTGTCTCTGGCTTTATAGCCGTTATGTCTATGTGTCATGGCCATTTGTGGCATGCTATATGTCGGTAGTCTGGAAGCGTGTGAAAACCACTTGATCTGTTGTCTTTTGATGTGTTCCAATACTGGTATTGTTTAGTTACAGACAGCAAAGACAGAAAAACGAAAGACACGAAATAAACAATATACTGAAAGTAAGAAAGCACATATGAAGATGGTCGGCGGAAGAGGTGAAATTCTGGTAAGAAATAAATCATATTAAAGTGAAAAATCAGAGCTAGAAGGGACCTGCACAATTGAAGACACATTTATTGTCGTCGATGGTTCAGTGGTATTTTCCATACTAAGAAATTCCACTTTTCACACAGAACTGTTTGAATTGATTTACTCGAGGATATAAATCGAATAGGCCAGGATTTAATCCAGGATATAAATCGAATATGCCAAGATTTAATCCAGGATATAAATTGAATAGGCCAGGATTTAATCCAGGATATAAATCGAATAGGCCAGGATTTAATCCTGGAAATAAATCGAATATGCCAGGATTTAATCCAGGATATAAATCGAATAGGCCAGGATTTAATCCAGGATATAAATCGAATAGGCCAGGATTTAATCCAGGAAATAAATCGAATAGGCCAGGATTTAATCCAGGAAATAAATCGAATATGCCAGGATTTAATCCAGGATATAAATCGAATAGGCCAGGATTTAATCCAGGAAATAAATCGAATAGGCCAGGATTTAATCCAGGAAATAAATCGAATATGCCAGGATTTAATCCAGGATATAAATGGAATAGGCCAGGATTTAATCCAGGATATAAATCGAATAGGCCAGGATTTAATCCAGGATATACATCGAATAGGCCAGGATTTAATCCAGGATATAAATCGAATATGCCAAGATTTAATCCAGGATATAAATCGAATAGGCAAGGATTTAATCCAGGATATAAATGGAATAGGCCAGGATTTAATCCAGGATATAAATCTAATAGGCCAGGATTTAATCCAGGATATAAATCGAATAGGCCAGGATTTAATCCATGATATAAATCGAATAGGCCAGGATTTAATCCAGGAAATAAATCGAATAGGCCAGGATTTAATCCAGGATATAAATCGAATAAGCCAAGATTTCATCCAGGCCTATTGCTCAGTTTGATATCAAATTTGGAATGTTCAATTTTTAATTGCCATGTAAACTGAGTGCCTGTGTAGTGTGGGAATGATTTAATCAGTCTAGTCTCTTGTCCGTAAAAATAGACTTGACAGACCCTCGTATCACCATGAACCCCTATCCTTAACTGATGATAACACATGAGAGAGTCTTTATGTGTATGTCATTTTAATAACATCTGTGATAATATAGAGAAAGAGAGAGAGAGAGAATGTGAATGCAGTACATGACATGTTTTTGTATATTTAAAGTTAACTAGACTTTCTATCTCATGGGTCTAATACATCGACGGTCCCGGGGGTCTCTACACTTGCTGTCACAGTAGTGAATTCTTGATGCAGATGAGATAATTGAGTTCTCTGTTACACTTGATATCAAATTTCTGACTGTGGAGAATTTGATTTTGCCAGAGAACAGCCGGTTTAATGCATGTGTGCTTGTGTATGTGTATAGACGTGTGTTTGTGTGTGAGAGAGAGAGAGAAAGAGAGAGAGGGCCTGTAAGAACGATCTGCGGTGCTGTGTGGTAAATGTAAGAACATTCGGCCAGTGACATGAAAACAAGCCGAATCGTGTTTGGAATGACGTCATCATGTATTCTCATTATATGTAGGACAAGACACTAGTGTTATGAGACCATATACCTGCCGATCCTAGATATCCACTTGCTGGTGATCGCAGCACCAGACATCGGTCTAAAGAAGATCTATGAGCAGGGACTAAAGATAATATTTGTCAAACATCAGACCGTATGGGAATAAAACACGGCTACATAGCGTTGGTTGGTTGCTGAACCAGCGGTCAATGGGCGCATGCCCTTTGGCCCAGACTACATGACGTTCGGCATACAAAAACAAGTACATAATTGTATGAGAGTATTAATGCAATAGCTCGACTGAGGATATTAGTAAGAAAACTCCCAATCATATCAGACACCATCTAATGTGGTCATACCGTATGTAGTTTATTCATGACCATCTAATGTGGTCATGCCGTATGTAGTTTATTCATGACCATCTAATGTGGTCATGTCGTATCTAGTTTATTCATGGCCTTCAAAGATGAAACATACGTATTCAAAAAACAACCTGTGTAATTTTCAAAGGTTGCAGTTAAAGAATGGTTACATTATATTAAACTGATTATAGATATTGAATATATTTCAGTTACAGCTCCGACACTGATTCTATTTACATTTTTATATTTATTAACTTCAACAGTATCAGCGGATCTAAAGTAACCTCAAATGAAAATGTTGGACATGTGGTTCAATCACAGTCTATAATGTCTGTCAGTGAAGTGTGAGAAGTATAGGACAACTACAAAGTCATTATCTCCTTATTCCTCCATCTAGAGACAGAACTTCAGTCAGTATTGATTCTCCATTCAATGGCTGTTCTCCATTCAAACCCTGTTCGCAAATGATGTCATGGCTTTTCTACGTGTGTCGTAGAAAAGTAATACCAAAACTAAGATTGCATTAACGCTTTATCTTCTACGCACTTTTTCAGTCACATCGCAACATATTAGAAGTCACTATATAAACTATATAATTTATCGGCTTTTCCAGGATGCATTGTGTGTGATTGGTTATTACCGCGGCTCGTCTGAGATAAAGCGATAAAAAACCTAGAAAAATACAAACTTGTTTGTTAATCTTGTAAACTTTATACATTTTTCAGTAAGATAACCAAACTGCCAGAGGATATCCGACAAGAAGGATACTGTCGCAGTAATACAACTATGAAAAATGTGTCATTACTATTAGATCATACAGATTATGTAATGTTGCGTTCATGTCATGAGATGGTTTTGGTGAGAAACCATTTCTTAGCGATTATAGTTCAATAATTTGATAATTCTGTGTGCTTATTGTTTGTTATGTGTTTCTTGACAAGGGTTCCATTTGGACCGTAAAGTAGAAAAAGTCCAAACTCTTTTTTTGTTGTTATTTCTTTTAAGTCATCTATCTATCTATCTATCTATCCATTTATCTATCTATTAATAAACCCGTATTCCGCCACTGTCGTAGGGGTACAACATTGATGCTTCAGCATACCGAGTGCTCCAGCGATTTCTATCTGCAACGATATGGATGAGCGAGGAAAAATTTTCTCCTGTCCATTTCTTGATGTTGTCTGTCCAAGTCTTTAAACTTCTCTGCTTCTTTCCCCTTCGACGGCTTCCTGAAGTATGGTTTTTGATAATATATAAAAACTGCGCAAAAATGAAATCCAATAAGTAAATCCAGGAATAGGGTAATAAAGCTTTGCTACTCACTAAAGACACACAGAACACACAGAAATTGACATTTCAACTAAAAGGCATTTATCAAGACAAAAATTTTTAAAAGATAATACAACACAAAAAACTGACAGTAATGATTTTGGATGTTCACATTGGCATGTGTAACTAATGTAGATTGACTAAAAGAGGTGAAATCATACCGGACAAGGAATATACAAATTGACTACAAACATGTGACACAAAACAAACAGAAACTATAGAACAGCTAGAATCATACATGAGACAGGCGCTCATTGATGCCGTAGAATTTAAGAGTGCCATATTTGTAAATGTAGCAGTTTTGGTAGATAATTCAACTCCAGTTTAATATTAAAGTTTTGGTAGATAATTCAACTCCAGTTAAATATTAAAGTTTTGGTAGATAATTCAACTCCAGTGAAATATTAAATTTTGGTAGATAATTCAACTCCAGTGAAATATTAAAGTTGTGATAGATAATTCAACCACATTGAAATATTAAAGATTTTATAGATAAGAAACTCCAGTGAAATAGTAACGTTTTTATGGATATTTCAAATCTAGATAATTATTAAAGTTTTGATATATATTTGAAATTCAGTGAAATATAACATTTTTGATAGATAATTGATGTCCTGTGAAATACTACATTTTTGATAGATATTGCCAGTGAAGTCCAGTGAAATAGTAAAGTACATATTTACCTTAAATCAAGTTTTACATCAACTTCTGGAATCTGCTTCCGGCTTATAATTTACATTAACACAGTCCGACGTTCCGCCTCCACCACTTCCACAATGTTCACTAAAGTGTTATGTATATACTGGCAGCAAGATCCTTATTAGCGTACGTCGACAATAATACAACTGAACAGAATAACATGCGGAGTGAACTCAGAGAACGTAACCCTAGTCCCAACAGAATCATGTACCGACCGCGTAATAGACTTAAGTGATCATTAACTCTAAATTTGTAACTTTGTCTTCGTGGATACAGCGTGTGCTAGGGGTCCACCTTATAACATTTCCAGTACATTGAATCTTCATCGCAACTAGTAGTACAATTTTGTTGTTGATTATCTTAACATATTTGACCTTCTTCTTCTGCGTTTGTTCTCAAACTTCTGCAGATTAGCAGGATATAGTCCGGAGAACGGAATGCGCTATGTCATGGTTTACAGCATTGCTGCGATATCTGCGACTTTCGGCCTGACACATCCGACTTCAGCATGGCTTTTGGTCACTTACCCTATATGGGATGGGACAGCCAATTCCATCCCATAATCTGCTTAGTCGCCTTTTACGACATGCGTGGAAGGTAAACAGTGTTGCCATTCTTTGCTCCGCTATCGGGCCCCGGCAACACACGGGCATTATTTGACCTAACAATCTACTTCAGAATTATCACATTCTACGTTTTATGATGTTTGAGATAACTGTCCACCTACACTTGATAAATACCAAATTCTACATATTGTAATGTTTAAGATAACCGTACCCCTACACTTGATCGATACCAAATTCTACATATTGTAACGGTTGAAATGGCATCCACATCAAGATGATATGTTACCCAATTCTACATATTGTAACGGTTGAGATTACTATCAACATCAACTACAACTATGATCTCAACATTTTATCCCCGAGACCGATACAACATCTGCTACACCAGAAGACTATTGAGTTTTGGGACTATCCGTACATTCCGTAAACATTTAGGTAAATGGGGTGGGGTTTCTGAAACTGTTTGACGTCCAAAATACTGTTTTTATACACCAATAAAGTAGTCGGTTTTTTTTTTGGGTCCGCTACTAGATGTCTACACCGTCAGACAAGCATGCTGAACTGCACCGTTGTTTGTATCTCACATTTGGATATCTTTGTTTGCATGGTTGCGTTCGGACAGTACTTCTCACTCAATTGCTCATACTGGGGGACAGTTCTGCAGAATATATTCAGAAGTCTGTACTTCTGTTACACAAGTATACGGTGGTATAGCACACAGTCGCATCGTGTGCATGTTTTTGTTCACTGTTGTATCCGACCCTCAGGCGAAGTATGGTGACATGTACCTGCCGATTTAGGTACAGATAGTTGTATTTTGTCATGCAATGTTCACTTTTGATAGTTTGTATAACTCTGTTCTTTTCTTGATATGAGAATTGATTGTCTTCCAAAAATTGTGTGAATTGTCTTCCAAAAATTGTGTGAATTTGAGGCATTGTGCTAAATAACGGGGGAAAAATTGTCAATATCTTTTGTACTTCTGCAAAAAACCGTATGGGTGCGTGTGTTCGTTTGTGTGTTTGTGTGTATGTGTGTATGTGTGTATGTGCGGTTGCGTGTGGGTGTGTGTATGGGTGGGTGTGGGTGAGGGTGTGTGAGAGTATGTGCGGGCGTGCGTCTGCATGCATGTATGTAGAGGTGGGGTTAACATTTTTTATATAAATACGCATGGAAAGTCCATGAATCCATGATTCCTTCACAGGTGTAATATGTAGGAATGGGGTAAAAAACTATTATAAAAATATGGTGGTAATTCAAGGACGTTTTCTATAAAAGTAGAATAGAATATATATATATATATATATATATATATATATATATATATATATATATATATATATATATATATATATATATATATATATATATATATATATATATATATACCAGCATTAGATTTGCTGAAACATATCAAGTGACATATTCTTTCCAGAACGTTGTCTTCATCGTGGATACTCTGAGCGCCTATCTATCCCGGGCAAGCAGGCCTACATTAACCAGAGACATGCTCATACATTCTTCGATGTCGCTGTACCATCATCTTGGTCTTCCTGTTCTTCTCAACCCTAGCATTCTGCTGCCCAGAACGAGTCCTTCGATACCATCATGTTTCTTTAAATGTCCAAAATACTGTAGTATATGATGGTATTTAGAAGCCAAACTTCATTTAGTTTAAGTAATTTCAAAATTTCAATATTCTTATTTTTCTCTGTCCATGATATTCGTGGGATATGTATGTAACATTTCATTTCAAATGAATTTATTCTTGCTGAAATAAGGTAGAGAAATATATGTGGCTGTACTTGTGCAGACGTAAGCAAGAGCAACAAAATAACATAATAAAATGTGGTGGTTAATGAAATTGTCGGAGAAATCGATCCACTTTTTTGATGCTCTCATAACCCGAAACGTGGCAGAACAGATTTATTTCTGAAAACTCACAACGCTTCTCTATTATTCAGTCTGATAATTCCAATGTGCTTGGTGGTTGAACAGACAATTCATTATTCTGAAACTGCGCACTGGTAATAATTTCTGCAGAATTATTTTGTAGACAGATGTTATGAAATGTTTTATATTGCCTATATTAGTAAAAATTAGCAATAGTTCACATCAATTCTTTCCATCGATCTTTATCATTTACATCCATAAACCCATCCATTTTAAGGATCGTAGGTGTACTACATTGGACGAGTCAATAAATAGAGTTCTCTAGCGGTTTCTATCTTCAACAATGACGATGATTGTAAAATAAATCTTGTCCTGTTCAGTCCTTGATGTTGTTCGCCAATGATTATGTTTTTGTTTAGCAGAAGCTAAATATGATTTAATTTTCACAGCAGTGAAATTTAATGAGATGGACACTTTTCGAATACTTGCGTTGCGTTATATCTGTGAGTAGCATTTGATCAGTCTTTGCTTCAAATGACTTGCTGACCGTGTCATAACCAAAGCCAGCAAAAGTATATCGTCATTAACAGTTATGACAGCTTGTGACAAGCCACATCTTCTCATGCTGCTATATCATAGCTTTATTGTTTCTGGTATGGAATACGCTCATACCATATTCTTTCGTGACACATAGTTTTCCAGACTAGAAGGCATTTTCATTAATTTTGTATGTACCAATGATACACCCTGTAGTGATGAGAGTTCTCTTTGATTTCCAGACCACAGCTGAGAGAATCAAGGAATTAAATGGAATAAGTTATATACGATAAGATCAATTACGTAATATACAATTTTTTCGATCTATTAGCAAGTTCGAACACGTTTAGTTTGTGACATGACCAACGAGCCACTCTACCACTAATTCGACAATGATGATCACCCTACAATTTGTTTCTGCTAAACTGCATTGACCAAATGAAACAAATGAAAACATTTTTTAGCAGTTGAATGATGTTTGTAGCTATGTTAGACATCATTGCACAATTAAATAGTGGTAGATTCGGCAAACAAGATTGTAGTTTAACAGAGAACTTCTAGGAGTACGGACAGATATGATCACTTTTCCTATCAACAAGAGTTTTACTGAAGGCATCTTATCTATTGACAGAGCATTACAGACACATAAACATGCAGGAACAAAGTATAGACATTAAAGTAAAACAGATTTGCTATAGTATTGTATATATAATGTACCTTATCGATTGTGGTTCATCGATCATCTAGCTACTGTCTTTTATCTGATGTTACTGTTAGTTGTCACAAAATTGAATGACGATCGATTTTCGGTCTTCGGAATGTTTGTTCGCTTGATATTCAGTAAAACTGTTACTTCTCAGAACATTAGTAACACCTTCAATCCACCTTCTTCTTGGTCTTCGTCTGACTCTTATTTTTCCATTTTTATTTGTCTGTTTTTTTATGCTGGCCAGTATTGGTTCATTCTCATTAAGTTCACTAAACATTTCACTCTTTGTTTTTCAACATATTTGACCACAGACGTTTTTGCAACATTTTTTGGTAATATCTTCGTACTGTTCATTGTTTTTAATATAAAAACATGTTTTACATATATCTATCTATAAACACATACCCCTTAAGTGCCATAATGAATGCTTGAGCACACATGGTGGGGAACAAATCTGACGTTTCCAGTCCGTGCTGTTCTCTGTCCAAGCTTTTCTTTCCTCTGATTCATCCACCATTGACTGTAAAATCGTTTGTGGCAAGGATTGATGTCGGCATACATGTCAAAATCATGCAAGTTTTCCTCGTTTCACGATTAAAAGTAATGATTTAGTGTGTTCATGTTTTTCATAGTGTCATTAAACGGTAAAGGTAGGTTATGGCAGTAACCTGATGTATGGGATGGAGAAAGCATGAATTAAACCTAACTATTAGGTGGGGTGGCCTGTTTCCTTCCTTGCTATCTTTACTTCCCATAATCCATGCGTCAATTACACATTTATAGCTGCGTCGACTGGAAAAGCGACCGTGTCAGGTGATAAATCACGATCCAGATTTGTTTAGACTAGGTTTCAAACCTGACACATTGTAAACTGTGATAGTAAGCAAGCTCACTATCAAGTAGGCCACCTCTCCCCACATGGTGTCACTACACGCTCTAAAAAATATACATAGCGACGATCATCAACCACGAACTTCTAGATATTGAAAAGGACAAATCAAAAGCGTCACAGAAAGGGTTGATTATTACCAAAAGTAACCGATATTTCACGTATTGTATATACAAACTCATTCTCCAGAGAAATAGTTCTTCGTTACACATTCCAACTGTGTCCATTCTCTTGACTTTGCTACAAATTATTTAGTGATTCCCATGTGTTTTGTGTCGATAGCCAATGAAAAATAAAGAGAAAGTCCGAACAGTTGACACAAGTGATACTGCGTGGTAAGATCAGCACGCAGGACTATTATGGAAAAGAATTGTGTATATACGATTCTTATACATTTTCTTTATATGCTAGTGAAACTAATCTGTTCAAGATCGGTCCCCAGAAGACGAGTGTGTCGGGCCATTTGCGCAAATAAAACTGCAACACAACGCATTTCCATTATCTGGTCTACATCCTGCTGGAAATCTAGTAGGACCATTGTCCTTGTACAAAGAAAGATCCAGCGGTAGTTTGAGAATGAACGCTGAAGAAGAAGTTCAAGAACGGGATATCCCAACAATCGTATTGACAAGCGGCTGTTTTTGTGACACAATAGCATGCCATTTTGTATATATAAATGTATGTAAATCAACATCTGGTACTATGAAGATGGCTTTGGTATACATAACATTCATACATTATCTTGCTGCACTAGTAAACATTTATTTAATGAAGGAAAATTTCCGCCAGCTCTTTTTGACTACCAACTGCTTTTGGAGGCAGTAGAATGTCTATTTGTTATCTATAAGTCCGTGGAACAACTCCAGAATAAAAAGTCTAGTAATGCACAAAAACATAGGAATCAAAGTGCAGAATGTTCCATAAATATATATCAGCACTGAAATAATAAGCACACAAAAAAAATTGTAGTGGAATATCATGTTCAGGATGTGGCAATAAACCCAGCATGTTCCTTGATGTACTAATTGTAGAGACAATATTTTACGACCAGTAAATTGTCCTTCGAAGACCTTCGGAACATGACACTGGAAGAAGCTGGACAGCTCACACAGAACCGTGAGGTGAATAGAATGACAGTGAGGACAACGTTCTGTGAAAGGACACATTACAGAGAGAGAGAGAGAGAGAGAGAGAGAGAGAGAGAGAGAGAGAGAGAGAAAGTGTCTCTGTTTTCTAAACAGCATAGATCAGTGCTTCCCAAACATTTTTTAAACATACCCCATAATCGTCTTTCTAAAATTATGATGCTCCCCCCCCCCCTCATGTAACATATACTTATTTTTTTATATTTAAAAATTTAATTATTCCCTAAATGAAGCCAAATTACACCTTGTTCGAATTGCTCCATTGCATAATCAAATTGTCCCCCCCCTCCCATTTGGGGCATGGGTACCGCGTTGGGAAACACTGGTCTAGATGTCCAATTGCCTCCAGCTTGGTTTTAACCTGGTACCTTTTGCTGTCTCAGACTTGCCCTGTAACTCGCTGCCACAGAGGAGAATATAAAGACATATTTTGTTTTATTTAACATTCAGTTTCTATAAAATAATACTATTACGATCAAATAGAATCAAATCCGCCGAAGACGGATGTGTCGGGCCATTGGCGCAAATAAAACTGCGACACAACGCATTTCCATTCTCTGGAGTACATCCTGCTGGAAATATAGTAGGACCATTGTCCTGTTACAAGAGATATCCAGCGGGAGATTGAGAATGAACGCTGAAGAAGAAGAAGAAATAGAATCAAATAAAAAGATTGCTTCGTTAACAAAAACTCGGATCACTACAGAACGAGCATACATACGAGAACGTACACACACAAAATGTGACAAAATGTGACAAAAAATTGACATAAGATAGTAATATACAAACTAAAGAAATATAATATGTGATATAATGTGACAAAATGTGACAAAAAATTGACATAAGATAGTAATATACAAACTAAAGAAAGATAATATGTGATATAATGTGACAAAATGTGACAAAACATTGACATAAGATAGTAATATACAAACCAAAGAAAGATAATATGTGATATATCTGGTAACGTAAAGGTACACTAATTTATGAGCCGGCATCACAGCACACGTTTTTTCCTATAAGTGCTCATCTGCCAAGTCAGTGATTTACCAGAAACCGTCTATTAGTATCGACTTTGCAATTACTCAATTGCGCATGTTCACCGACCTTCCCAAAGCATAAGTCGTGGTATTCTACTCCCTTGTGACTGGGTGAACCACGGGAGTAATTTGTTTTTAATTAGAAACTGGAAATTAAAAGTAAACTTGAAACCCTCTTTGCTGGTGCCGTGAAGTTAGTTCACACGACACTACCGAGTTTTCAATCGTGACCATCGATGGTACTATACTACCTCACTGGAAAAAAATAAAACAGGCCTTTATTCGATACGTTTATTGATTATTGTCAGGATTTTCATTGGTTACTATTTATATACCTGGAGTAGCCAGGTATATTTGGCATGCGACTCCAAGTATATAAATTTTGACCATCGGAAAACAGGGAATAATTAAGAAAAGAAACGAATGAAGGCCTAATTCATTAAATGGAGCTTCTACTGCCGATCGCGCTTCAATCATAACCAAATAAATAAAGAATGTACAAATTATGAAACTAATAATGACAGAATGGAGACGATGGTGTTGATAAAAGGCCAGATTAAAAAATACTTTTTTTCATTACTGTATGTTTTCCTGTGAAGAAGTACATGGAGGTTTCCTATGGGCTGTGGAAACATAGGCTGCTTTGTCATAACAGACACCACGACATGTACAGTAAGGATTGTGATTGTACCTCCAAAAGAAAAAAATCCTGTCCCAACTGTGGATTTAACCCGGGACCTCAATGGTTTGAGAACGACGTTCTAGCCACACGGGATAAAAACCAGATAGAAAGGATATAATGTCAAAGATTCTTCGTCTTCTAAAATAATGTTTACACATCAGATCATAGTGATAAAAACAATAAGAATCAATATATCTAAATTGAAGAAAGACGTTCGACGGATAAAGCTAATAAATCCTTAGAATCTCGAAGTATGACAAAAGAAATGATAATCCCTTTGTCAGACTGAGATGGATCACAGGCTATCCAGATAGATACTGCTAACACACGGGATTTGTGACGCCACAAATAGGGACGATGGTATAGTTAAATAATAATTACTATTATATTTATTTGAGTGTTGTATAAATTACTTAGTTATACTTTTAAAAATTGTTTGTAGAAAAATGTTTATAAATGTTATTATTACTATTATACTATAACACTGAGATACTGGAAAAGCATTGTATTATTAAAATATTGCTCAGGCATAGCTTACGAAGACTGATATAGGTGGGATATTCTCACAGGGTTATATGACATAATATATGTACCTTCTTTACGGAGATTTCCACTTAATATAGAAATTTCAAGTGGAGTGCATGGTCGTGTGGTTAGAAAATCCTTCTGCTATGGCATAGCGACCCATGAAAACCTCCCTGCACTCCTTCACAGGAAAACATGCAGTAACGAAAGAGAAATTTCAAGAGCAACCATTCTTCGGTACAATTATGTGTGAAAGCGAAATATGGATACAGGGTTGATGGCAATTAAATTTAGTTTTGGGGACAAGATGGCATGGGTCGTGTAGCATGGAGGAGTAACATTAGAAATGGAATAAAGACAAAATATAAAATGATAGCAAATACAACAAAGACGAGACAAGCAGGACAAGAGGTTACGTCACAAGTGGTCATTAAATTCAATGTGCATATTGTGAAGAATTATTTCCTGCAAAACTTAATGCACTCACGGTTGGACTTGACGAATGAGACACCAAAAAAAATCCCGGTATTCGACATACCCCCTGAAATTTAGGCCACGAGACCGCTTTTACATTACCATATTAGAAGTGAGTGTCGAAAACTTAAAATCTTCCGGCCCATCGAACGTTGCAGTCCACCACTTAATACAACATGCATTACTAAATATATTAGTGCCTGACGCTATCATATAATTATAATTATTGTTTTAATTTGATAACATAATTACTTACCTGATCTATCTGCTTCCCATTTCGTTTCCTATTACTGGCAGTTTGTATTCCCACAGGTGATAAATGTGTAGTTCACCAACTCATGTTAAAACAAGCATATAATCTCTTAATTAACAACTCAACAATCTCAAAAAAATACACAGAAGCAATCAATGGTCATTGATGACTTTGTTTTTAAATTCATCACAACATCCACATGTTCTTTCTAAGTGATGACACTCGAACGAAATAAATGTCAAATTCGCACCAGTCGCATAAATCGTGCATACTTAACTAACTAGGCGTTGAGAATATTTCTAAATATACTAAGCTATATTTGTTAATGAATTGGTTAATCTTCAAAACATTCAAATATCCATTCCTAGATCAAGCTGATTTATTTTGCAAGCGATAAAAGAAATTTTGCAAGCCCACGAAATATGTTAAACAGATGTTTGTAAATGTGATTAAACATCAGCAAGAAATAACTGCGTCAATTAACACGTTACAGTAGCAGGTGATTGTAAAGAAACAACGCCGGGATTTTTGTATGTACAGTAATATCATTTTAGAATTGTTTGTCAGCGTTATATTTAGTCTTTTCAAGTTTGTCTTTCCTATGCAAGTCTTCCCTCCCTTGTATCTAGATGTCACTGCTTACTATAAGTAGATATCGTTTCAGAAACATATCAATTAGTGCATTCTGAAGCCACTAGTCTGCTCAAATGTGTCCAATAATGTTAACCTTAGACATACTTCCATAGAGATTATTTAAAAATACATCACAATAAACACTCTATGTACGCTGATTTGATAATGTACCGATTATCTACAAAAAGGCTGTGTACTCATATATATATATATATATATATATATATATATATATATATATATATATATATATATATTGTTACTACGTCATATAAGTTGTGAGTATTCCGTATGATTCTGTATGGTCTCAGTGAACACCGTCTTTATAGACACCCTATATCATACATACACAAGAAGTCAGTAATCGTTTTTTATCTGATGGCGGATACAAATAAAATACAGCTGGCTGCTTTGTACGAAAATAAAGCTTACATAAAAGCTCAATTATACACGTTAATATTACTCGATGTACAATGTTAAATGGTTTAACTTGTGGTCATGAAACATGTGTATATTTACGAACAGACAAATTTATACAATTTATTACGGCTATGTGATTCTAGAGAAAGCGAAAGATACACTTGCATTCCTCTTTTAAAAAGTACAGCGAGTCAGCAATTACGATCTCTGAGTACTAGCGGGCCTGAAAATTTGAGTCGGCGAGCAGGGTGACGCCGCGGACTATAAGTTGCCGACCATTGCCATAAATTTTAGTCAGGGATCTGAAATAATTCTACTGAGAAAATTAATAAATCGTTTTGTAAGCTCAGTTTGCAGCGCGTCTGTGACGGCCAAGTTAATGTGTTCGAATCTCGTCTCAGACAAATGTCCCCGCGTACCGTTTAGAAAGCAATATCACACGACTGAACGTATTTATATTGCCTAGAAAATATCTCCAGCCAAAAGATGCTGGAGTGACGACTACATTCTTGATACGATACACTACACATAAGCTTAGTGTATTGTGTGGCCGATGGGTTGAAACGCAGTTTCACAAGGTATGAATTCAAATAAAGGTTACTGGATGTAGTAAGGACAAAGGGGATACACTGTGTAGTGGTTTAAAGAATAGTTCAGGTATATACTGCTTTCAGTTTAGCACATCCAATATCAAATTGGTATATTTTGAATTGCAAGATGGGGTTTTACCACATTGTACTATAATTTGACACCCATGAACCAGAAAAGGCATTACAAGGGGCGCATACATATAAATATATGAATTGTTTGGACGATTATAATACAAAATAATAAAATTTCAAGGTTTTTCTTGTGGCTCCAAAGATGCGCTCCTGAAACAAATAATAATTCATAATACGTAGAAAAATAAATTCATTGTACTCATTTATTTTCATATGTACTCTCAGTACGTATATCAGTAGCTTCAAGCGATAACTCTTAAGGGATCTCTGAAACAACATCAAAAAGTCATATGCAGGATTCGAACACGCGATATCTTGCACAAGGCAAACGGTTTATCCTTTGAAATAATCACTGAAAACATTTCGCCTAAATACTTAAAATTACACACCGAGTCCAGTGATACTTGGAGTACGATTTAGTAGCACTCACGTAAACACTCAGGTGATAGATATGTGCTATGGAAATGTTCAGCAACAAAAGTTGCAGATATGTACAAACATCACGTGAAGATTCTGAATAAATCGGACTATGAATGTCGTAATCTGTGTCTTTTTTCAATAAGTGCAAAATGTTATGCATTTCCACAACGACATTACCCTGTGTTACAATTTGTGCATGTAAGATCTTAGTTGTGTTGCAATTTCTCTATTGATTAATGGTTGAAACGTTATAACAAAATACAAATAAACACAACACAAAATAAAGGATCCATGTGTTTATTCACCACCGAACTCATGTCATGGTTTATCATAAGCACACAAAAACTGAATCGCTGTTTCCACCAATCGAAGGTCTATCGCCTTTACCAGCCGTGTTTTGGTGGGGCCTGGAGAATGAGAAAGGAATGGCAACACTGTTACCCTGCCAAGGATATCGTGGGAGGCGACAAAGTGGGATTTTGTGGAGGAGTTGGCTGCTCCACTGCATACGGAGTCAAAATGACCCAGAAGAGATGCTAAAATTATACGTTTTATGTAAGAAAAAAGTATACCTAGCAGCCAAGCTGTAAACCAAAGCACGAAGCATTTCGTTCTCCGAACTACATCTTGATGATCTGCATGTGTTTGAAAAGGAACGCACAATAAGAAGATCAGCTGTCCCCTTTGTGCCGTCTATCATTTACGTAATAACTCCCATTTCATTGAAAAGACGATCTGATTTGATTTGTTTTGTTATATTCGTTTGTGTCTTTTCCTTCTACTATGTGGTCTTTGTATTGTAAGAATTACCAATTCGTTTTGTTATTTTGTATTTTTTATGTATCTGAAATAATCACGTCATGTGGAAACAAATCAGGAACCGCCCATCTATAAACAAAATGATTACTGGACTTGAAAGAAATGACTCAATAAAGACGTTCATTAACAATCATAATAATAACCATAAAAGACTAATTCTAACATAGCTAGGAGAAATCAATACAGGAACATAAATCTGGAGAAACAGATATGACTTCACTATTTTTGAACTCATTGTGATATACTGACAAGTCACTTCATATGATAATAACAGTGTGAACTCATAGACACACAGGTTTATCTAATCAAGTGAACATACTTGAAATATAAAGAAGACATAATTAAATTAAACACAAAAGTATAAAAGATTAAAATACCAACAACAAATTACTCATCACTAAGCACAAATCACTAGATGTGATTAACACATTTATGACTTCGTGATTAAATAGATGACAGAAAAAAATTTAAAAAAGACTAATGAATAAAAGGATAAACATAAATATACCAAGACATATGCAAAATTTTTTAATCAAAAATCAAAGAGTAGAAACAACAAACAAGAATAGATATGAATTATTACAACAATAGTAAACTAAGAGTGGAGGAACAACTAAAAATGAAATAAAACATAAAATAAACCGTAAAGACACACTGGCTGACCATGGGCACTGCGAAATAAATGGTCACACAACTCATAAGTCCTCTTTATCCACCCCCCCCCCCCACCCACTACGTTCAACGGCACAGGTACAAGTGACAGTTTAAATGTATATTGATAGAAACGGGGCCGCACCGTGGGAAGATGCAGTGAGGCTGCCGCATCAGAGACATCAATCAAAATACATTGTCGGGTGCGGCATTAAGGACAAACCATTTAAGGGGTGGGGACATTTGGAAAACTTGCATCATTCTGAGAAAATCTACTACATGGACATGTTAGAAAAAGTCAGAAAGATGGAATAACAAATTATGAAAGCATAAAACTAACAGAATGTAGCACTTATTTGTAATAACAGATATATTGACTAAGATACTTCTTCAACGAAAATATCTAAATTATAATTTACGTAAGAAACTAAAATATAATATAGAAATGTAAATACATTCAGTTCACTAATGAATAAAAGCAAAAGACCTTGAAAATGTAACAGCGTGAACAGCAGCTCCACTTGCATAATTTGACTATTTTATTTCAGCTCAACCCCAGGGTTCGCGTGTCCCTCGGATTAAAAAACGTATTTGTTAATGGGTAATCAAAAACTTCTAAAATGAATGATTTAACTATTTCTGTGAACTTCATTTGCTGTCACACAAAGTACAATCAAAGTGACCGATGAAAGTCACAGAAATAGTCAAATAACTCATAAAGATCAAGAAGATTTGATTTCCCAATTGTCAGTAGCTCTTATGTCGCAGAGGCCATTCTTTATAATTAAGACGTAGTATATACAGGCAACATATGCTTAAAAACAGTTCAACTGATGAGTTATAAATGATATTTAAATAATGATTAATTTATGTTGGCAGTTATCTAACGTTTCAATTTCTTCTTCTTCTCGTTCATAGTTTAACATTTATACACAGCAAATGTGAGGTCTTTTTAAATAAATGTTGTTGTATTTGAAAGCTCCTCAAGGCTCCCATACAGCTTTCTTTGGATATCTGTTTCTGTGGGCGAGTACTGCTCTCTTAACTGGTTTAGTGTAGTGAAGTTTCGCATGATATGTTCCGTGTGCTGCTTGTTCACATGTACACAGAAGTTATGGAACTAGTCTTAGTCTATTTAAATAAATGTTAACTCTATTGTGTCCTGTCCTTATGCAGAAGATGTTAACTGCTCAGCTCTGTCGAGAAAATGATAGTTTTTTGTTTTTTTGGGGGGTGGGGGGTGGTCGACTTTCCTAATAGCTTTGATGAGGGCCCTTCTTTCCTGGTAGGTTATATTCTTGTCTTTATGTTCCGATGGTCGACTTTCCTAATAGCTTTGATGAGGGCCCTTGTTTCCTGGTAGCCCTTGTTTCCTGGTAGCCCTTGTTTCCTGGTAGCCCTTGTTTCCTGGTAGCCCTTGTTTCCTGGTAGCCCTTGTTTCCTGGTAGCACTTGTTTCCTGGTAGGTTATATTCTTGTCTTTATGTTCCTGTGTTGCTTCATCTTTTTTCTAGCATATCTGCCTTTCCATTTCTTGGTATGTCACAGTGGAAGGGTATCCATTGCAGCACTACCATTTCGACGCTCATTTCTCGTATGACTTCCTTCAGGTCTGGCAGTTCATCGTTGCCAAAAGTTTGAGAAATATTTCACAAATAAGAAATAAGAGAAATCAGCTTTTACATTGGTTTAAAAAAAATATTTTTCATAATTTAAGCGGAGATGCTAAACTAGAGCCTGTACTTCCGCAGAGCAGTTGAAGCAGAAGAATCCAGTTGGTAAACATGTGGATTCATTTTCATTTTCTTGATATTTCATGTACACTTCAGCACCTCAGCTCTGCACTCTTTTGACTGCTGATCCATCAGTATAATCTATCATTTCCAGTTAACATGTTTTAAGATTTAAGTCAGCGTATCTTCTATGTTAGTTTTATCGAGAAATTATGTTTAAGTTGTTTATTTGGTTGTGGACTAAGGCATGATATAGTTATATCCCCTCTGGAAAATAATATTCTTTCTGTACTTCTTTTTCTAATGTGTAGCTGTGATATATACAGGATTATTTACCTTAGGTTTCCACATTTTTTCAATAACACTATTTGGATGCTTTATCTCTTACTATACTGTCTTTCGGAGCTCTTTCTCGTCTGATGTTTAACAGTTCTATGTTTATTTATATGTCGCATGTTGGATTTGGAGGGGTGTCCTTATACCTTAAGATACTAAGCCTTCAGTTATAAACTTTACCTCTAAGAAGGTCAAAGTTCGTTCACTTAATTTTATATGTCATACAGCAGACGTCCTCAGTAATAATAATCTCGATGTGTCTGTGTTCGAAGTCTGAAATGCTGGAGAAACCCTGGTCTAGAGAGAGAGACAGTAACTTATGGATCTTGCATAGCCAACATAGAACTGCCTAAGTGACTTTTTTATTTGTACCTCACTCGTGGTAATAGCATTTGTCTTTTTTTAAATCAAAACGTTTTTATAGCTTTCACATGTTCTTTTCTGTTGTGCTAGGACATGTTCGGTTTTTAAGTCACATTCAATGCACATGTCCATCCATGATATTAGCAGTTATTGGTACATGAATGTAGGTAATGTAACTATAGCAGCTATGAATTCAGTCAGCAGATTTCAGAAGCATTAGTTAACTATTAAAATTTGGTTGCAGGCATTTGGGCAAATTGATTTCATTCTTACATCGAAAAAATTCAAGTTCACCATAAACACAGCACAAACACGAACTGTTATAGGAGCTGACATCGGTAGGGACCATGGAATGGTTCCATTGACGATCAAAATTACATTTTAAAAGAATCATACTCAAAACATATGAACACGGTTAAAATTTAATCTAGAAAAATTGAAAGATCCAGAAATAGCAGCAAAAATATTTGAGGCAACAGTAGCAGAAAAATTTGCAGCGCTAAACCTTGTAAATGAAGATGTTAACTCTCTCACAGAAGCCATGAAAGAAACTTTATTAGAATCAGCAGGAGAAACATTAGGGACACGAGGAATAACACACAAACCTTGGGTAACCGATGATATCGTGAAATTGTGTAATGAATTGAGAGAAATGAAAAAACGATTAAGAAAGCCTACGCCATGAAATGGCAAAGGAACATAGCAAAATAAACCAAAATATCAAAAGGAAAATAAAACAAGCAAAAGAAGCATTGCTAGAGGAACAATAAGAAACCATAAATACAAGATTTTAAACACGGAAACAGTAAGGTAGCATAAGACACGCTAAGAAAGATAACACAGCAAAACAGACCAAAAATTCTACGATAGAAGACAAACGCGGAAAGATACTCAATGAAACAACAGATATAGTCAAAAGATGGACAGAGTATTGCAAGGAGCTGTATAACTGTATGTAAAATCATGACTACACACTATTTTAGAATTCTGAACTAAGCAACAGAGAAAAAGAAAATGCATAAATTCTAGTAGATGAAATAAAAGAGACAATATGAACGATGAAAGTAGTGAAGTCACTTGGTGTAAACAACATTCCAACAGAACTCTTGAAATACTAGGGGCATTAATGTGGTAAATACTATGACCAAAATCTGCCAGAATATATGGAGCACAAAATAATGGCCCTCTGTATGGAAATTCCCTTGAAAGGAAATGTGAAAGTGTGTAAGAATTACAGAACCATTAGCCTTATAACGCACCCGAATAAAGTGATGCTCAAAATACTACTTAACAGAATAAAGCACAAATCCGAATAATTAATTGCAGAATAACAAGCTGTTTGCAGAATAAACAGAAGCACTGTTGCACAAATATTTTTTAGCATCAGAATATTAATTAACAATATCTCAGCAACAACGTTATCTATACCACAATTACTTTGATTGTGCAAAAGACCTTTGACTGTGTTTTGTATGATGGTCTGTGGCATATACTGAGACAATTTAAATTTGAAACCACAATCATAGACATTGTTGAATACTTTACAAAAATGCAAGTAATTCTATCTTATCAAATAATACAATTGGAGAGTTCTTTAAAAAATTATGTGTGAGGTCGACAAGGATGCATAATGTCTCCAGTATTTTTTCAACATATACCTAGAGCACATCATACAAGAGACACTGCATGATTACAAAACGTCTATATCGATCCGATCTCACCTTATTTGTAACTTGCTTATCGCTGATGATACAGATCGTATAGCTGGGTCAGAACAATCATTGCAAGAGCTAACAGCAAAGTTGGAAAAAGTTACCAGCAAGTACGAAATGGAAATCAACACAGAAAAGAGCTAGATATTGGTTAATACAGAAAAATAGGCCAACATCATAATGTGTGGTTATAAGCTTGAAGAGGTGAATACTTTCAAATATCCCGGATCTAGCATATGCAGCGATAAAAAAAATATTTACACAAATAATTACATAATAACATAAAAACATAATTACAAATAAAAACATTATTACATATAAAAACATAATTACACATAAAAACATAATTACAAATAAAAACATAATTACAAATAAAAACATAATTACAAATAAAAACATAATTACAAATAAAACATAATTACAAATAAGGCTGGAGATGGCTCTAGCCTCTATGCCAAGGCTAAATTTAATTTGAAAAAAAAACCACACCATGAGTGCTGGACTGAAAATAAAACTCTATAACTCACGCGTGCTTTCTGCTCTGCTGCATGGCTGTGAGAGATGAACACGCTACGGACATGGATAGACGACTACAGGCTTTTAGAGAGCACAAGACAAATGCGTACGTAAGAAATAAAATATAGATGCATGCAGGTCTACAAGAACCATTGCTTTCAGCAGTGAAACTGCGACAATTAGCATGGTTTGGACATGAATGCAGACATAATTCTTTGTCAAAAACGATACTGTAGGGAATCGTCAATGGGAAAAGAAGCAGAGGAAGGCGTATAAAGACATGGACAGACAACATCAAGGAATGAACATGACAATATTTTTCCTCACTCATCCACATCACTGAAGGGAGAAATCGCTGGAGGACTCTTGTATGCTGAAGCACCCAATGTGGTACCCTACGACCCTAACTTTCTTTATGATTGATTGATTCGTTTAACTGGAAAAAATGCGTTGTGATCGTTAATAGATAACACTCTGATTTGATAATATGATGATTGAGCAAACTCGTGTGCACCAACAAACGCTAAAATAATTTCGGTTGTGGCGCCACTAAGGATTTATTTTGCAACGTACACATGGAACAGCCTCCCTGGTTTCCACTGCTTACTTTCTCTGCAACTAATTGAACCTAATGATATAAATAAAGTATAAATATAACGATATAAATTATTTTTTTAAATATTGATTAACCAGAAGAAGGTTGTTCTCACTTGGTTCTCGCTGAACAATCGCAACATCAGTACAGATACCCCAGTAGTGAAATTTAATTGGATTGACATTTTTCCAATACCTACATCTGGGAGTGACATTCGACCGCCGTATTTCCTTGAAATCACATATTGACCATTCATAAACAAAGCCTACAAAGATCTATCGGCATTGGGATTAATAGCATTGTGACATTCCCCAGCATAAACTCGCACTAATATATAAGTGATGTATTGCGTATAGAATACTTGTGTCCAATATTCACGGTTAGTGATATACAAATCACCAGGCTATACAAGATTCAAAACGTGACCATATGTATCATCTTGAGATGCACTAAGGATGCAGCATGTGTGGCAATGAGATTTGTACTCGATTTTCCGACCGTATCTGACAGAATTAATATGTGGCGTGCTCGTGCGAAACTTAAGCTTGGTGCCGATACACTTCATACATCCCTTTCATGTGATATGATCCAGGCTCAAAAGCGGCAGAGTATGGTTGGACAGGCAGAAGATATCATTGATCAATTGTGTTTCCATTGATCTTGAGGAACCGTGGATACACACTCCGTCTTTATAACGTGCTACCTTATCTGTGCTAATCACACTCGATAAAATATCCACGGACAAAGAATTCGAAGACGTGGATACAGAAGTCTGAGCGCTCATTGACAATAACATTGTACTTGATGATATAATAACCTACAAGGTGAGTCAGTCATTCATCATTAACATTTTGCTTGTGTTTTCCGGACTGGCCTGGTGGGAAAACTGTCATAGATCTGTGTCTTCACTACAAGTACGAGAAATCTTTTGATGGAGATACAAGCTGTGACGGAGACAATGGTATGGCAGATATCGCAAAACTATTCTTATGAAATCGTAGTGATTCTATGAATCTGATCAGAACAATTGGAGCGGGAGACTTTCGCCGTCAATGGATGCTGTTATCACATCTATGACGCAGAAAGATTACATTTATAGTAATTTCAGTACATGCAGGTATTACGTGTAATGGGTGACAATATCTACATTAATGGATCGGTCTGACATAGTTCATGCGTTTAGAGAACTTGTCCGGCGAGAATATTTTTCAAAAGTGTGAATCATAGTCGATCTATACCTGCGCGAGATTGGAAAATTCGGATCGCCCTTAGAGAGAAACATAATATACATACATATATATATATATATATATATATATATATATATATATATATATATATATATATATATATATATATATATATATATATATATATATATATATATATATATATATATATATACGAACAGGACTATACATACTCATTGAACTGCTACTGTTGGACGCTACTACTCTGATTGATTTATTGAGACTGGGATCTGGCAACTATGAACTTTTCTGGAGCGCGCTGGTGATAACCTGCATTAATAACTCGATATAAATATAACTAGAAAAAACTACTTCACTATAAAATTGTCAATAATACTCCTTCAGCAACATGAAGACTAATAGCAGAAGGAGGAGTAAACTGCAGCAGAGGAATAGGCCGCCCAAGACGACGATAGACAAACGTTTTGTATGATTGCTTAAACATGTCCCTGAAGGAGGCAGGTCAACTTGCCCAGGATCGCGAGGTGTTCAGAAGCTCCATATAGAAGAATACGCTCTGGAAAGAACATGTCACACGATGATGCAACATGCATCTGACAAATGTATACCAGAAACAGAATAGAATATTTATATACTTTCTAATATCATTGCCGTATGAGGTAGAACTGAACGTCTGACCTGCTGCCCATCAGACCATCCATCAAGCAAGAGCAGATCACCTGCACATATATGGAGACTTTTCAATGGGGAGGATTCACATGGCTTCATATATATTAATGGGCTTTTTTTACCTTCTCTGAGTATGAGGCTCCTTCGACAATCATTACACACTACTGATAGTTGAAATTGTCTTCAAAATTCTAGAGAAATCCACATTACACACTACTACAGTTGATGTCTTCTTCAAAAATCTAGAAAAATCTCCACATTACATACTAATGATAGTTGAGTTGAAATTTTCTTCAAATTTCTATAGAAATCTCTACATTACACACTACTGATAATTGAGTTGAAATTTTCTTCAAAATTCTAGAGAAATCTCCACAGTACACGCTACTACAGTTGATGTATTTTTCAAACTCTATAGAAAATCTCCACATTACACAGTACTACAGTTAATGACGTCTTAAAAACTATGAAAATCTCCACATTACAAACTACTGATGGTTGAAGTGTCTTCAAAACTCTATAAAAAAAACATCCGCTTTACAAACTACTGGTTGATATCTTCTTCACAACTCCAGAGACTGCTCCACATTTCACAAAAAGGATATAAGAGCTCTATTACCTAAAGAAACAAGAAACACAAAGACCTGTAATTATATAATAAAAATATTATCTTACAATAACTAAAAGAGATATTGAATATTGGAACCTTCATTTTCCCCTTTCCCCTGTATGTCTCTAGCGGAAACAAGTGTTGAAGACGCACTAACAACAATCACCGTGATAATATTTTCAGACACGGTAACTAATCATATATCAAACAATATCGCAATCAATCGACCTATTCATGTCTAACCAATTGATTACATTTTACTATCAGCCGTCAGCTAGTTACCTTAACAGTCTATCACCAAGCAGCACCTACATAGTCAATCATATATATGTAACAGCACACACACTTCAAGTGATCTCTCTAATGTCCCATAAGTAATTCCAGAAACAAACCGTTGAATACTGGCATTTTCAATGATCATTCAGGACGAGAGGAACGCATATATATACCGACTGCACGACAAAGTCGTTCTGGCAGCGGCCACACAGATATCTGCGTGAGGCGCGCAGTTTGGACAGCTTATACGTTACCGTTTTACTGGTCTTGAAAAGATCAGGAATTTGCCCCTTCTTTTGATGTAATATACTTACGTAAGACACAGGTTTTTAGAACGTCCCACTTCGACACGACGGACTATCACTAAAACTAGGGGGGGTCCTATGATTCTATGAATATGATCTGAACAACTTACTTTCCCTTACAGCCTACGCCGGATTTAGATTAGATAAGGCCCTAGGCTATTTGAGATATGGGGCCCTTTATAAGTCCAGATATTATATGTCAGTGCTAAATATGATTTTTTAGTGTTTTTTTAGAAAGTGGGAGCCCTAAGCTATAGCTGGTTTAGCTTATAGGTAAATCCTTAACTGCTTACAACCCCTTAGGTTTAATGATAGTCCGTCGTGGGACGTTCTAAAAACCTGTGCTTTGTGTAAGTACAATTGTTGTTACGTGTTTCACGCAAAAATTACCTTATGTTGATGTAATATAATGACGTTGTTATTGTACAGTTACAATATGTTCTGATTGAATGTACCGAAGTCAAAATATCTTGCTAAAAGTCTTTAAAATATTTCAGTTAATCACATAGAACTAGTATATACCACAACTTCTGATTTCAACACAATTTTGTTCTTAGTCATTGTACTGTATACTATGTTTTTCGTGGTCATTTTTGTGATGTATTGTGTGTGTTTTATAGAAATATAAACATTTTGGGGTCAGTTTTACAAACGACAAAATAATGGACGAAAGATGGAGACACGAATGTAAAACAAGTCAACTACGTAACTTGTGAGCTTACACACCAATATTGAGTCACAATTATCATAATCGATACCAAACGGCAAATCATAAATTCAATCTTCGTACCAACAATGTGTTATCAATTTTAGATGTGAACACTAGCTAACGAACAAGAGAAACAGCTTACGACATGTGAAATGAGACGTATAAGAACATGAGCAAGCAGAACAAAAGAGATCATGTGAGGAATAAAGATATTACACGAAATGTTGGGAAAAAGTTTGTGGTCAAATATACTGAAAAACAGAGACTGTATTGGTACAGCAACTTAATGAGAATTAACCCAAATTCCCTAGCAGCAAGAGCATACAATATGAGTAGAAACATCAAATGGCAGATGAAGATCAAGAAAGTGGGTTGAAAGAGTTACCAACGCTCTGAGACATTATACTACTAATGCATCTAAAGTGACCAAACGTGCCTAAGACTAAAAATCAAGGTCGTTAAATCATGTGACGTTTAACAGCAAACGTAGAGAAAAGACAATAGACAGAAAGATTATGTAAGTTATCAATAGTTAACCACCATTGTTCTATAATTATAAATGCAAAGCGGGGTGCTTAGAATAAAGCATTACAAAATTCTTAGCAGAAAAACAGTTTATCTTATCATTTTAAACACACCCAGCACAAGCTTACGTACAGCACACTACACACACCCAGCAAATGTTTACGTCCAGCACACTACACACACCGAGAAAATACTTACGTCCAGCACACTACACACACAGCAAATGCTTACGTCCAGTACACTACAACACCGAGAAAATACTTACTTTTAGCGCACTGCACACACAGCAAATGATTACGTCCAGCACACTACACACAAAGCAAATGCTTACGTCCAGTACACTACACACACAGCAAATGCTTACGCCCAGCACACTACACACACCGAGATAATACTTACTTTTAGCGCACTACACACACAGCAAATGATTACGTCCAGCACACTACACACACCCAGCGAATGCTTACGCCCAGCGCACTACACACACCGAGAAAATACTTACTTTTAGCGCACTGCACACACAGTAAATGCTTACGTCCAGCGCACTACACACACCGAGAAAATACGTACTTTTAGCGCACTGCACACACAGCAAATGCGTACGTCCAGCACACTACACACACCTAGCAAATGCTTACGTCCAGCACACTACACACACCCAGCAAATGCTTAAACTCAGTATACTATAAACAGAAGATTATATTCATCATACAACACACCCAGCAAAGAATTAAACCAGTTCCTCTGCGCACACACAACAAAAGATTAAACCAGAATCACTATGTACACATACCATATGTTCAAACCCACCAAATAACACATACGATAGTCACATTTTAGTTTATTATTTCACTTCTGAGATACTAGGTCTGAGAAGTTACAATTCTTACAAACCAAACTGTACACACATGTGTATCCATACTCTCTTCAATTACTTCGTCATGCTTTCATTTCGCAATATGTATTTCTATTGTTTACTGTGTATATAATAATATTAAAACAGTTTTTAGTTGAAGTCTGTGTAAGAATTCTCGTACAAACAGGACACAACATCGTTAGATAAATTCTGTAGTAAGTTATATAACGATACAGACAGCGGTAAAACGTTATGGGTAAAGAAACGTTTACTGTGAAACATTCGTATATGTGCCAAGCAGATCAGAGTGCTGCGCGAGCGAACCGATACACTGGTTGTCGAACAAATTGACCTTACTAGCAATATGGGTGCAGACATCCGTCCGGAAGTGGAATTTGTAAAAAATTAAATTTATACATATCGCTACCGAAATCAGATGTGTTGTACCACTTTATAGTATGTACCTAAATTCTGTTGGAAAGCTAGTAAGACAATTGTCCTGATACAAGAGATCCAGTGGGAGTTTATATTTAGTTATAAAAATAAACCAGCACAAAATATCGACAATTTTCGAGCAACATAGTAGTACATTCTGTGTCTGAAACATTCTACCATTTGACGTGCCTGAATTTGGTTTTGTAGACTGCCAGAATTAAGCACAGGTCAACAATACTGTAAAGAAGCTGTTCATAAATTACGTCATCAATTAGGAGAGGGAGTGTGTCTGAAAACGTTTAACAGTTTTGGACAAGGGGAGATTTTGACTTGTGACAGGGTTTGACTAAAAGTCAGCGTCACCAATCCTTTTTTAAGCAGCTGTTAAACTGTTTCTATTTGAAAGTTTTTTCTTAAAATGTTTAAAAGAAATGGTAATAGTTTTATCTAAATTTTTCATGTTAAGTGGTGTGGTTTTTTTTTACCGGGGGGGGGGGAGGTGCGGGAACAGAGATTTTGAACTCTTGACAGAAGATGACAATGGATGAAGTGGTAGAAATTGGCGTCTAAATGATAATGTAATATCAGACATCCCCAATGTTGGCATTATTGTATAAATTATCTGCGGTGGTAAGTGTGTTGTGTGTGCTCTGATCGCGATACTTGATCAACGTTCAGCTATCTTTAAATATGACGCCTACAAAACATATTTTACAATATAAATATAATAGATTTAAACTCATTCTTCTGAAGTAGTGAATAAAAAACATGTGCTGGGAGGGGTGCAAAGGGAACGCATTGCTCTAGACGGACCCAGGGTTAGCAGATAACCAAGATCCCAAATGTACCTCCACGCTGTGCACCCTGGAAGCAGAAATACAGCAGCTCGAGCTGATTCTGGCCAAATCATTTGGGGATCGTGTCCGAGAATGTGGAGGTAGCAGATGGAAAGAGATTTGACTGCACAAGAGACAGACAATATCTCCGACACCACCAGCATCACCACATATAGCGACACTGTCGACATACAGTGAAGCTAGTCAGTCCAGTCCGAACATTGGAGGGGCGGCCAATGTAAAATGCACGTAAAGGTAGATGCATGGCGAGAGACAAATAGATTTCATACCGAGTACAATGAAACAATGAAAGGGCAGAACAGCGCTAGAGGGCAGCGCGAACTGCAAATAGAAAGTGAAAAGTCCCTAGGAAAGGGGAACTACAAGCTCCGTCAGCTCGAGACGAGCTTCTAGTTACCTGTGTTTCTTACAGGCAGAGACCCAGACCCATTCATTGGCGTTTGGTAAAGCAAGAAGACCTAATCCAACTCTAATGTCGAGCCGTCCTAAACCGGAAATATGCTCGCGAAGAGAAAGGGTTCTGTACCCGATAGGCTTAGGCAAGAAAGGGACAACTATGTTTGTCCTGGCCCAACTCTACTGTCAAGGTTTCCTATACCGGAAGTACACTTGCAGAGAGAAAGGGTTCCGTACCCGATGGGCTCAGGCACAAAAGGGACAACGATGTTTGTCCTGGCCCAACTCTACTGTCAAGGTTTCCTATACCGGAAATACACTTGAAGAGAGAAAGGGTTCGGTACCTGATGGGCTCAGGCGCTATTGGGACAGGGACGCTCAGCTCGAGAACGCCTTGCTCTCAAACGCGTGGTGTGAGACTCGAACTTGGACAAGGGGTACACGATGTCGGTGAATGACACCTTGGCTAAGAGGACGAAAGAGCCAGGGTCCAACTCTTCTGTTGAGTTCTTCCCCTTAAGGAACCAGGCTCACAGATGAGAAACGGTTCAGTACCGAATGGGCACAGGCACAGCACGTCCAATTACACGAGGCAAGTTCATAGACAGTGGAACACCTCGTGCGAGTCAGACGAGAGCAAAAATCGTCTGGGCGAAGAGTCGCCACTACGCGTGCCTGGAGACAGATATAGAGGCTGTCACAGGCTAAGGGTAGCCCACCCGAATTGTCAAGACATGCCGAAATCGGATGTGCTAGGCCTACAAGGCGCATAACGGTGGCACAACGTAATCACGCTCCCGGCGGAAATCGCACGGATATCCGTGAGGGTTACAATGGAGCGAACGCAAAACAAACAAACAAACATTTGCTGGGAAGGATTAAAATGTTTTTATTTGGACAGGATAAAATATTGGAATCGATTAGCATGCCGTAATACTTTCTACTTGACCGTGAGATTCGCACGCTAAATTCTCGTTTATCTCTGCTCACTCGAGCATTGTTGTGACAATTATTAGCACTTCTTTGTCTTGAGGACCGTTTGTTATTTCTTTTTTGTTTAGAAGCTAAATAAAAGAAAACTGCTTCAGATTTTTTTTCACCCTTTTTCGAAAAAATTAATTTAATTTGATAAAGCAGCCATTCACAGATGACATGTTGAAGGCTTATTATACTCTCCGTGTGTGTTATTGACTCTGGTAGTGAGCTTCTGCAATCACAAGATCATCATCATCAAGTGTCATCTCCACAACGAAGGTTGGCTGCAACAGACCTCCAACATCCCCTATCTCTTGTTTTGGTGGTACACCCTGCTAGACTGTAGCCTGTCCATTTTGTGATATTACTCTCCCACATGTATCTCTACCTACCTCTTGCTCACTTCCCGTCGACTTTACCCTCAAGTTTTAACCTCAAAATTCGAGAGATTTCTCTACATTCTCTCAAGTAAGGTCTTCAATACGGTGTCATGTCTTTTAATGTATCCAAAATATTTTATTAGCCTGATCTTTATTTCTCTTAGTAATTCTTTCTTCATATTAAGTGTTTTTAGAGCCTCTTTGTTTTCTACTCTTCCAGTGATGTTCTCCCTATTCTTCTATATTCCCACATCTCAAAGTCATCAATTCTGCCTTCCAACTGTTTATTTAGTGTCCATGTTTCTGATCCATACATTAATATAGAATAGATGTAGCATTTCATAATTCACATTTTTAACTTGTTTGTAATTTGTTTAGAAGTTACTATTTTCCTCGTGTCATTACAGGTACTTTTTGCCAGTCCTATTCTCATTTTTAACTTGTTTGTAATTTGCTTAGATGTGCCTTCTTTCTTCATGTCATTGAAGGTACTATTAGCCACTCCTTTTCTCCTCTTAATCACAAGATAAATCCTCAGTAATTGGGAACAACATAACGCACTAAAGATGTGAGGGCTGATACAACAGGAAAAAAACGGGGAAGAAACAGAAATATGTAAGGAGAGTTTCTACAAAGTACATAACACGATAACAAAATCAACAAAACTGCAGTGAGGTTGTTGTTTCCTTACACTGAGTGTGATTATATAGGGTGTTTGCAAAGTCACAATTCACTCGTTTACATTGATGATAGTAGTACATCACAGGAATTGTGGGTGTTTTGTGAAATCTCGTGTGACGTTATTTACAGTAAAACATATATGACAAAAGAACTACTGCTCATGTCAGTTGCACATTGGGTTACGTGTCTCGTAGCACAATAAAGTTATTTCTTGTTCAGAGAATACAAGTGAACTCTATACTGACAGCAACCAGCTGAGTCATTATTTTGCACACTTCATCTTACGGTCCATACCGTGTGGCGTTCATTATCATGTCTTTCCACAGGCTCCTGTTTTGTGCAGTGTCAATAATTTCCCACACAGATGTTCTCCTATGCGATAATGCCAGGTTATCCAGCACCTCCTCTATTGGTCTTCTATTATCCCTCTCGCTCTTCAAATTGCCTGTTGTTATAATGTGTTACATCTTTAAGCTTATTCTTAACATCGGTCCAAAAAATATGAACTGTCTCTGTCTGATGTGGGTAAACAACTCTCTCTTTGTTTAATGAACTGCTATCAAGATATCTTCATTACGCTTACCATGTGTCCATGGTGTTCTTAACATTCTTCTATAAAACCCCATCTCTGTTGCCTCGATATAATTTATCACTATTCTGCTGATTGTACGCTGTACATTAACCATTCAAATACGAAAGATTCAATGACGTCATATTTTTTACATATAATAATAATAATAGTAATAATAGTAGTAATAGTAATAGTAATACACATAACCTGTCAAGGTTGTAGGGGTGTCACATTGTGACATGTGATGCAGAACGATCTCCACGCATCTATATCCTCTACTGTCCTGATGAGTTTGGGAACATCATACCCCATCCGGTCTTTAATATTATCTAGCCATGCCTTTGTCTGAACACCTCTTCTTCTTCCACATCCCTCGTACCTTAAAGAACATCTCTTGAAATCGATGAATGTATTAAAGTTCAGTGAGAGCTTGTTTTAAAACGTTGGTGCCTAAATCCTGTCCGAAACTCCTATAAAGAACAGGCCATAGAAAAATACAGCATTTTACCGGAAGTCACAATTATTACATACACATCATTTCAAATTTAGTCTATGGTAACGTTTGGGTGGGTGCGCACATAGTTAGGTAGATAGGTAGGTAGATAGTTAGATATATATTTCGGTAGGTTGGTGGGTAGATAGTTAGGCAGCTAGTTAGGGAACCATATAGATATATATAAACATTGATAGACAGCTATAAATCTGAATGGATAAATGGATACATCAAAATAGTTACTATAGTGAAAACATTGACAAATAGCACAGATGTGCATACATATAACATGAACTGCAGTGATAGATTTGTCAGTTTCTCAATGGTCAGACACATAATATGAACTGCAGTGATAGATTTGTCAGTCTCTCCTTGTTGACACAAACCATGCTCATGGATATCATCAGCGCTGTACATAAGGAAGTTGAGACTACGGTGTGCATTTGATCCTCTGAGCCTACTACAATTATCAAGGAATGCAATCAGCATCGAATTGTAATTGTCGAACAATACACACTGATAGATTTATTTAGAGTGAGAACGGATAACCTATGAACTGCTGACATCCTGCTGTCATAACTCATACAAAATAACGCGCGTTATGATTGTAAATGTTGAAGTCGTATCACCATGTGACCAAATTGTCATTTGATGTTCTGTGTACTTATGTTAAATCATATTGCCTACGTAGAACACAAGATTTGAAAAAATGAACAATCAATGTACCGACGTATGTATCTTACCATTGCGTGTTGGTACGAAAAATTACAAATCACAATATAAAAGACATTTTCAATGTTTCAACCTTAGTGTGGTTGTTTTTTCACTCTAAAATACAAAATACACATTGAATATACAGTAGAAATAATAGCACTATCATAAACGCATTAGACGACTGACGCTGAACAGTACACGGTAACAATGACGTACGCATACACAAGTATTGTCATGGAGACGCGCATTAAAAAATATAAAGGGAACTTGAACGGAATAAAATAACTATATATGTAAGCAACACAAACGACAAAATAACCCGCAATATCTAAATAAATGAATGATCGGTATCAAGACCAAATGGCTTAAGGGTATCAAACTGCAATAGATATCGATTTTCAAGGACGTACCTAGGTTTATCGTCTGTGGTGCAGGGTCTTAGCACAATGATCTGAAAATCAAAGGTACCACGATCCAACAAATTATTGAGAAGAGAGAGTCATGGTGGAATTATTTTGCATCTTAAATCATATCCTTCGAACTGATCATTCCGTGACGTATCTTTATTGTAACCAGGGGGCAGATGTGGTTGTTCGTGACCGTTTGGTTAAGGAGGCAGATCTCACATCCTGACGGCACTAGTATAAATAATACAGCGACTTGGATTTTATCTTAACTCTTCTTGAGTTCTTGTCCGAGGTCGTAGTGACGGTATTACTAGACGATCTACCTACACTATTTATTTTTGTTGTTGATAGTAAAGCTCGAATATAACCAAATTAGACTAACGCCCATGGTTGAAGGAAGCGTATCTCACGATAAGAGGTAAATGTATTCTCAATCAATCGATTTCTTTCCCATGCAAAATAAAAGATAAATTCTCTTACAGGTCAATACGATTGAAGTCTCCTCTATACTAACTTTGCAAACTGATACCATTTGGCCATGTAACGAAGCATAATTTTTTTGCCAAAGATTATTCTGTATGTGGCAACAATTGATGTTCAAGAAAAACGGTACTTTAATGGAAAGTGTGGAATTATAATATTAAGGAACGGTAAGGAATAAGATTATCACATTAACAACAAATTATTTAGAATAGAGAATTATGGTAGGATGTTTGTGCTTTTTTATGAAAGACTAAGGATTTACTGGGGACGAAAGAAAGAAAAGTATATGAAAAGCGGCCTTGATTAACATTTCGCATATAAGGCTTACTGCACATTTCTCCAATGTATTTTTTATTACTCTATTCCAATCTGCGTGTTTATCCTTATTTTGATAAAGGTATAACAGTCGAAACGTTGAACCTGTATATTTGTCCTATTTGTAAAACTGATTTTAAACCTTTTTTTTATTTTACTAATTTTCATTTACCACACAAAAAATAGACAGTTTTTCTTTTATTTGCTCTGCACTCATTAAAAGTAATTAACTCGCATTTTATAAACCAGATCTTTGTGTCTTTATAACTGAACAATTTTATCTTTGTTTATGGATGGCATACTGTAGTTACCACAGTATAATCGATCTATTATTTTCTCTCTCTCTCTCTCTCTCTCTCTCTCTAACAGATACCTCATTTTATGACACACATTTGTGCATTTCTTTGCATGCATAAGTAGTAGTATACATCATAAAGAGGTTTGCAAAGTTGACGGGAAACACCCATTGGTGGCAATGAGAGATTTCAGAGGGTGAGGGTGAGGGGGTGTTAAATTCCGTGGTCACAAGAAGTCAATTCCATGGACAGAAGAAGTCAATGTATGATCTGAGCTTCAGGAAAGACTGAATACATCAACTCTCTTCAAAATATTAAAAATACGTACAACATGGTATATTCAGATAGATAACTTGTTCACGTCTCTTTATGTTAATTGAACTTTACCTGAAACCTGAACCAATTAGATTTATTCAAACTAATTACTGGCATGTATTGACAAAACAATGTTTGGTTTGTTTTCAACAGTTGTATTAAACTTAAAATAATCTAAAACATTTTAAAAACATCAATCATTTGCTTAAACATGCGGTGAAACCTGGAAATTAGTATTGTAAACTCAATGCATCGCATAACAGGAAAAGGTGTTCTAGCTTTCAACAGGTGCTTCTTGCAGAAAATCAGTTATACGAGTAATATATTAAATATTATATTAAATTATAGGAGTACCATTTTTAGGAATCTGACAATCTAGCAGGGAGTTTTCGTGAATCATACTTTTGCTTGTATACTTTCTTTCCTCGACTATGAATATCACCAAACAAAGAGTGGTGTTAGTACAATCTTGAATACTTTAAATATAAGTTCATTGTTTTTATCATTAACAATTTTACCAGTTTGCTTGATATGTAAAAATGGGCTCTTTAATGAGGATATGAAGCAATCGAGATTAAGTGACCAGTTGTGAGAAAAGAAGTCAGCATAAATTTCACAAAACCGAAGGAATTGTTTTCTAGATATTGCAACAGAGCTGTAAACCATGAAACAAAAAAAACTCTGAACTACGTACATTCTTTATTCTTGTCTATCCTGCTAAACTTCAGGAGTTTCATATCGAAGAAGTTTATTTTTCTAGGTAAAACCTCTGCTCCCCCCCCCCTCAATTCTATACTAAAGATATTTCTTCTTCTGTGTTCGTTCTCAAACTCCTGCAAATTAGCAGGGTGTAGTCCAGAGAACGGAATGCGTATTGTCATGGTTTACAGCATTGCTGCGATATCTGCGCCTTCAGTCCTGACACATCCGACTCCAGCATGGCTTTGGGTCGCTGACCCTATATGAGATGGGACAGCCAACTCAATCCCATAACCTCCTTAGTCGCCTTTTACGGCATGCATGGAAGGTAAACAGTGTTACTATTTTTGCTCCCCTTTCGGGCCCCTGCAACACACGGGCGATACTAAAGATATATATATACGCACAGTTGGTTTGGGTGAGAAAGTATTGGTCTATAAAATATATACGAAAATGACGGTGGCATGAAAGAGTTAGAGAAACACTGGTATAAATATATACGAAAGTGTTTGGTGGCAGGAAAGCGTGAGAGAAACACTATCTAGCTATATATACGCTGTGGCCCTTGTTTGCCTTTCGCCGTCAGGGGTGGGAGAGTTCTTTGGAGATGGCCTTCTTGGATGATGTTTGAAAGCTTGTTCCTGTGGCTTCATTGGTTTCTGTGATCCATATTTTACGGGGTCTGTCTCTAGCGTTATAGCCGTTATGTCTATGTGCCATGATTATCTGTGGCATACTATCTGTTGGTAGTCTGGAAGTGTATGAAAACCAATTGATCTGTTCTCTTCTGATGTGTACAAATATTGGTATAGTTATGGTTATCTGTTTGATGTTATCGTTTCTAATTCTATCTCTTAATGACACTGAGTATTCTTCCTGCGTATACATGTCATTTCTGCTGTCACTATTTTTCTTGTCTTGAGCTGTTATTGTCCAAGACAAAAGAAAAATAGTGACAGCAGAAATGACATGTCTACGAAGAATACTGATACAAGTATATAGAAAGTGGACGGTGATATGAAACAGAGAAACACTGGTATAGATATATCATATACACACGTTTCTCAATGTAAAATAAGCACGTTAATTATGTAAAACAACAAGTGTGGATATTTGTCTTCGTTTTTCTCAATTATTCTCTGTTTCTTTATATAAATTATTGATGAGTTTATAGATCTGTATTAACTGTATTTGAGCGTTAAGATATCAAAATATTTTAATTATATTCTGCTTATACTAACATTCTTCTGATAGTGACATTTACTGCCTCTTTAGCCTTACTCTATCCTTAGTTTTACTCATTCACATATTATTTACACGTTTTTACAATAAATTTGAATCGAACATTAATCAGCAAGGTACAGTTATCTATAATAAAGTTGTCTTAAACATTAATCAACATGGTACACTTATCCACAATAACATTGTCTTAAACATTAATCAACATGGTACACTTATCCACAATAACATTGTCTTAAACATTAATCAACATGGTACACTTATCCACAATAACATTGTCTTAAACATTAATCAACATGGTACACTTATCCACAATAACATTGTCTTAAACATTAATCAACATGGTACACTTATCCACAATAACATTGTCTTAAACATTAATCAACATGGTACACTTATCCACAATAACATTGTCTTAAACATTAATCAACATGGTACACTTATCCACAATAACATTGTCTTGAACATTAATCAACATGGTACACTTATCCACAATAACATTGTCTTGAACATTAATCAACACGGTACACTTATCCACAATAACATTGTCTTGGACATTAATCAACACGGTACACTTATCCACAATAACATTGTCTTGAACATTAATCAACATGGTACACTTATCCACAATAACATTGTCTTGAACATTAATCAACACGGTACACTTATCCACAATAACATTGTCTTGAACATTAATCAACACGGTACACTTATCCACAATAACATTGTCTTGAACATTAATTAGCAAAGTACAATTATCAAGAATAACTTAAAAATTGGACGAGACATATTTTTGTTACACTTACTCAGAAAAGGTTTAAAAATTGCAGTTTTCTTAATGATAGTTGGATGTATCCATATATAATTTTTTCCTATGTATCCATATATAATTTGTCCCTATGTATCCATATATAATTTGTCCCTATGTATCCATATATAATTTTTCCCTATGTATCCAAATAAAATTTGTCCCTATGTAAAAAGGTAAAGGTAGGTCCCATGGCATCTGCCGTCGGGGATGAAGATAACTCTTCATGTACTAAGCCGCAGAAACTAATAGGTGGGGTGGCCAGTTCCCTTCCTTGCTGTTTTTTTTACCTTCCCTAACTCATGCGTCAGGTACTAATTTACAGCTGAGTCGACTGGAGGAGTGGTCGTGTCAAGTGAGAAATCGCAACCCGGATTTTTTTTAATGTCCGGACGTAGTTTCGAACCTGGCACGCTGTAACCAGATGATAGCAAGCACGCTCACTATCCACTAGACTACCGCGCTCCTCTATGTATCCATATATAATTTGTCCCTATGTATCCATATATAATTTGTCCCTATGTATCCATATATAATTTGTCCCTATGTATCCATATATAATTTGTCCCTATGTATCCATATATAATTTGTCCCTATGTATCCATATATAATTTGTCCCTATGTATCCATATATAATTTGTCCCTATGTATCCATATATAATTTGTCCCTATGTATCCATATATAATTTGTCCCTATGTATCCATATATAATTTGTCCCTATGTATCCATATATAATTTGTCCCTATGTATCCATATATAATTTGCCCCTATGTATCCATATATAATTTGTCCCTATGTATCCATATATAATTTGCCCCTATCAAGAAGCGGTAAAAATACGTAGAGTATCACTCAAAACTACGAATATGTGGCAGGGAACTAAAATAATCAGGGACAAATTGTCTTCATTAGAAAACATTTAAAACATTTAGTTCCATCTGTTTAATCTATATATTCTTCTTCTTCTTTCGTTCACTTGAAACATGTCTATATCTGTAATTCTGTCTCCTTAATAAAATTCACTGTCTTTTGTAGTTCATACAGTGTCCCATAGAGCTTTGATTCCAGTGTTGTTTCCTCTGGCCAATAATATATAATATATATATATATATATATATATATATATATATATATATATATATATATATATATATATATATATATATATGTTTTGTACAAGTTTTTACTTGTATATATTTACAAAGAATATTTACAATTTTTTGTCACTGTGAATAAAACTGAAATGAGACCTAAAAATAGAATGGAGCAGTCCGTCTAACGAGACGGTACAATTGGATATATGTACCTTAAATCTATTGGAAACTGTAAACATTGATTTCCAAATACCCTGGTGTTAAAATACATTTTTTGTTTAGTGTAGAATAAATACAATCTAACAGTAGAAGTGGTAAAAACGAGGGAAACTGTTGTACAGGGCACAAATCAAAGTGCTAATATGCAACAGCGAAATTTGGTTAGAGGCGTCAGGGACAACCACTCTTGTTTTGGTGCCAAAAACAACTCTTTGGACATCCACTCCCACCCCTGCTTAATTATGTCAACAACAAAAATCCTCCTTCCCTAATATATTTTTAAACACCAAATGTAGAATAAACTAGGTACATTTTATTCACATTTGTATAAAGATGTTTCAAATTCAAAACATTGTATAAATATATTTAAAAAAATACCGTCAACCATGTCAACCATTTTTTTTAAACAGCTGTCAAACTTATTCCCACCCCCTCCCCCACCCCCCCCCCCCAATCATTAACTATCGACATAATTTATCTACAGCCTCTAACCACAATAAAATAGTTTATGTAAGGTTGACCCCAGCGCTTGCACAGAACACAATAATGCAGTTTCATAGCACAGCAAAAATGCTAATGGATGTACTAAAAAAAACTCGAAAGGAGGATGAATTCGAACTTTATGAAATCTTTCAATTCTATCACATGATTGCGATTATTTTTGTATCAATCTTGAACCATAACACATTAGTGATAAATGGCAATACTCAGTGTTAACATGGTATTGCACAAATTATAAAGACGTCAGAAGAATAATTAAAAATAAGTTACAGATTTCAGCGAAAATTCTCCAAGTAATGCACTGTACAAGTGCAAATCACATGAACAAGTTCAGTAAATATTGACTAAAATAGCATATAAAACACTATATTCAACCACCACGAACTTTTTACGGTGTGGGTAAGTAATGTCTGGAAAAAAAACATCAATAAAACACTCCAAACAACGTTCAGCTGTCAATTCTTCTAATATACTTCTATATACTATAGTAGTCTAATCACTCACTTGGACTTATATCATATTAAAGTCAGCCGTTTGCTGACCACGTGACCGAAGATTCCAATTCGGTCCTCAAATGTGATTTGCAAATGATATATTTTACAATTAACTCCTGCGGTCCGCCGAGCAATCAGGAAAGGGTACCAGAGTTTCTGTTCTGGGAAGGTAGAGTGATAGAACCATTAATGCTTAGTAAATGCTGAAGAAATTACGCAGTTGGTACTTTGTTAGTTACCGGCTAACATGCTGAATGAGAGTGGGATGCGGTAAAACTGCATCAATTGGTAAGTAATATATGAAAATAAATATAAAAAAGGTTAAATAGAAATGTAATTATTTGCTATTTAACCATTTGTATATAGTTTTCCTATATTTACTTACCAATTGGTGCAGAGTTTATCTGCAGTCTCCCGTTCACTGATTTGTTTACAATCATTCCACTACACACTTCTAAATCTAGTACTTCTTTGTTATTCGTCATCCGTGTAGTTTCATTCTGCGTTTGTAATGACGACACGTTAATACCATTCATAGTATTACAGATGTTGACACTAAATTTAATGAAAGCTACAACTCAACATCGCATATTAGTCTGAGTTGGGCAACAGAGATAAGTGAAGTATTTACAAATAACACCGAATATTGCATTTAAATAATAAAAATCATTATTTGAATATAAGAAATGAGGTATAAATGTAAAGGTCACTATGAACCAGAGTTATTTCACACGGTTTTCTCATAATTTCTGACAAATATGGAAATCATAAAAAGGGTTAAATAGCAATTTTATGGAGAGCACACAGAATCAACGTTTCGACCATAATCACCTTTATCAAGATAAGATAAACAAAGAATCGTTATAGCTTGTAGTTGATGAGCAGAAATTCTCGACAGAAGATAAGCAAGCATCGAATGGAGAGAGTACATACAAATCAAATCGATAGTCATTCTTTATATGTATTTATCGTGTTGGAGATATTTTGTGGCAAAGCTTTCAATCCACTTGCTATGTGTTCTCTAAATTGAGGCTTATAAATCGTCTGCCTACTCTGTTTACAAGTGTATTTTCTAATACGTCCATGGACAGTATTGATTACAATAAGTGTATTTGTCAACAGGTCCATGGACAGTATTGATTACAATAAGTGTATTTGTCAACAGGTCCATGGAGAGTATCGAATACACTAAGAACTTACATGCATTTAGCGATAATCTCACTAACTTCCGGTGCATTGTTTGGAAGGAAAAGGAACAAATTTTCAAGTAAAATGTAATTAAAAATTTCAAATAATTCAATAATATAACCAACAATTATAGTGACACCAAAAAATATAAATCATCATCAACTTGTAGCATATCATGGACAGGATCAGGGCCGGCCCTAACAATTGCGGTGCCCTATGCGAAACGGATTGCGCGGGGCCCAGTCTGGGTAGGGATAAGGATAATAAGCAAAAATTAAGATTTTGTATTAGAAAATAAATTAACGCGGGGCCTATGAAAGTGCGGAGCCCACTACGGCCGCATAGGTTGCAGTGGCCTAAGTCCGGCCCTGGACAGGATGTACAGTTATCACATCCTTTCAAAACATTTGGCGATCTTGAGTCGATCTTCCTGATTCTGTGAATACCAGGCTCAGATGGTATTTGATATTTTCCGTTTATCTTCTTTATAGCCTACCTCTTCATTCTTGCCCTGCATTATTCCCTCCATTATGATCTAGACCGTGATGTCGATTGATATGAGCATAATAGTGCAATATCCTATAGAACCTTGTTGTTTGTCAGTTTTATTTTACTTTAAGTTTTCTCAAAATGTACTATATGGTGATTTTATTTTGGTCCGTGTTATTCCGATTTTTCTGTAACGTTGTACTGCAATTTTGTTTCTCACTTTATTGGTGATTGTCCAAGATTCATACCACATTGCAACTAAGAAAAGTTAGTTTTGCTATTTTGTTACTGTCCACTGTTTTATTTATATCAGTTTATTTAATGTAATGGCCAACTTCCATCTGACCTCTTCATAGCACTCCTCTTTATTGCTTTTAAGAGAACTAAGGTATTCAAAATGGATAGATTAATTCAGGTCATATTATTGATCGAGATTAAGAACGTGCTAATGGTTTTGTCGCTCGTTATAATCTTGTTCTTACTTTCGTTTAGAAATAGATTTCAGTTTTCACGGTGTCCTTCATTGGAATTGAAGAGTAATTTTATTTTGTGTGTGTGTGTGCTGGACATTATTATTGTATCATCGACATATTTTAGTTCTGATAACTTGTTATCTCCGATATTGAGTGGGTATAAATTACCTCGCTGCTAGTCGCATCTTACATTCCTCATAATACTCTCTACGTACATTGAATAGATATGGTGATTTGACATTACCTTATCTGACTCCTTTTTTTCACACTGTACCAATCAGATGTTTCATCCTACATTTGTTATTTCTTGTCAATACTTATGAAAAATAACATCATTTTTGTTCTCTGCCTTGAACTTAACTTTCTATACGACTTCCATTATTCGTTGACTCGAATAAGCCCCAATTTCACTACGATCAGCTCACTACTTCTGTGCTGTCTTCACTATGTACTCGATAGATCGATATTCGTCGCGAAATTTGCCCTAGTCTTTCAAATTTGAGATATGCGTCTTGTAGTCCAGGCCAGCTATTGCAATAGTTCATTATCATTGGACATTGTTTTTGTCTGTTTGTGCACAGCAAAAAGTGACAATAAGAGGTAATGCTTTCTTGTGTGCAATATATTCTCATTTCATCTCAGTCTACACTGCCCAGACACGACCCCTAAGTTGATGGCCAGGATATTCACAGAGCATCCAAACGATTTATTACACCAGGATGCACCACGAGAACTTACATTATGGAAATTGGCTATCTGCTGGCCATGACAGTTGCACAGGACCAGTGTGAAGTCTGTTGAAGACTAGAACAAATATTAGGAATAATAATATGACATATACAAAAATAAAGGACAGTATCATATGAGAACGTTAACAGACAATGCAACAGGTATATGAACAAATAATATGTTAGAATTGCAAAAAACTATAATGCAACAGGCAAATAATTTAAACATTTTAATGAAATTTTGCTAATTACTGGAAACACATATTGATCCACGTTCTCACTAAAGAAATGTATCAATAACATAACATAAAACACGTTAATATAATTTTTCTGAGTACTGAAACACGCATTAATCCACGTTCTCACTACAGAAATGTATCAATAACATAACATAAAACACGAAAAGAAAAGAACAATGGTAGAATTACGTAAATGTACGCGTCTTCCTGGTGTAGTGGTTAAACCATTCATTTTGGGATCAAAAGGTTGCAAATTCGAATCCCACTTACAACGTCTTATCTACAAAGTAGAGTTTTTCGGAGATCACGGTGAGCACTGTTAGGAGCTACGAGTTTCATGCCATGAGTGACATTCTCAGCAGGCAGCGCGTCGCTTCCTGAGAGGGACGGAATACATATGCCGTAATCCGAGTACAATACAATCAATCATCTACGCCTATTCAATCTTTTTAACGTTCAAAACTGTTACTTTATTGTCTCCCCCTTAAGACGAGTTTGTTACGTCGCACGTTTACGTGCTTTCTTTATGCCATCCCAAAAAATTGTGGGTCCCCACCCTCTCCCAAGAATATATTCCCAATATTTAATGCCCGCTGACCAGCTGTAAACAAGACTCTTCTGTCAGACACTCTGTCATATCCTAAATTCATCGTCGTATAGGGTTACTTTATCTCCTCTTATATGATAAAACACACGCCATTACTGTTCTATCTGTCCTTGTTTTACCACTGGCATTATCAGAAAGAACAACATCATAAACGTTCTGCCAGGATATTATCAGAAACAATAACATCAGATAAGTTATGTCAAGATATTATAAGAAACAATAACATCAGACACGTTCTGTCAAGATATTATCAGAGATTTGCCGTATTACTTGTAATTTGCCAATAAGCCAAGTCTCGAAGAGGAGTTGGACGCCACCGAGAACAATTCTTTCGATTTACATGCTACATTAAAGTATTGGCACAAATAAATAATATTCTGTAAATTTGTTTCTTTTCGACATGTAACGAGAAACTGCTCACTTTCCAAATATATTTTCCACGGAACAGTCGAGCGTTAGGGAGAAAAGGTGGAAAAAGAATAACCTGCATTGACCAATACCAAGAATTGGTCCCGGTATTATTTTCTACCCCCGTCCGAATGGATGAAGACAAGTGTTTGGAGGGATGTGTGTGATGATGTCTCCAGTGTGCTTCCTATAAGACTCTAGCGGGTTATGTCTTATTATTATTATTATTCTTATTTGTGTACCATCTCCGAAATTCTTGTGTATGTTTTAGTAATTTTATTGTAATATATTGTTTAATATGTGATGTGTCATGTCTCCATTGCTGATGTGTTCCTGTTCAAGTATTGCGGGTTAAGAAAACTCCATTTGTCGTTATAGAATATATTTGATTTTTGATTAGAAACGAGCATCATGACACAAAGGTGCACTCCCAAGAGTGCATCCCCCTTCGTTCCAGCAGCAATCTAAGAGTATGCAGACTTAAAGTCCCAGTCGGATGTGAATATATTTAACAAGGTAGAACAGTTTTCTCATTTCAACAGGACAGAATCTATCACATATGATCAATCTTAACTTTTGGAATGATTTCCTTATCTGGGAGATTATATTCTTCGCATAATAAATTAAGTTAGAAATGTAAACTGCTAACAAATATGTTGTAATGAAATAAAATTCGAAAACAGATTTCTTCTACCGCCCAAATCTTATAATGCACATATAGCTTAAAAAACAAAGTGTACGCATGTCTACCGCTGACAGCTGTGTGCATAGCCAAAATAAGGTTTTAATCCCACATCTCTGTTTCAATATATTGCAATTTCGTTGCTGAATATATTTTTTAGCAAGATTTTCTGAGCATTTTTCTTAAAGGACCAGATGATCGCTTTATTTTTACATTTTCATGATGACATGTTTGCACTTGATGCACTTCTTATATTACTTATATTGCTGCAATATATATGGACTGCATCATAGTACAAATTATATTGATGTAATCATATTATATTGATTGTTTCACCTGTATTCAAGTCATATTGAGCAATATAGACTGTTTACCTTGGTAACATATTCCTTTCATGTAAAGCTGTATAATATCTGTTTATCCTGGAAATGTGCAAATTATAGCTTTCCTATTATAACAAACCGTGATATATGATATTGGTTTTGAGACGGTGATGAAAATAGATGATATATCATGGTGTATGACCATTTGAAAAGTGTACGGCTGAACCAACATATTATCTCAGATTTAGATAGACAACTATACGGTAATTCATTTCTTTTTAAGCTTTATAAAATTTCTTCTCTGATAAAATCTATGAGCTGTGCTCCTTTCTGGTTAATCTATACGTACTGTGTTTATTTGTTTGTACAAACTGGCGGAGCGAATAGAAATAATCGGACAGACGTTTGTGTATTAC